>JAMBLF010000046.1:0-521868 GCA_030578115.1 Leucoptera coffeella | reverse complement strand
GCATATCACAAACATTAATTATAACATTCTTTAAAACTTTTCTAAAACTAAATCGATCAATTGAAAAATAGGTGTTTCATTTACATTTTTTCATGTAGGTATTTTTCACGATACGGTCAGCAAATCAGGTAGGTTCCTATTTTGATGGCATCATTCGCCATGGGGCATTAAGTAGAGCGATGGGGTTGCCTCGTCAGCAGTAACCGATTAAGTATCTGCAAAGACATTAGGACGAATAAAGTAGCTCTGGCTCCCACTGGCGCTATGTAAATGCGGCACTGGCAGCCGCCACTTGCCTCGTGTAAGCGGGGCTTTATCTTAATGTGCTCATCGGAGGGTATTTGTGAATCTCTCTCGCTGTTTCGCTACCCGCAAAGTCTCAAGCATTTGTCGAACATTCGGAAGATGGCGTTAATGGTAATGGCATTTGGGAGGATGAAATTTTCATGATTTTAGTCGACAACCATTTTCTTTCGACTTTTATGTTTCGTCAATTATTCTGGAAGGGGTTGATAGAATATTGCGAATCGAAAATGCTTAATAAATTGCGACATAAATTTTGGGGTGGAGGTTACTTATTCCTCCGAGTGACTACCTACCAATGGAGCATAGGAGCGACATGGCTGCAGCGATATACGCGCAATGGCGGCGCCCATTATTTACGCCCGCTCTATGAATCATGTTCGCGTGGATCATTGTTCGGGAGAGCACTCGTTTCGCCCAAAACGATATTAATTACGAGCGCAGAGCTTAATTGGACACTAAACTGATTTACGACTTCGCCAATTCATTTAAAATGAGACGTTGCGTCGCTTAGATATGCTTTCAGTGACAAAATTGTAGGATGAAACTACAAATTATAGCAGTGCCTAAAACGATTCATAAAACCCTAATGATCAGATTGGAATAGCCAGGACCTTGAAATTAATAACTTGGATAATTCAATTTCAATACTCTCTTACCCTTTCTCCCTCAGCAAACAATTACGACATACGGAACAGGTGTCGAGCTACAAAGTCAAATCAGTCCAAAGAAATTGAAATGCCGAACAACTACCTAATCTCTCACCGGGAGACCATCAATCCACATCCCAATCCCGGGAATCCTTTGTAAGTGAGTATTGTATGCAAATGCTCCTGCTCCGCGGGTTCGAAGAATAAGTTAAGAGACTCCTCTAAAGTTGGGTCGGAGTGGAGGCTGCCCATTGTGCACAACAAAGCAGGACGAATGACGCGGCTGCACTCGTCGATTGTTTGCCCGCAAAGCTAACCCTGTTTCAACTAGTTTCGGCACTCAATTTGCTGGGACTTCTTTAATTCGTACTGTTTGTTTATTTCGATTGGACATCTCAGGCTGAATAACGTTGTACTTTATTCAACAGGTAAATTATATAATATTTTATGAAAAGAGTAAAACCTGCCTAAGAGAAGATTGGCGATACCAATGTAACGCATATCTATAAACGTTTAAAGAAAGTTTTAAGACTCGTATCATATGTGTATACTGTGCAACTCATTTTTGCACAGCTTGTTAAAATGCATAATAACTATGAAACTAATTTCGCTTATTGCCAAAATTAACTTAAATGTGTTGTATCCGAATTATATGCCATCAAGCAACACCTCAAATTGGTGGAATTGGCTAATTGAATAATGACAAAGACGACACAGGAACGTGTCGAGATGCAATCTCTGGAGCACATTCTGCACTTATTCAAATGAAATTGAATTCTGAGGGAGGGTTTTACACCTTTTGCAGGCGCTAAATACGGCAGCGCTTTCCGCGAATCCGAGACTATCAATTCGGCTAATTACACGTTCCTTGAATTGGAGAAAACATTGATAAGAGTCCCAATAGCAGCTAATTGCATATTTAAACTTTTAATATAATTGAATTCACTTTTGACCATATCAAACCCACTATCCGAAGGAAAAGTCTGGTAAACAAATAACATGTTTCCCTAACCATTCCAGGGTCAGAATTTATTAAGTAATGTAGATAGAAATACATACATGTCATCGTCATTCGTACATGCTACAGTTTGATTAAACTGAGCAACATTGAATCATTAACGAGTGCACATTGGAAAAGCATGGAACAGAAATCAATCGTTAGCACTGTTTTAATTAGGTATTACATCGCAACCCAAGGCGACGTTTCACGCCACTATATTCACTGCGCAACATGCCTGTGAGAGCGACAGTGGCACAAACGCAGAACAATTAGCCAAATGACGATTGCGACCGTGCGAACTGGGAGCAACAAGTGACTTAATCAACTACCTGTGTGGTGCGGGCGCAATCACGGCGCTCACACACGCGGGGACATTGCCAAGCGAATCTAGGGCCCAGGGGCAATCGAACTGCGGTAATAACTACATAATTAGCAATCATGTAGCTGTGTCAAGTATTCACAACAAGGAATTATTTACATTATATTGGAGACAAACTTCAGAAGCATGCGTATTTTCAATGGTATATTTATAAAATAGATGTAAACGAGGAAAACGAACGTGGCTGCAAACCAGAAGTGATGTGATTTTATGAACGAGGATGGAACTATAACAAAATAAATTATATAACCGAGATGGTCACATATTGATGCTGGAATTGAGATGGATTATTATGTTGTCTAAATTATTTTACTTAATCTTTTATTAATAATAATAATAAAAGCGTTTATTTACAGCCACAAATAAGTATTAAACTAACTGGAAAAACGTATTTGTCCATGAGAGACTTAAATAGAATACAGTTTGAATACTTAGTACACTGAGACGAGACGATGTCGAAATCCATTTATACCTGAAACAAACAAACACAATCATTAATATTTATTTGATAATTGAATTTAAACTACCTCTAAATATACTACAATAAATATTAATATATCGATTCTGTAAGTACTGAACATCTGATAAAACGTGAGCTTTGACAGACAACGACTTTCATAACGTCAGCAGTGATGAACCGAAGCCTCTTTCTAATTATGTTGATATTGCTTCCGGAAATAGAATGTAAACGCGATATAATTTAAAAGTTGACAAGCTTTGGACTACGCGGCGAGCTTATCACGCGTTACGGCACACGAAACAGGTTGCGAGGGAAACCCGCTTTTCTTTTCACTTCTCTTCTAGAATGGTCTCCCAAGGTGCGGGAAGTGTAGCGGCTAATGGCCAACCAGGAAAACACTGTCTAGTCTTTAATTAGAGCCTTTCATAGTTTATAACCGCATTGGAATCTAGTATTTAGTATGATTATATAAAAATCATAGATTTATCCAGCTGCTTATCATCTACACATTTTGTAAGAGACAATTTAGGAGAAATCTAATCAATCTACTCGTCCCTCAAAAATGTCTTCTCTTATAAACTTTTATACTTTGGATTTAGGGTCGCTTTGGCCTTTTATGTTAATGTACAATCTGTCAAATATTATTTCAAATTATGATGTCAATTCCATTCTCGGTTGAGTACTCTTTTGCACCCAATGGCCACCGGATGCTATGTAAATATGTCATTGAATACATTGAATAATTCACGAAAAATAGAACCTTAACGTCAGAAAGAAAACAAGGCACGCACAAATATACTCTCTAAACAAGACCCTTACAAGGAGACAGGAGTGGAGAGCACGTGAGGTGACTGAGGGGCGATTACGCGAGGCCTTTACGACAGCGCCCCACAGGCAAGTGCCTGTAAAACGTAACAACGAAATACATGGAGAAAACATTTTATGGCATCACCCCGATTTCGCTTTCGTTCAGAGGTGTATTGACTCGTATCTCAAGTAGGTTATAAACCCCTTTGCATTTACATAGGGATTGAAGTATTTTGTTTTCAAAACGTATCCTGTGCTAGTTTGAAGCGTTATTTGAATATAAACTAATACATTATATTGATAAATATAATATATTAGTTTATGAATATAAACTAATATATTATATTTAATCAATGTATTAAATGCGGAGAGTTTCCTGATCAGATGAAATACGGTAAAATCATTCCATTATTTAAATCTGGTAGTACCACTGACCCTGCTAACTATCGTCCTATCTCAATACTACCAGCTTTTAGCAAAATATTTGAAAAACTTATTTTAAATCAATTACAAGTACATTTTAATAGTTATAATATTTTCAACAAGCAACAATTTGGCTTTACAAAGGGTCGATCAACAACAGATGCTGGGGTTGATCTTATGAAATATATATTTGGGTCCTGGGAGGAAGCAAGGGATACTCTGGGTGTCTTTTGCGATCTTTCTAAGGCGTTCGACTGCGTGGACCACAAAACTCTGATCATGAAGCTTAAACATTACGGTATAGGTGATAGGGCACTAGATCTGATTACATGTTACCTGAGGGGAAGGATCCAGAGTGTTGAGTTCGGTGGAGCTCGATCGAGCGGCAGCTTGGCTGCTATGGGGGTTCCGCAGGGTTCCATTCTTGGGCCCTTCCTTTTCTTGGTCTATATAAATGATTTACCTTATTTAAGTCTGGGCCGTTGCCACATGGTGTTGTTTGCGGATGACACTTCAATATTATTTAAAGTTAGTAGAAGAAAAGACGAAACAGAAAAGATATGTAATGTGATTTCGGAGGTGGAGCAATGGTTTAGAATAAACAATCTTGCTTTTAATTGTAATAAGACTAAATGTGTAAGGTTTACTTTGCCTAATGTTAGGAGTTCAATTACTAGCATCGTAATTAATAATGTGGCTCTAGATATTGTGGGGTCCACTACGTTCTTGGGACTCACAATGGACTCAAAATTAAAGTTTAGTGAGCACATCGGTGGTCTGGCGAAAAGGCTAAGTTCTGCTGCCTACGCCGTAAAAAAAATTAGACACCTGACTGACGTGGACACAGCGAGACTTGTGTATTTTGGTTATTTTCATAGCGTCATGTCATACGGGCTTCTTTTGTGGGGCAATTCTGCTGATATTAATTCAGTATTTGTGCTGCAGAAGAGAGCCATTCGCTCGATCTACCGTATGGGCCCTCGTGAGTCTTTAAGAGATATATTTAAGACAATAAATGTTCTGACTGTGGCTTCTCAATATATATATGACAACATAGTCTATGTTAAAAAAAATATTAATGAATACAAACTTGTAAGAGAAATTCATAATTGTAACACACGCAATAAAAATAAATTGTATTATAGTGGCTCTAGACTTAAAAGAATAAACGATTCGTTTATGGGCCTGGGCATAAAAATGTACAACAAACTTCCAGAGTCTATCAAGTCCTTACCTTTAGAAAAATTTAAAGTTGGCACTAAAGCGATGCTGATGGAGAAGGGCTACTACACCGTTAAAGACTATATAAATGATGTTTTGTGACGTTTCATTTTTGTGTGATCATGGCTTCACGTTCCGGTTCTTATTGGGACTTTCCTTAAATTTGTTATTAAACACTATTTGTTGGATGTGAAGCTTTGATCATGTTCTAATGAATTATGTATTTTTAAATTTGATGTACACATTGTCTGCAGAGTTTCTTGGCATTTCTTCTCTGCAGAGTTTGACTTTACGAAGTGCCATTAGTTTTAGTTTTATTAATCTAAATTGATTTTTTTTAAGAATAATTTTTATGTTAATGACATATTTTTATGAAAAATGTTTTTTTTTTTTTTTTTTTTTGACGTTCAATAAGTGATATCAATATCCTTATGTTGAATAAAAGATTTTCATTTCATTTCATTTCATTTCATTTTCATTTCATTTCATTACAATTCTTTACAAAGGGGCTATATAATGTGCTATTAGTGTGCTGGCATTTATTTTATATGGCATCTATTGCATAATAGTCTTACAATCTCACCAATAATCCATATCAACGCTAACACCACCTCAATAGTTATTTTAACTAGAATCAACCTAAAAATAAAGCAAGAAGATATTCTATCTCCGAAATTATATTCACCTCAAAATCGCTTTATATTTATGAATAAAGATATTTATAACACTTATAGCAACTCAAAATAACTAGCTACCTGCCTAAGTTATCTCTAGGGTGTTCTAGACAATCTTGTTTAGTACGCGATCCGTGTTACCTAAGCAGGGTAGTTCCGGAGGGATCCTTTACGATATTGGGCTGCGAGGGAGCTGTCAAATGTGATGGAACACGGGCACCCGGTGGGCTTAGATGTTGCTTATCTTCTTTCCTCATAAAGGTAAGGTACGATGATGGCTCATCATGTTCTATTCATATTATTTTCGCCAAAGGTGAAAGAAGTGTAGCCCTTTTTCCATGTAACCAAAAATCCTTAATTTAGTGTCTATACACTATTTGATGTATGGGACATGGTGCTAGTCTAGGAGGTAAAAATAATGATAACTAGCTGCCATTCTTCTGGCATGCATTGGGAGGTGACTGAGGGACTAGGGGGCAAATGGAATATATTAAGTAATGGGCAAGCAACCTGTCCCTAATAATCATGCTTAAATGTAACCTAGGAGATTTATTTATTTAATATTTAATGAGATATGATTTTATCTCGGAAATTCTGTCTACCCCGAAAGGGACAACAAGATGGTTATGTATATTATGTATGTATGTGGCCTTTATTTATATCTGGCCAACAGACTAATGACGTATCATTGCTGTCATAATCCCAGCAGGTATGCTGGATATGTACATAGAGGTAATGCTCAAGACAAACAACTGAAAAAAAAATTATCTTTACTTTCTTAAAGCATCAGTTAGGATCTCTGGCAAAAAGCTCGATTTGCACAACCTATTTAAGCGCTTCGTTTAGCGATATATATAATACCTGCGGCTTATTTACATCGGAACTGGAATGACGAGAAGAAAGACCTTATCTCCAAGCGAATTAGTTCCAGGCTACGGAGCCAGCGAATTCTTTATAACGAAGGCCCTCAACGTAAAGAGCATAAATGGCTTAATAAGCAATCTCGCTCCTCTCCACTGGAAACGAATTGGCATCCAAATATTGGCACCGGCACTCTCGCGACGCGCTTTCTATGAATACGGGGCTTTTTCAGTATTTAATACAAGACAAATAGTGATGTGTAACAGCTGAATATCGGAATAATTCTAACTGTGCCTTAGCTTAACAAATCTTTGAACACAATTCTAGATTGAGATCTTGATTCCCGAATCTTAGTTATTCTAAAGCCGTGCTGTTTCTAAATAATTAACAACCATTTAAGAATATTGTTCGGAGCACTCCGTCTTGAACAAGTGAACTTTCCGTCCGCGCTGAATATAAATAATCGGGACAAAGGGCGGCGACGGCGACGGCGACGGCCGCCCGCCCTTCGGCCAACTTGTTGAAAGTTGTTTCGCAATTGAATTGAATTGATTCTGGAGTCGGTCGGTGGAACTCCTCGAGGTGGCATTGTTTCCCTTGACGGACGCAGCCTTTCAGCCAACTACCGTTGCCGCTTAAGCTCAATTCAATGCCATCACACTGATAGATCTCTCTTTACTGTGAATTTCAATGTAATAAATTAAGCTTCGCCGATCTATTGTTTAATAATTGCTCACGTGTTAATGGGGTAATTTCTAATTACCTAGAAATGTGCCCGGGACTAATTATACATTTATATGATGATGATAATAATCAAATATTTCACATTTAATTTGCAACTCCCTGATTTGTTTATAGAATGAAGATTCATGTCATACTAATTGTATAACACCTTATTCACTGTATATTAATTAATTAATGGATTTTATTAATTAACGATATTGTTTCCAATACTAAAGCCCCTTATATCATTTTAACTCATGGAACTCTTTGAGCAAGGATCAAATCGTAGTGCCACAGCTGACCGTATCTCTGCAATGGGCCATTCTAACAAGCGGGGATTGTGTTCGGAATCCTCAACGACGGAAGCTCCATTTCATTAACAAAATATATATTATGTCTGTTATACTGTAGAAATTACAATTGTTAAAATCAATTTACCGCATTAAACATCGCGACTAATTGAGAAAGAGTATATTTACTCTGTCTGCTATAAGTTAATAAGCTTTATTAGAAGTTCAATCTATAAGCACGTACCATACCACCAAAAGGAAAAAAGGGACCTCTATGTCTATAAGTATGAGGCCTTTAGTTAACAAGCTCTGCTTCTGGAATCCTTTTAATTCTCTGCACGTCGTGGTGAAGGCGGATGGAGAGCATATCGGCAGCATCTTGCTTTATGGGGCCCTCACGATTGTTCCATTGTGGGGGAAGGTAATTTATTAAGGAAACTACCACTTCATTAAGTGTTTGTATAGCTTTTTCATTCGCGTTTGGATAGGACAAACAATTAAATCTGTTATATTTGTCGTAAACCCTGACCTAGTACATTTACGAAAGCGATATCTTTGCGCAGATTTGTGAGTTTGGTTTAGAAATTATACTATTTTTCTATATTTATGGTGTCGATAATGTGAATGAAATCCTGCCATTATAAGATAACTGGGTTCAAACCGAATTCAAAACATAACAATACTAGAAATACCTGAGTCGTTTATAAATGTGCCAGGTTTAAGAGCAGATTAAGTGCAAGGGAATTGGAAGGTGGGCGTCGCTTAGGCAGGTGCATGGCTGTAGCGCCTGAGCGTGGCAGTGCGCAGGGGCCTTTAATCCGCACCAAGGAGGCCGAGGCTCGCCTCAAACGGACTCCTTTCTCTGATTGGGCCTTTGAGCAATTTGCACGTCTTGTGCAGACCACCGCTCCAATGAGACTAGGTCATTACCATTAAATATTTATGACCGGAGTAGTTGTATCTATTCAAATCTATACTGTAAGATACGCTTTGAAACTTCACTAGTTTTAACTAGTTTAGGTACAACTATAAATATATATTTAAGTGTAAATTAGTTTACAAATCAGTAAAGGGCTAAATAACAAATTAACATTATGGAAGTACGAACAATTAAGTTCAACGATATATTGTATGAATACGTTTTTGACATAAAACTGTGTATTGACAGTCATAAAAATAAAACCTCAGTCTAATGTAGAGACATGTCCTGCGCGGTGAGAGCCTCATTAAGTCAATTCATTAAGTTGCACTAAGATTATGTGGACAGGCTGCTAATTCCATGCAAAGAGACGTACTGCTACATCTCGAACTAAAAGGGAATATCAGCCCCTGCATGACACAATAGACAACCATTTACGACTAATTACTAACATTGCTATCTTGTAAACATATGATTTAATATAATATTATACGCTAGTTTAAGCATTTTAAATGCTAATATTAGAAAGCTATTTTAGATTCCCGTGCTAGTCTGAGACTTTAGAATAGTGTTACCACCCATCCTTCTTTTGGGCATATTACACTCGTAGATGGTAGTCCAAGACATGTTTATAAATTAGAATGAGCAAATTTCAATGCTTTAAATTCTATGAATGTTAAGTAATATGTATCTTTTAGCAGCGTAAGCGTGTAGATAAACAGCTCGTCCTTTCCTAGACTAAACAATAAACTCGTTGTAACAAACAGTGCGGCCGCAGCCCTAACTCCTCCCAACTCCGTCTTAAATCCGAACAAAAACTAATTAAACTGCGCCTCGAATAATGGAGGCTGCGGCGGCTGACGAGACATCGCTACTACTCACACGGGGTAGGCAGAAGCCCCGACTTCTTCACAACGCATTTGTACTCTGGTAGACTCTGAAGAGGGAGTTAACTATCGGTATTGCTAAAAGAAATAAACGAACTCCGTGGCGCGATCGGTTAGCCGCCGGAACGCTAATCGTGAGGTCCCGGGTTCGATTCCCGGTGGAGGTCGAGTTGAGAACTACGCTTTTTTACTGCTTTCCAGTCTGGTCGTAGATTATATATGCTATATGTGTATTAATCTATGTATAATATGTATATACTTCTTTAATATACGTTGACTAGTACCCTTAACACAAGTCTTAAATGACCAAGGGGCTAGTTCTATTGGTGTAATAATGTCCTAATATTATTATTATAAATAAACAATATACAATTTATGATTTGCATAACGCTTTAAACTTTTATATCTCGAGTATCGCAAATATTCATAAGCCGAACACCGAGCATAATTTCTGAATTAACGGAAAAACTTCATCAATATTTCTTTAGTACACAGTGACACTGCAACTATTAGATCATAATACAGACGAGGCGATTGAAGCTGGACGATAACATTGTAGACTAGCATTCATATATGATGAATAGTATACTAGCATTAATTCATGCCTCAATTCCATATTTAGGCCATACCTTATATAATATAAGGACGCAAGTATTTGTACGGTTAATAGTTATGAAACATCAAAACCTCAAAATTCATGCTAAAAAGTGCTCTAGGAGATACTATACATATATACATGATACTATATATAGGAGATACTATATACTACTATCAGAGATTGTATCCACCTTCATGTATTATAATAATATTCTAGTAAAACAATAAACTGTCTAAGAGAGGTCATGTAATCGTTTGACATAGTTTAAGGACAAGTGGTGTCGGAACAAAGTGAGCACACTCGCCGACTGAGTGCTACAAGTTCTCTTTTCAGTCGCGGTTAGAACTAACTTAGGCAAACCGTGCTCTTTAAAATTATTTTATCAATGTACCAGATCACAGTTATAAGAATACTATAATAAGAACATATTTATTCTTATATCTGTGACCAGATGTAATACTAAAAACATTCTTAACTTGAAATACTGACTATCAACGATATCGGCTGTTATTGTAGTTGCATACAGTCTTTTAATTCATTCGTAGTGTATTTCAGTTCAAATGTGTCGTTGTAAGTTTGGGTTTAACCTCATGGCTCGTGAACGTATTGATATGGTACAATAGTAACTAATTATTCAATCCAAACTAGATTTCATATGGTTAATAAACTAACTACTTGTTTTCCTACTTTATTTGAAAAGCAATCCCTGCACTTAGAAAGAGATAAGAGGTCGTGAATATGAGTAGATAATTGTACCTATAACAGTACACCACGATAGTACATTGTTTTTTCTTTTTAATCTCAGGCCAACATAGCTAAGCTGTGTGTAATGGGTGCTGTTTGAGAAGCGCTTTGCATAATAAACTCTTAAGGCGGAATAATTCCCAGTAGAATGGGTTGGATAGGCCCCCAGGGGATGCTAAGCTACCTCTACGCGTCTTACAAAGGAAACTAAAGCAATATAGGGCCTGACGTGTGTCGGTAACAACTTTGTACCGTGCGCTCACGACCGTTCACCCCTTGGGGTAGTCAGAAGCGTGACTGACCACTTTATTCACTATGTAAACAGAAAGCAGATAAACTACCGCAAATTGAACTCAAAGTAAGGAATATAGAAAAATGCTAACTGGGATGTAAATATATTTAATTTAAATAATTCAGTTTTACAATTATGTTTTCCAGCATTACGTTTCTTGGAGGTTAATCGTAATTTTTATGTGAAATTAATAACAGCCTGCCATTAATATGCTTCATAAAAATACCATCACAATAGTAATACTAAATTTAACATATGTTTTTTTTATTTCATTGGTACTCCATCCAAAGAGATGTAATACAAGTATATAAGAAGTAAAAATATACAAACCTAAGTGAGTTTGCTAAAACAACGATCAACGAACGATAGCTGACACTCTCTAATTCTCGATCAAACCCGAATAATAATATGGAGGATATATCTATTGGGCGATGGGCTAGCAACCCGTCACCAATGTTCCATATGTCATCACAACACCAATATACATCCTAAAAATTGACCTAAGAGATATTATAGTATCTCAAGTTTTGTCCACTCAAAAGGGATTAAAGGATGTGAATGTATACTATGTATGTATGTATTGATTTCACCCAAAGGCAGCTCCTCTCGGCACATGGTGCAGGAGTTGCAGCAATAAGCCACGTGTAACGAAGACGTCAAAGCGGGGCGGACATGCTAATGCGCCGCACTGCCTGCCATCGCCTCAGACTTAGGTACACATAGATAAGACAAAATAACTTTTCGATAATGTAAGTAAAGATAAGAGAATGTAGTATAGAAGATTTTGTATATGGGGATTAAGAGATCTTTGAAATAATCTAATAGACTAGATAAGAAATGGATCTTAGTCGGCGCACAACAAATCAATCTAGAAGAAGATTCCATGTACATACTGTAGTGTGTATTAATTTATTTCTAGGGATACATGTATGTTATATGAGTACAAAAATAATGTCATATCTATTTTTATTTCACATCTATGTCTTCTTGCAGAGCAGCTAAATAGAGCTTAGACTAAATAACACGTTTTCTGACGTCTAATCACAATACGGGGACTAGAGCAGGTTATCTGCAAGAAAATAGCAGACCCCAGAGATGATTCTGAAGGAATAGAAATCGTAATTGCTCAACTAACGGCTGCGTAAATCAACAAGAAAACTTTTAATGAAGTGTTTTACTCATATTATACTACTTTTCTTAATTAGAGAAAATTGTTATTACGAAACTAAGAAAAATCGTTCCAATAGCCATGCACGTCCGCATACATACTCGGCAATTTATGGTAATTTCCTCTTAGCCTTGTGTTCTTCTTTGTAGTACTATTTGAGATTTTATTGGAATGAATAAAAACATTTTAAGAAAAACCTTTTTTCTTTTACCAGTAAGCAGCACGTTGCTTATGTAGCAATTACATTGAACTTTAACCAAATATTCCCTATATTCATTAGCACACACTCTCACTGAAATAAATCCTCTCAAATCCCATCGTTTGATCAATCAACCTCACATTAGATTCGGTTCATAACAATGCAGACCTAACTCACGGCTGATGGGTTGGCATCCGCGAATAATTTATTCGGCCAATAAGAGGGCTGCGATTGGCCGCGATTCCAAGGGTAGAAGCGAAAGGGATGTACCTGAAGGGTTGAATACGTTATTCCGGGTCCTGAGTTCGCGGAAAAGAATTAGTCGGGTAGTGTTTGGAAATGGAAACGCGTGAAAAATCGGACCCATTAGCTAGCTAACATACATAACATACTCGTACATGGAGAATTGATAATAATTTTAGATGGCCTTTTCTTCGAAAACAATTAATGTTCAAAACAGCCAATGTGAATTATTTTAGCTCAGTTGTTTGGGGCTTAATTGTGTATCAGTAGGTACATGGTACGAATCCCGCTTAAGCATGTACCAATGGAAATGAAGTTAAATGAATTTACTAATAAAAATACATTTACGAAATGCGTTGTATAACACGGTGAGGAAAACCTGTCTGTTCCCCTAACAGATAATAGTTAGTGCTTGTAAATGGCGACATGGCTTACCAACTGTCACTGGGTTCGATGTGGCCATAGAATTGCGGAGATGGACACCTGAACCTCTGACTACCCCGCTAGGGTTAAAGGTCGTCAACGTTTGTCTTTTGTGTATTAATTTACATTTTATTTGTACATAAACATAGCCGTGTTTTTCTTCTGTTTTGAGATGACTATTACCTTAGAGGCTTTATTTGGTCAGTCACTTTAAGCATTACTATCGAGATAATAATTCGATAATTTCTGGAACATAGGTGACTGGTTAAGATTTGCGTAATATTATTTCTGATTACCTCTAGTCATCAAGTATTTTCCTACGATATAACTCAGTGACAGGTAACTAGTTAGAATATTTTATTTACGTCGTACTTAAATACTAAAGTAATAATCAAAAAGCCCTTGAAGTCACTCGTCTATAAAAATAAAACCTTATTTATTTTTATAGGTTCAATCTGTATTCACAACTTCCGCTTACCTTATGGATATTTTATGTCAATTTATTATAAGGAAAACTTTAAATGGTAATTCTGTACATGTAGTTCTACGAACATTATATTCACGCCTCCACCTCCAAACAGGATACCCATAGTCACCTCGAACAATGCTGACCAATCTTTGGCCGTACATACATCCATTATCCTTTTCATACATAACACACTACGCACACCCACTTTAAGAAGCTTTTCCGATTTTATCTATATATGTTCTTCCAACTATACCCTACTCTATGAAAACTTTTTTTTAAACTCACTGTGCATTTAAAAAGGGATAAAACATTGCAGCATGCCGCCAGATACAAATCCTGTTTGCCAACTAACAGCTCACTGGGGATTAATGGGTCAAGCTTAACTCCATCCAATCGGAGTCCAGCGAAATAAAAGTAGCACAACTAAAAACACAATCACGTTCATATCACTACTCGAAAGTGGAGCGTGCGTGCGTAGATAGTACCTGCGTATAATACCTAAACGATTCCAGGGCACGGCAACCCTGGAGTCACGCAAATATTTAGATATTAGAGTTGAAAGTTACGAGTCTCTTAGTCGCCTCGTCAGACCTATAAATATCACCTAACAACCCTTCCCTACCCTTCTGGCGAAGTGAGACGCTTAAGTGACTGCGAATACATTTGCCATTCCAAACCTTCGTTTCAATTCATAGTCAGTATGTAACGTACCTGGTGGTGAGTCCAGAGGACAGGAACACGATAATGATTACTAAGTTATTACACACATGTATACTCTACTTTTATAATGAGATATGCAGAGGATATTGTCCACAAACTTTAATGAATCATGGCAAAGTACGGTTATCCCACTCATATCCATAATATCAAGCTCGTCTGTTCTTAACGTACGTACAACCGCTTTAAAAAGATTCTGTTATATTATAACATAAATTTACTAAAACATTAGGTATTAGCTAACTTAATAACAACCTAAGTTAACAAAACTGTAAGTTGACTTTTAACATCAGCTACTACAAATATTTCCGTAAGTTGCCATAATCTTCTTCTATGCTAAGAGGCTAAAGCACCGTCTGAATGAGTGCATTGACAAGATATCGACCGCAGTGGAAGCCAATCGCTCCCACCTAATCCACTTGAGCTCTATCGGTTAGCTTTTTAACGCCCCGGATACAACCTGCTTAGCGGGAATTGAGGGGATGAATTTATTCACCACTGGAGAGGAGTACGTCTTAGTCTTAGCATAGATAAAACTAGAACTATTAGGTGGCGTGTGGTAAGAGATGACTAAGGAATTAAGGGTGAATGGAGTTTATTGGTTTTATTTATATTTTAGGGTGATGTGCTATTAGGAATATTCTACTAGAAAGTTGATAATAAAGATAAATATAACCAATATAGACAAAAAAGACAAACGCTTTCACGACCATTAACCCATGCGGGGTAGTCAGAGGTTCAGGTGTCCATCTCCGCAGTTTTGAAGGTAGTAATTCTACGGCCACCTTGAACCCACATTTTGACCTGATAGTCAGTACTCAGATGTGTACTCAGATACAGTATGTGACAGATGGTAAGTCATGTCGCCATTTACAAGCACTAACTATAAGCTGTTCGGGGAACATGTAGGTTTCTCCACGATGTTTTCCCTCACCGTAGTATGCGACGCATTTAGCAGATGTATTTTTATTACGAAAATGACCAATATATTATATCACAATTTTTGTCAACCCCTGAAAATATCGACTGACGTCATTATATATACGTGGTCTTTTTAAGTAAGTACAAGCACAAACCCCATGTTACTACGAAATATTCCTTGCTGCTACGAATCTAGCTACGAGTGGGAGTTATTCAAAACTCCCATTGGTATGCCAAAAAAGCGCTCATTGTGATCGCGAGGAGGTGATCGAATCAATTAGGGCAAAGGGCCCGCTTCAGACTCCGGCATTATCATTTAGATTGGACAGCACCTACTTTCGAGGCTTTTACTTCTGACAACATACATATCATATTTTTCTCCTTTCAATAAGTAAACATTTTTTCTAAAATATACACATTTTACATATTTATAATATCAAGGTTAGTAAAAGCCTGAGAGATATACCAACTCTTTAGCCGGCTCTAGAAAAACTACATCTATTTAAGCATGTTAAGTTCTAAAACCATTCATCAGATGTCCCTTTCATGAAAATCTGATTCATGAAAAGTAAATTAAAGAACTTGAAGGACAGTCACGCGAAGGTCAATTAACATACATTCATAACTTCCGGAGTGATATGGTATATACACACATGAAATTGTCCACATAAATACTAAACAAAATGCAAATGCGCGGGGATTACCAAGCCATTGCCTCTGCATGTAAACTATCCCCTAACAAAGGCGGCTCCAAAAGAGTTCGCTTCACTTGTGTGGTGCGATGGGCTGGCAAAGCGCCGCGCTCTAATCCCCAGCCGGGTGGGCAGAGTTGATCCTCGTAATTGCCGAAACCATTGTGAGAGGGCTTAGCGATTCTACCCCTTCGGTGCACTGTTAACGGCTTCATTAAAATACGCGCTAGACCAGTTCTAAACTGAAACTTCAGTTGCATGGAAACTAGCTGCCTTTCTCCAGGCAAGTTAGAGGAGGGTAGTAAAAGAAACAGTTGGACAAGCTACCTGAAATTACTTCATATCATGCAAAGATTGGTCTTCACCACAAGTTCACCATGTCCCCGAGATTTTGTGCGAAAAGACATAATTAAATGTAAGAGATGATATGAGGGAGATGTATCTACTATGTAAAGTTGGGATGCCGTGAGAGTACGTTCTAAAGTATTTGTTTACTGTTATAAAACTATGTGTTAGGTAAGATGTGCACCATAGGTCTACGTACATCTTAAGCATTATTTATCTGTATCCCCTTCGTAGTCCCTGAATATCTAGCAATAAAGTGCAATGACAATAACTCTGAGCAGATTCCCAAGTTAGGGCCGCCTCGGTTCAGCCCAATAAAGTTGTCTATCCTCTCCATACTCGCTTTGCATTCGGTTCCCGGCAAGTTAAATGTCCAACCACTTAGCCTTGATCAAGCGAGCGCTGAAGTTCTGACATTAGGTCTGATCAGTATCAGGATGGATGACCACTAGAGTGACCACTTATTGGTGTAATCAGAAATAAACTAAAAGAGGTTTAACAGCTTTCTTTCTAGAAAACTGCGTATTTTCATATGTTTAACTGTCCGAACTTGTGTAATATTATCGAATAATCTTCACCACATTACGTTTTAAACGATAAAATCTGTTACTCGGTATGCCAATTTCAGTACTGCTAACATTTAATCATATACCTTCAATTTCAGTGTCATCTTCGACATGAAATATCCAATGTATAATTAAACAGATTCATCAGCTAAGTCGCAAATCGCATGCGGCCATTGTGAAAATGGCACGGGCGACCTTGGCAGAGAGCGTGACATTAGCGAGCGATAATCGGCCTTATTATCAATTGCACGACACTGTCATAGAAGCGGCATGCAGGAAAATGCACTCAATGATGCTGGAGATAAGGCCTAATTTGGCACTTCCGCCTCGCTTATTGAAAACCGTTCAATTGGAAAAAATAGTTTTAATGAGCGTTCGCTGAGAAAATTAGGTTTAATGAGATAGAGGTAATGTTTGCAGGGGAAATTTCACTTAATGCGATCGCAGTACGGTAGCAATTGGATCAACGGCTGCGAGCCTACTTGTATTGAGATATACATCACGTTTTAATCCCCAGTTACGGTAGAAAGCAATTCCATTACTATTTTTCTACACATTCTTTAATGTTCCATTTTATTACATACATATTATACACAAGGTGTTCATTCGCTTTCGGTTTGAAGTTCACCCATGGATAGTATCATAACTTTTAGAAGAGCGATGACGTAGATGTGAAATATTGATGATATGACACCGCACTGTAGATTCAGTCCCCTTCTTGTAGTCCTACGCTACGACTGTCAGGATAAAAAGTCGCTCCGTAGTATAGGGTCATAGACATTATATTTATAATCTAACCTAGTAAATAGAACTATAACTTCTCCAAGGCTCAATGTACCAACATCGTATGCCTATATATTTTTACTATGTTTTAAGTGTTACCTTCGCAACACACAAATGCAGAGTCCTTGCGAATGAAAGCCTCCGAGTGCAATTAAGAGAGCTCTGGTGAGGCCTCATTAACGATTGCCACATCTCTGCCACTGCGCTGCGGCTCACCGCCGTGGTGGCGCAACTGAGGCAAAGCAGATGTGACACTCGCCTTTATACACGTATAATTACGTGTTTCGGAATGAAAAGAACCTCAAGGTACATCGCCTTGGTCAATTTTAGTATAAATAGTGGGGTAATGAAGTCTGAATAAGGAAACCTAGAAACAGGTCACTAACTTTCCGACTATGATTTGCCGTTATCACCTTTCATATGAAAACCTATAAGGAACTCTAAGAACACGTTACTATACTTCCGTCCAAGCTTCCATGTACTCCATTAACATATAATTTCAGTGACTAGTTGCTAGCTAATCTTCCCACTAATATTCAATAAAATTCATCCCCAATTTCTTAATAACCTACGATATGTTACGAAGTATTTACATACACTAACACTAGACCCATTGTAATCCAGTTACATAACAAACTACATGAGACTCCTAATGTGATGGTCCCTCCAGGGAGGGAAGTGACAAAGCGTCGCATCAGCTGATTGCATCGGGAGGGCTGCGGAGTGACGGATCTCGTCAGGAATGGCCCCGCGATTGCATACTCGCCTTTGCATCTTGGCGGAGCAGCAAGGTTCTACTATTCGTTATATTAATATCTAACTCTAAGTTGGCTTACTTTAGTTTGAAAATAGAGTTACATAAATTCATACACATCACGCCTGATTCGCTGTAGAGGGGTAGGCAGAGTTCACGGATATTCGTAGTTTCACTTCCTAATTATGGATGAGATATCTATGAAAGGTTTTTCGGTATTTCGTCATGTAAGATGATATAATTATGAATCATTTTCATATAATCGTACGCATGTATATGAAGAAATAAGTTCACTTAATAAGTTTGTTTTTTTATCAAATACAAGTACAATATAATTTTTCAAGTAATAGTGCGTTAGCAGACTCAACCGCCAAAGTCATCGCTGTTTGGATTGGTAAGCAGATCTTTATCTCAATTCTGCAACTCCACGCTGCATATTCGCGCATTGAAACGAATCAAATAGGAAAGCATATTTGGATACATATATTCCTACCCCTTTTAAGGAAGCAGGGATAACGTACACATATTATGTAATGTGATCACTTCTACGGTCAGAGAAAACATTATCAGGAAATCTACTTATTCGTCTCAATTACTCTGAATAGCATTAGGCGTATATCCACAGCCACAAGGGACACCACCTGTCACGTTGGGTGCTTACTATCTGGTGAAAAGCGGGTGGTTGTGGCAGAAAAAGTCCTACCTATGCGGCGATTGGGAAGTATAATGCTCATGAAGTGTAAGTATGTGTAAGTATAAATAGTATTTTTGAAATTTATTCCCAAGTTGTCGTAGAAGGCGATTAAGGGACTAGAGGTAAATCAAATCAATTTGGCGATGGGTTAGCCAACTGTCGCGGATGTTCAATTTTCCATCACGAGCCCAATATTAATAATACCAAAAGTGACCGTAGTTCTATCTTCTTGAAACTGTTTTTTGATTGTAAATGTATCTTCATTGAAGAATCGAACCTCGGACCGGTCCCAAGATAAAACAAATACCCTATAGCAGAAGCATCAGCATACGATGAGTTGACTCAACTCCGCAAACAGCCTTCTCAAAGGATACTCTATGGCACTTTTTCAAACCGCTTTTGCTTCCACATAAACATAACTTACATTTATTTGCTTTTGAGAACTGTTACGTGGAATAGCGTATCCGATGAAATAGCATCTCTTATTGAGAGACTGGCAAATACCGTATACCCTTGACTAATATGTCACTGTGAGTGTATAAAATAGCAAAAGACTTTCGTAGATACAAAAGGCACTGACTGGATTCATCCCTTAAATGTCTTACCTTAACTAGGTAATAGCTTGGTCATCAACACTAATATTTCTAAATTACTTGCTATTTTTCTTCAACAATTTTAATGTGACGAAGGAAACTTTCTGTTCGGCAATCGCTCAGTCCGGTTATAAGTACGTGTGTTTGTATATGTAAAACATACATACATATGTTACGCCTAGTCTAGTTGCCGCTTTTAAAAATAGTAAATGGGCAGGTGTTTGTCTAAAAGTAATACGTTCCATTGTAATTAAGCGAGCAGCCTTGAAATGGCGTATCATAGCGGTATTCATGAAATTATAGAGGAGAATTTAAACTTTATTTTAGCCCAGGATTATCTTGGGCTTTATAATTGAAGGCTATAACTATGAACATTTAAATACCCTAGACGTTTATCGGATATACGCATTATAGCTCGAGTACATGTGATGTATTTTGGTGTTAGTATGGTGGTTTTTATAGAATTTCAATATCTGGTTTTATCAGAATGTTTTGAGACACCAAATAAGATGTACTTTAGAACTATATAATATAAACTAGTAAACATATTTATCACTTGTTGTGATGAAAAATTAGCTTATTTTTGTGACACGGTTACAAAATTGTCATTGAAGGAAATCAGCTGAGCAAACATTTCCATCCTTAATAACATACCTAATTGAATTGGTCACACAGAGGTGATGATGCGTGTCACTGCGAATGACGTTACTCACCAGAAGTTGCAAGGTCATCTCAAGTGCAAAGAAATGCATTCTGACTTTTGCTTAAATCCGCGAAGATTTGATTTACGTATAAATCTATTGGTTATTGGAGCATGTTTCTTGATTGGGGGTTTTATCACAATGTTTTACGCTGTATCCCACACTAGCCAAGGACATAATAAAATGTAGTTACATGGTTTTCTCCTTGATAAATTGTAAGATGCAGTTTAATTGAAACTAAGTCATATTCTTAGGTAGCTCATCTTACACTGCTAAAGTACTTACACATTCTTATTATGGCAGGTTTTTGTGAAGCTTTGAAACGTACCTGAAAAAAAGGAAATAATCATTAGATATAGATAGACGCATAGATAGATAGGTTCAGGCTCGGAGTATGTTGGCATTTCCCTGCTTAATGAAGTCATGTATGAGTACATAAAAATAATAAGATTATAAACATAATCACCGAAGTTAACGGTTTGTGTGAGATAAAGTCACTCTTTGGGTACGAACTTTGCCTAAAATAAAAAAAAAACTCTACTTTTGCCATAACAATTTATTGACAACGGTGGTGACTACAGCGTTTGAGCAGAATAAATTTTACAGTCGTATTATTATATACGAGTAGGTGCTCGTACATAACTAAGAATTTGTGTAGCGCCGTATCCAGACTTGAGCACCGAATAAAAAGCGCGTAGAACAAGGCAGAGGCAGCCCTTATGAAATTCCTGTCGCGCAAACACAGGGCGCGCTTTAATTAAATTTTTCAAGTGCCCCCACACCTGCTAATGGCCTGCAGCCGCCTTTCATCTGTTACACCTTACATGCTCCAATTCCAGACGAGATGTTTCAGATACTGATGTGGCAGATACTTTGTGTACTTATAGCAAAACCCAAACCCTATTGAAATGAATAGTTTTGATTGATATAAGAGTATAGGAAGTATTAATAAATTCCGTAAAATTTCGGCAACCTTTTGGCGCCAGTTTTACGGTCTTATTTCAGATCTCGCAGTCGGTAGGTCCGTTTATGACGAACGAGAGCGACTAATTTCCCTATTTTTACGACTTCGACTAAAAGTAATAAAAGATTAGCTTCATAGGTTCTATTTGTTACGACTTTTCCGAGAAGCGATTGCGAAACCCGTGTTTTGCTTTTCGTCTAAGTTAAACGAGAAAAAGTGGAAAACACGCTCAAAACAAAACCTTCATTCGTTAGAAGCCTAGGAAAACTCCAGGCTAGGCGAAACCCCACCTTGCCACTCTGCTAATACAAATCATAATCATACACATCACAAAGAGGCTGCTAAGTAGCACATATGACCATTAAACCATTTAAGCTGACCCGCCACTTGAAAAGGCCTCAATAACGAAAGCGGTTCCGACGAAACTGGTTCCATCTAGCTTTGTGCGCGCGCCAACCGGTTCTCGTCTCTATGTCGTGCCGCGTTGGGTTTGTTTTTGCGGCGAGGGCGTCGCGCCGTCCGTACCAGGCCGTACCAGGCGAGCGCGTGCGCAGTACAGTTAGGCGCGCAGAGGACTCTCGGCCTTACGGCGCATTTACATAGCGAGGCTGCCAGAGCCCAAGCGCCCACCACCATGGCCCATATCCACAGGATTAGGCCGAGACGATTCTCAGAACCTAGCTAGGGCACCCGATTCATATGCAAATTATAGATTGTATATCCAAGCAATATTATAACTAGAACTATCACACAACGCTAACTGATTTCTATCTAAGCGCTGATATTTTGAACGTTCTAGAATCGATATGGAATCACAAACATTATTCTTTTACGTAATGATCAAACCAAGATTAGACTTAGCATAACAGATGTATTTAAAACACTGATACAAACTAATAACGCCCTATTAGGAAACTTTATCTGTTGATAGATTCTCAAAATTTGTAATACGAATATGTGGTGGAAAAGCAAAGGGATATTATTAATAGTTACCCTGAAAGGAATTAAAGACATGAAATGTAAATAACAAGCAATATTTTTTCGTACAATTGGCTGTAAAATTTCACATAAAACGATCCGTAAATATTGAAGTTAAGAAGTCGTTAAGCTGCAAGTGCGTCGTGAATAGGGCCGCGTGTTTTACGTACGCATGGGTCGTATGGTCGCCGGATTTGGATGATAATGTCCATGATTGACCATGGAATAGGCTTCCCTTTGGAGTTCAATGTGCCATGATTGGTAGTAAAACATAACGGACCCCGCAGCCCGCTGGACTACACATAACTCATAATTAATGTTTGTACATGTGGCTCAGTTGGGTACCTATCGAATATCAAACGAAGTATTCGTAGATTGAAAGTCTTTAAAAGTGCATGACGTGACATTCGCTTCACGACGTGTGTATACACACTCTGACACGTCTGAAATTTCGAAGGTATCTTAGGTATTAGCCACTCAAAGTCCACGTTTCACTAGACAGATAGACAGCACCTAACGTGATAGGCACCGTATCTCCGTAGCAGGTACTGGCTATCCTGAGGGATAGGCAAGTTTCCTCATGTTGCTTTCTCTAACCTACCCGATAGTAAATTATGTACGTAACTGAAAACACTCTTTTAAATTTCATTCATTGGTACATGCCAGAGTCGGGATTCGAACTTAGGACCTCTAATAAGAAGTCTTGCGCACTAGGCTACAGCCGCTAAATATACATCCTTGTCCTTTAAAGTACTGTCTCCTAGGTGACCTTTCATATTATACCGTGGGGGTTGGGCTAACTGTTAATAGAGCATATTAGTGACAGGTTGTTCTCCTATTGGCTAATAGGTTCTATTTATATCTCTAATCACTTCATGCACCACAACATGCCTTAAAAAGAGGCAGCCAATCATTATTCTATTTACGTTATTTTTCTTTTAAACTAAATAAATGGACACTAACAAGTAACATTTGTATTTAACTATGGATTGTTAAGTAAACGATTGTTATAAGTTATATTCGTATAATTTCCGAATATGAGCCGAGTTACAGTTGGATTTAAACTATTCGCTGGCTTAAATGTAATGAAGATTATGTAATAAAAATCATCAATTTGATGAATAAATTAATCAGAAGTAGAGTGCAAATAGAACCCCAAAAGGTATGAACAAAGCATGATCATTCCAAAATATTCCACAATTAGAATCTCATTCATTATACACAACCCAACATCCTGTTTACAACCTTAGCTTACGGATCCTGATCAATTAAGTCTTGAATTTAGCACCTAATTATGTTTTGTTTGATCGGATGCAAATAAAATATTGCAATGGCGGCGCGGGGTGCTCGCTGCCGACATTGGAGGCTCGAGTTCAGTCGCCGCAGCCTCCGCCGCCGACCTTGACTTTGGCGACACGGGGGACTGGTTATGCCAACGAGTTACCGCGATGTATTGGCAACCACTTGACCTCTGAACCTTATCTTAGGCTTCGATTCTTCATATGTTATAGCTATTTCAAGAACATGTCTCTGATATACACGTGACATTGATTCATTCGTAATAACATGGGTGGGATTTGTTACGATCATTGCTTATTAATAGGATTGACTAGAAATTTATTATAGGTAGGCTGTAAAACTTCTAGGTAATTTCAGAAAATAACACAGAGATGTATGAAAATGATAAAAGAAAGATTACTCTTTTATAGACATTATTAATTTTATTGCCCCAGTATTGCGGATACGAATATAAAGTAGCGGCTTTCACTGAAAAATAGCACAACCGAAGATAAATATCTAATAATCGTGAAAGATGCCTTTTATAGTTATACAATCTTCTTAATTGCCAATTGTGGAATTGTCAATATGAACCGATAACTAACATGAAAAACCTACATATCTTTATATGAGTACCCAGTTAAATGGTACCCGTTTGAGTCTTGGTCCATTTTTATTATCAGCTCTAACAAACTGAAGTGTGAGTGTCGTATAGTGTATGTAGGTTATTCTCATTACCTGTTGAGTATGTTTTAAAGAGATGAGATAAATATATTCAAGATGGCTGTATATTCAACGATAGAGGCAAATAAAATTCATTTTTGATTGCGTCGTTGGACAAAAACGGCCATTAAAGAAAAAAGCAACAATTATGAATAAATTGAAGGAGTCCTTGACAGGCCATTGTGATTGGCTCTTTCCATTCTATTGGTGATAAATAGCACATTCATTGTTCACACGATTGGTAGAATAGGAGAATTTGAATACAATACCACCTCAGTCAATATTTAAAAGACAAGCATAAAAACTAATAAAACTGGTACTGCAAAACTAGTTAATAACATCGATCGGTGATAGATTATTTATCAGCTTGTTGGTCGCCAACTAGTTACCATTGCATGCCATATTAACCCTATACCGTAACCTATCTGCTATATTTTATGTAAGGTATAGTACCCCGTCGAACTACTAAGCGATATCTACGATAGTAAATCCTATATTAATAATACCTAGAAGAACATACATATATCCGCCGTACCTATAACGAGTATATGGATGTCAATGAGGTGAAGATGGTTTGGCAGGAACGACAATATTAGACTCATCATATCCCTCTTTAGGAAATTGTTGACATTCGGTTAGATGTGTCAAAAAATAAGATAATCGGTATTTTATTTCGATATACAATTTACCGAGGGACAAACAAACCTGTGACCGAAGATCTCTATGATCTGATCTTCTTCGTCACATGGTTATATGGCATATAGTAAAGGACAATACCAGTGGTACACCTTAATACTAGATGCGACGTAGTCAGTGGAAGCTGGGCTGCGAGCGAGCTTCGTGCGTGGGAAGGCGCAGACCTTTGGCGAGAGGAGCCGCTCTGCGCTGAGCCAATGTGCTTGGGCAATTCATTGTAATAGACACAATTACTCGTTTGGGATTACAATAGGTTTAAACAGCTACCATTCTTCTGCTTAGAGATTGTTTTCATTCTAGGAGACGTATGGGTTGTTTATATAAGTCTTCATTAAATAATTTTCGAGTACGTATTACTCGCCCATTCTAGTCTGGCATGTAAAACGCATGTTAGGGGTATTCCAATCTATTGGCTAGTAGGATGTTATCATTATTCCCTATTAATGCCATCGCAACTCCGACAGTAACATAATTATATTAACAGTAAACGAAAAAATATTAGCTCAGCAAGCATAAATCTGTATGTCATACTATTTGTAACACGATAAACATTATTATTATTAGACATGCCTTGATCAATTAAGTGCTAAATACTGTTTCTTTAGAACTTGTTAGCTGTTATGTCCCTAAAAAGGTTTTTAATCAAACTTTCAACCCTCGCCTTGTGATTACAACGGGAGGAGGGAATTCAATTAACAGTAAAATATTCAAAAGAATTACTTAAGTTACAAATCCAGGCCTTTTCTTTTAAAAACCTAACTTAATAGAATATTCATTACATAACGGGCTTAGTGGCGTCGACACACCCGTTCTCTTTGCATCCCCAATATTAAGCTCGACTAGGTTGCTTAGTATTTAGATGGGTATCCATTTGGGTGATCACTTTATGTTGCTCTCAGTGAGAGAAATCACTGTGAATAAACCTGTATATATTTTTAAATCTGTACAGGTAATAGCATTGGTCTCCAAATTACTACCCTAAAAAGGATAATAAGATATGAGTTATGTACCTATGTATCAATTTGTAGTAGATTTGTAGTCCTTCGCTTCACTGGCTGTTTGTTTACAGTTTAAAGCACCTTTAGGCGATAAATTGCGCGGCGATTTCCTCGTGATTAAGTTGCGCCACTTCCGGCGATCGGTTCTAAACAGGAAGCGGCTGCATCCTTCGGCCCCTGTGCGTCGCCTCTGCTTAGACTTACTTAGATGCAACTTGAAACTAATCTCCCTGCTTATTGCTTGCGATGTCTTAATCATCTCAGGAGAAATGAGGGCTTAGAACGAAACTCAAAGCATTTATATAGTTTATATAGTCACGTTCTTTGATCTCTTTTGGAGTGAACAGAATATCGATGACATTTCATCGGTCACCTTTAAAGTAGGTTATTGGAATGGTAACTGCATTAATATGAAATATTCATGTGCCACTAAACTAGCACAAGATTACAAGTACTTGTCAGGATCTATTGTTTAAATGATTTAGCATCGATACGAGTAAAGTGTTGTAATATATCCAGCTAATAAATAAAAAGCAGTGATTGTGCCGAGGGAATCCTATGTCTCACGATTATCATAAATTGACACGAGACCATTGTTAGCTCACCGGCGGCCAATTAAACATGAATTCTGTTATTCAACAACGCCATTATGCAGTCAAGATGGCATACATGTCATTCCAACTAAGATGAGGTACAAGGAAAGTGTTGACGCCTTTTATTTAACTTTAAACGCTGTCTTGGCACGCGCAATAAAAGTAAACACTGCATTATTGGTTTAAAAGAGCGGCCTTAAGTCGTGCTTCAACTTATTTTTCAATCAGTAAACATCTAGTAGCACCGACGCTGCAGTGGTTTAGTTTTGTACAAACTGTAATAAAATTGTATAAAATCCATCTCTTCATATTGAAGTATATCCTAACTGAACATTTGTATCTTTTTCTATGTATTCCTAATGTGAAGCTTAATAAATTCAATTACTTTGCATAAAAATGGTCCCAAATCCGCGCAAAGCGGGCATCCACTGGCATCACCATAATCCCTCAATGAGGTGGCGAATCCGCATAATTGGCTCGGCCGCCGCTAATTAGCTCGTTTAATCAACTCCCACCAAACAGCTAATTGTTAGATATCGCATATCCTAAATAGAATCATTAACTCTCACGTTGCATTCAATATATATTATAATGCAGTATAACATTTGTGATGAAATGGAATATAACTTTGTGGTAAAAGGCTGACTTAACTTGCTATTAAGGTAACTCCTGGCCATTTTTACCGATATCTGAGATATGTTTGATATATTTAACTGTCTAAAACTATGCTATAAAATAATCCCAATTTTGCTTATTAATATCCAATAAGCCAAGCAGATTGGCAGCTGCTTCTGTCTGTATAAGTTCCCGAACATTCTGTAGCAATAAGTAACCTAATCTTATCCCCGTGACCTTGTTCGGTGCAAAAGTGGCTGTGGTTTTGGTTGGAGGCGCGTGGCAACGCATCGCTTCGCCAAATAAATTCTTCAAACGTCCAATAAAAATTCCCGAGCGTCGAACCCGGGACCCCACTCACGCGGCTTCGACAAATCGACTGCCCATATATTCACGAGGATATTTGCCTCCACTATTTATGGCGCAGCACCAATATTTACTTTGCCTACCGAATGCTGTAATCGTGGCTTACATTCCACCCTGAATGTTCTCAAGGAAATTTCCGACATTTTCGTAATGCAACACTCAAACACATGCGTCAAGGAAAGACTATTCTACTAAGTTAATATTGCGCTAATCTGGCCCGTTTGCTACTAATATATACGTAAAGTCAAAATTGGTACATTGCAATTACGACAATGGATACATGAACCTATACCGTCCTAGCAAGGCAAAAAAAAGGCTAAATAAATATTCGTCAACTTATATGACACAGCCATAAATTCATTTGAAATATTCATGATGTGTCCTATCGTACATATATGCTCTGTCCTTTGATCTCAGAGGTACGTTTGGGCGGGGCCGATGGAGGCGATCGAGCGGCGGAAGTCAAGGGCTCAATTGGATCGATTGGACTTCCGGTCCGCCAAGGGGCCCATCGCACTGGCCTACTGCTGTTGCGAGTAACACTTAATCAACACACCAATTCGACAGAGTACTTTATCTATGGACTGTGTATGTAAAGATTTATCAATCTCGTGGGCTTGTTAAAAACTCCACTCACTTTTCAAAAAGGAATCGGTCATATGTTCATTTTCTTTAAACATACATTTTACAACAGTCGTAAACAGTGTCTTTGCATACAACAAGTTGTTAATCTGCTTGTCCATGACATTTTCAATTAGTCAATACACACCACTGAATTGTCCTTTCAATAAAGACAGAAGAAGTAACTTCGCGCTGACATAATATTTAGGGCCCATACCAACATGTCAAGATACATCATAATGACGTGCCTAAGTGAAACAAAAGAAGTTGCATTCCCGAAACTCGTTTGGCGAGTGAGCCAAGGTCGGGTCAGGACATCCGACATCCGAACTGCCATGTGGTACTCCTGACATACAATAGACTGACTATAGGTATAGATGTCACGTGCCAGTCTACAGCGCTATAAGCAGACTATTATCGACATGTCGTAGAAGGAATTTTTTTAAACAAAGAGTAAATAGAGTAAAAATTCCATAATAATACGTGTGCTTGTATCAACATACACACATTGAAAATGCCGGCAAAACCTACTGCTAAAGACAACCAACGGAGACATTATGGAATGATTATCCACATAACGCCACTTATCATGTTAAGAGCTGTCTATAGTTAACGTGAGGGTCATGATAGTATGGATATTACCTATAAGTCGACTCGACTTGGGGATTATAAAGCAGAGCAACATTAGCTTACCTGGAACAAAAAAAAAACAAAAAGGTTAACAATTGAACATATCAAGTATGCATAAGTTGATATCGTGGGTTTATGACTATAACAGTTACTTTGCTATTGCAGAAATATACATACAAACCTCTGACTAAAAATGTTAGCTAAGAAAACTAACAACGTCAAAGCAGTAACTATTATATTAAACCATTATCCATTAATTCAATGTCTATCCAAATAGAGCCCCACCTTGCAGCATAGACCAGATGATCAAGTGAATCCGGTTGGCTCAATGCGCTGTTAGAGCAAACACCCAAAGCGCCCGGCGCTGCAAATTGATTCAATTTCCTCAGAGCCAAGGATTGTCTCCGAAGCAAGTTGCTTCTATTGCCATCAATCTGGCACGGATTCATCTACTACACTAGTTCATACTAGATGAATGAGGAATCGGAAATAAACATCGTTAGCTAATGATAGACCGCATCGTGAAATGGCCGCCTTTATATTTTAATATAACTTACTAATTCAAAGGTTACCTGTAATTAAGTATCCTACGCTACTTAAGTGATCTAATAGGAACCAGAGTCTCAACGAGACTATGCCTTCATAGATAAGTTTTTTATGTTACAAGATTTGCAAACTTTATAACAAAACTGCAGTTATCAATAATGGCAGCAGCGTTGGGTCGAGTCCTTGTTATGAAAGTGCAACAACTCTTTCTCGGCTGAACACAACGCGGCGTCGCTTTGAGTCTAATGGCCGCCATTACGCGCCAACACAAACTTTGCGCGGGACTTATTGCTTTCGAGAGGATTTCTACGACGCGATACAATATTTGTCTATAATTTATACAACTTGGAGTTTCTCTTTCAAACACTTGCAGAAGACGCTTCATAGTTACTTTATTGACATAACATTGGGTAAATAGTTACTAATCTGTAATTATAAACTAATTTGGAACTAAGTACTCAAATCAAACTATAATAATATGTACCGATTATGTTAATAGGGTTCCTCATGTTCCTTTTGTAGCGCCATATTATCTCTTAAAAGTAACCAGCCCTATTTAAAAGATATTATGTTTTGTAACGTTCTGTATTACCGAATATTAAACTACAAAGCAATGGTCCCTACCTTTTCCTAAACCTTTAAAAGCACATCTTATGTTCTTCCGCACAAAGTACGTATATCAAGAGAATGCATCTCGTAAGGGAGACGAGCTGTCTGCGATTGTTATAAAATGCGCTGCTGCTACTGCATTTGGGATTTATGAGGCCGGATGCAAGTCTACTCTCATAGTTTGTATCTTTGCCCAAATATAAGCTAAACATGACAGAGGGGGAACACGTAAACACTTGTGTTTGAGTATAAAACTAAAGTATTCCTTTGCTGTATTTTGTTATCATATTGGGTGCAAACCTGTTATGATGATAAAATTTGTTGAAATAAATAAATGTGATTTCCAGGGACTATACAATATTTGTCATCGACACATAGATAAGTTTTCTAGAGGTTATGTCGATCATAAATGACAACGAATTGATACGACCTCTATATTTCATAACTTAATCTTACGGAGTAGTCATAGTTTCTCAGTGATACACCAATAGTCGACAATTGCATGGAAACAGAACAAACGATACGTACGAGTAATTAGTGCCCATACAACCTGCCTTGGCCACTAAAGCACCGCATACGGCCACTAATTATTTAATACTTATTCAGAGAAAATAGCCATTTTCCTCACGTAAGGCTTTTCGTCACTGATCCCAAATCAATGGAGTAGTGGTATTGAATATTCACATGTACCCATTCACAGATATCATGTTGATCCTCATAAAGACAAATACGGCTTTCCGGGAAATATAATTGAAGGATGATTTGTATCCAAAACCAACAAAAGCCTCTCTCTCAGCCTCTGGGAGATAACAGAGGACTGTTTCCTCACATCTCACGCGTTGCCATGACTACGGAGGTACACCAAATAATGGCTTTTCGTGTAATAATTGGCAAAGATTCCTCAATGAAGACAATGCATGATCGGCATTGCTAACGATGGTCGAGTATATATTAGCTATCCGTGTGTACGAACACACTGATATAAAAGAGTGTTTGTGCATGTAATTAACCACAAATGTTCGCTGCCAAACATCGCGCAAAAAAAATCTATCAGTGTAGAGTGGCAGGATAATTTTAATCAAATCGTGCCCACGGGACGCCCTCGCAAAGCCTATTTAATACGAGGGCTTAACCTAATTATGTCCTTTAAGAAAGTGAAAGAAAAAAGTTGGGTCCTTTTACAGCAGCGCCTCCTTCGATCGCCAGAATTACGATTTATGAATAATTTAGAATTGGGCCCTTTGTCTTGGCCGACGAAATTCGACCTACATTCCTTTGACGGCCTGTATTTAGAATCACTGAATGTGTTCAATACTTAATGAGAGTACCTTTTGATATACCTCTGTAAGTGGGCATTCATTATAATATTCACAGGTTTGTCTTTTAAGTAAAATTTAGTTTCTTACTGTGTCTTATTTGTGTTTTTACTTCCAGTGTTATCTTGAAACTGCATTTAAATAACGGAACATCATAGCACATTAGATTAACGAATGAGTATTTCTGATAATGCGGAGTAGTAAATGGTCCCACTAAACAGACTTTTCACTTGTGTAAGCACTTATTTATTCGAAGAATAGGCAGGTTAGGTTACTCTCGATGTTTTCCTTGTAGAAGTATTCCGCATTCACTATACGAAGGTTACTATAAAAGCATAACAGATCACACAAACTAAAATAAGGGCAATTATCATACAAATCTGACCCTTTGCACAACTACATATATTAACATTACAATACAATTAGTTGGCAGGTGAAACAATACATAGTGAAATAAATAGTCCGCGATAGGCGGGGGTCCGCTCGTTCAGGAAGCCGTTAACCGGCTAACGGCCTGCGACCACAAGCGCCTTTTATCCCACATATATGGGTCACTATTCGGGAGAACCTACTCCCTAGGGCACGTAATCACACATTCTGAAACTCCTAAGTGTAAACGGAAAAGTAATAGTCATGTTATAAATCATATGGATTTTTGGTAGCAAGTATTTAGTGCATTACCATTGAATATTAATCATAGTCGGCTTCTATAACATACCGAGCCAAAAGGCAGCTAGTTATTCTAATTACATGCCCGACTAGCACGGATTTGGACTCCTTAATAAATATTAAGAAACTTAAATATGAATTCGCGTTCATAACATAACTAGTTCATAAAATTACTTAAGTGAATCACACCATATTAATATCCATTTAGGAGTATTAAGGCTAATTTGCCCTACATTTGCAACATGCCTTAGCTGCCTATCTATGATATACCCATCCTAGCTGCGGCTGAGCTAGATGCTTTGGGCGGGCGCCGTGGGCGGCGGAGTGCGTGTGACACTTCCATTAAATTGGGCGGCCTCTGCCCTCTCAGTCGGCTGCACGCCTCAACAAGAGACAAGGCGCTTAATTTAGCTTATAACAAGCTGTAACTTGAGGGAATTTACCTTACCTTGCTATTAGATACTCTGGTTTCATCGCTTGAGATAATTCATATGGTAGTAGTAACTAAACTAAAGCAACTACACTTTTATAGTTGTAATTTTTTTAGGTTTAAGCCTTGGAAAGTAATTTTTGTATTTTTATGGTAATAAAGATATTATTACTACTATTATTATATACTTATTTATTTATTTCTGCCTGATTTTTCAACAAACACGTAGCCCTAGAAGGTATTTTTAAACATTATGATAGGCTTTCAATCTGCATAAATTTAATAGAAACGCAACGATACATTCACGACTGACGATGACGACTATATTACCTACTCCCTCTTTAATTGAGACACGGGTGTCAGTATGAATGCACATAGGTCCGTGCAGCGAAGGTAAACAGTGGCTGCGAGTAGAAAAGCAAACAGGGGGGCCAATATTGACCCGCCGCTCTCACCTCTCTCGCTTTTTCTAAACAAAACAGATTTACAAAGCACACATCAGCTGTTTGCGCTCTGTCGATTGAATCAAAATGCACAACGAAGCTTTTTACTAACGTTTTCATTGAAACAGATAGTTTTGTGATGAACTGATGACTAAGCTTACTAAGTTCAGTCTATAATTAGATAAAATAACTAATTTACTTAATAAAACTTTCTATCGTGAATGTTTACGACTAACACAGATAGAATAGGAATAAATAGGTGTTTATATTCTCTCGCTACTTTTCTAAATGGTAACTCATAAAATATCAAATTATATAGAATGATCGTCAATCCCAATTTAACAGAAACGGTATTTACTACTCTAGCCCGTAATCCTATAAATAAATAATATCAATAGAGCTAAGCAGCGTCTAATGCGGTTATTCATATCGATACAGCTCGATTTACATACAAGGCGAGGCTTAGAGCACGGCGTTTGTTTCAATGGACAAGTGCTGAGTCAGCGTTACGGGGCAAACAGTAATCATGGCGGGGCCTCCATTCTGCTAACGCCAAGTTTTCTTTTGAACATAACTTAACATTGAATGTAATATACAGACTTTTGGATGGCAAGTTGTCAAGTATTTATCAACATTTAGAAATTAAAAATTAGCTTAATTAAAGGTTTATCTGAGATATTATATAGGCCAGCTAGGAGAAATAATACGATTAACAGGTGTATGTTTTTTATTTGTATAAATTGATTACTTTTTATAACAATGAATATAATTTAGCTGATATATTTCCTGTACACTTATGTTTACGTTTAAATTCTTAAAATATGGTTTATTTTTTTCAAAGTTACTATGTACAACAGTACGAGTATTAAACTTATTACAGTTAATGATAGCTTTAGCAGAATTAGGGACATCTTATCGAATGCTTATGATTGGTGGAGGATAAAAAGTCTATGTCAGTTGTAATCCAAAGGTCTCCTGTCAAAAGTGTTTGCCCAAATGATTGTTCATCTTACGGTACTCGTGTTTTTGTAGCAACCACTCTGTTATTTTTAGACCACAAAGCAATGCGAAAACAATAGAATGATTTCTAAGTGTTACACGTAAATTATTTGGGCTTATATTCAGTTCAATCTAATGATTTTAATGTGTGAATCATATCCATAACTATATAAGAGGTACACAGAACCATAGACCTTATCAACCCTCCACATTATTTACTCACTACCTGCTTATCTCAACCTATTTAACTCCATAGCAACAACTGAGAACTGTGTCACAAATTTCTACCTACCCCTATAGGGATTAGAACTTGATGCATATATTTAGTAGCGTTGTGTCAGTTTGAAGCAATATGTCAAAACTGTTCGCAAAGAAGAGCGATAAGAGCGCACGAGTTTACGAGACGAGTGATTTACGACCGCCTTTCCCTGGGGGGCGGCAGGAGCCTAATGCCACTCTGAGGCGACGCTATGCCTTCACACCTACATACCTGCCTCTGGGAGATGACTTTCGTATAATAATATTGGTTCAGGTAGGGTATTATTGTAGCAACTGAAGTAGCTTCACGTTAAGTAGGTACTTGTGTCAAGGGTCACGGTAAGTGTATTCTAGAGAAATCAATATCTATCACACAGATTATATAACATTCTAGTATTTTCGATATTTTATTATGAATAATACATACTCATGATATACGAGCACATTAGAAAGCAACTTTCATTGTTATTGCTAACTTATCTTGTCAATTAGCGTACAGGCAGTAATCAAGATCTCAAGCATTTAAAATGAAGGATCTCAGTGATGTCATTGTAATATTTATCGTTCTATGTAATAACTACTTATATTTAAAGCAATTCTAATAGCATTTCCTGAATTAACGGAATTTCAAATTATAACCCAGTCGTGTAAAGGTAATAAAAACCCCAATTCATGCCTGATTGGGAGCCAATCTCATGAGCCTGGCCACCCATAGGAGCTAGATATTGTTCGCAGCGATGTTTGGCTAGGCGGGGTCGATGGCCCGTGGTTGTTGACCCGTCGCCCGCCGCTTGTGCAATGCCTTTGCGCAACGCCACGGAGGCTGCGCATCTCTCGCCACTCCATTCATGGCGGCCGCTCTAAGGACATCATGCTCAGCACACGACATGTTAATGAACGTGTTATAGGGTGTCATATGCTGAGGACCACTGGTTAGAAATGGGTAGATCCTGTAGAAGTTTTCATGTAACACCGTCTGCCTCGTTGGCTGTTGAGCTTAGCACTTATACCGCAATTTGAGAGTATAGAAAAGCAAAGTTCGTCCACTAGTAGCCTAGTTTTGGCAAGTGTTAGTTTCGCACACATTCATAGACTATTACATATAAAATTGCGAGATTTTTTTGCGATGTTTTGACTAGATAAGAAACTGTCATAGTTTATGCTATTGGACAGTTATGAGTTCTATACTGTATCTGAACGACGATCATAGACGTGAGAAAAATCTAATCAGCAAATCAATTATTTACAAGCATCTAGTGATTAGACGTTTGCTCTTTCCTTTTAAGGCGACAAAAAACGGGTGAGCAGAGATTGTATCTGTGCCTCACACATAAAAAGCGCAGAGCATAATGCCACGGCGCATTGACATTTGGCTGAGATGTGATCTGCAGGCCTTACGCCATGCTCCTAACGAGCCTGCTCCACTTTCGTCATCAGATCATCATCAACGTTTGTTCTAACCCACTTTGGCCAGAGAAATGCTCTCCGAATTATAATAAAACTTTTGGAAACTTTCTTCTTTGACCGAGCACTTTTGAAATGAGTCTGCGGTTTTATAGCTTTTTCTCGTATCGTTTTTTAGTGTTTGGATGTAAAAATTTGAGATTAAATTCAAATGGTTTTACTGTTTATGTTAAAACTTTAATAATTCTTATTGATGTTTTTGTTTCTACACAAACGCTTGGAAAATTGTTACGTACTTTGGAAATATGGAAAATAAATATGGCAGTAAGTATATCACAATATAGCATTTAGCTAATGCCTACAATACAGCATATTACAGTATAGCATATAATATTAACTCTTACTATAGTGTTGTGAATTCCGTTTGCTGAAAAGTGGCGACCACAGTTCCACTCGGAGATAATAGTGTGTCCGTGAGTGAAATTTGTTTTTATTTGAGTCCATTTATAACCGTTTCCATCCGATACGGTCTCATGACCCACTCTGGCTTGTTTTTGACCTTTTGTCTGCTGGGTTAGACAAATAAGCTGAAATTAGTTATACCAGTGTAGCTTTTTAAATGAATGGAGATTGAATAGATAATAGATCTAATGATTAATATTTTAGTTGTTCTACGGCCATTAGGTTGGTTCGTTGTCTCATTATATCCATTACCCATTTGTGATTTTATATAAATAGAAAGAGGTCGGTAAAGACCACATGGGTTCCTAATTATGTCCCTTCTGTCTAATCTTTTTCACTTAATTAACATCCATACATCGCACTGTACATACAATACTCTTACGCCTACGTCTGTTTGTATAGAAACGCCAATTCTGTATTTAACAAATATTTACGTGATTTATATTGACTTATTCATGCTTTTATCATTTAATAAAGATATCTTAGAAGTATCTATCAACGCCTACCGTATGCTTGTTGCATAAATTCATCAACAATATTCCCTGACCTCTATGTATGTGCAAAACACAAGAAAAGCGAGAAGTTAGAAGGTCGTAGTTTTATTGGCGTGGTCTTTGCACTTTCTCCGTTGCCATGGCGACCCACTAACGGCGCCCCTCGGCCACTCGCGTACTTTTCACCTGCTAATGGGGAAACCAGTCGAGCCACCACTCCACACGCGGTTCTCACCCAAACTCAAATCACCTTAAACGAACGGTTTCTAGAAGAAGTAGTGACCTAAACTTCTAAAAATGAAGATAAAAAGAAAATTTATAAGGAATACTATTTTACTGGTATATAAATCAGATAAAATGTAGATGTGCATGTAAGTATGTATGTGTATATTATTAACCTTACTTTACCTGCACTTACATACAATGAATTATTATTTAGATTTGGTGGCCTTAATCACATTATGTATCTGATGAGATAAAGATGTAATGCGTGTCTACATATTCCTCAAATCCTAACCAAACAAATCGCTTTCCAGTCTGTCGATCCCGTAAAACATCATAATATAAATAAATTTTCATCATTCATCCTATAACTTCCCAGAACTAAAGAGTAAAGATACGGCCACAATCAGCTAGGCATTAGTCAAATGGCTCCTCCGATGTGTGCAGGCATTGTGCGAATGTCACGCGAGGCAGTCTCCATTGTGGCTAGGCCAACCACGGTGCAGGCGACGTGGGAACACTTTCACTTTTACTAAGCGCTGGTAAACGCGGCATCCGATGCCATTATCGAATTATGCTCGCCCGTTATGTGCCTGAGTTATTACTACGCTTGTGAGTAATGATAAATCGTTCTCTTAATAGTTAGGCTAATTGTTATATTTGTTTATTTGTACCTATTGGTTCGCTTGGGTCGGAGAAATAGAGATCTGTTAAATCTGCTCTGTTCTTAATGTTGCTTCCTCGAACAGGGTTCAATTTGAGATTAATGACGCTGAACAAGACATAATAACACAAAACACGTAACTATCTATAGTTGTAACTTTGAAACTACTATCTAATGAAAAGTTCAATTTGTCCGTACATCACTTACTCTGCTATTTTGCAGATGAATAAGCGAACGTCAAGGGTAGTGAGATTATCATTCCTTCATTTATTTAAGGTTATTTTTATGGAATAGCGGTCGTTGTACCTTATCTCGGTTGTGTTCAAGGTTTCAGTGTCAATGTCTATTCCACGCCCACATGTTTACCGTATTTGTCGATACTTCCTAATATGTCATTTCGTCTACTGTACAGAGAAGAGTGGAGATTAAGCTTCAAAATAACTGATACAACGGAACCAATACGGCTTGACTAATTAAATTTATGTGAATGTATGGTAATTTCCTTGGCGCTGATGTCATTTCATGGCTAATTAAAGAAGGAATTAAAAACAACAGATTAGTAGGTATACGAAAACCATTTACAAAGCTAATTAGCCACGAGCACAAACACTTTTTCCACACATTCACATCGCTTCATTATCCGAGAGGCTACAGAGTGACGCATTCCGGCGTTTCAACGTGTGAGTTATAGATGGCAGTAGCTATCTTTTCACGGCGACTTGGCTTTAGCCAACTAAATACATTAGTGGATAAACATATATGATTAATTAAACATTTTGTCTTGAATTTTAATGAAAATATGTTTATTAGGAAACCAATTTTGACCCGAAAACTAGCACCTAACTTACAATCTGTGCTGTAGTCATCTACCTACAGAGGCCATTCTATCCTGAGTAATAAACAAAGGCATCACCCTTACCGTGTACAAAATAATGTTAAACTGTCGCATTTACGGAATAGTCATCTAGTATTCATGTGTAGGCATGCAGAGCTCAGATTAGTGCATGTAGCCTCGCAGCCTCACTCAATTACCTTTGAGGGCGAATGCAACGACACTGAATGCTGTTTACCCCGGTTGCTTTGTGCATTGCTAGACGTGGCACCGGCTAGTGTTTAAATATTCTTAAGCTTTGAGAATGCAAAATAAAGGTAACAGCTTTGGTTTCTCTGAATGAGTTACTTTCGTAATATGTGCTTCGTTAGAGGACGTTTTTCTGAGTTGATTTATTCATGTCATAAAGTACTATAATGTTGTAAAGTGGGTTTGTTAGTACGTTTAATAAGATAGCTCTTTTATAATGATGTAACTCGTTAAGCATATTTTCCCTTTCTATAAAGACTAATAGAAGTAAATTAGGCCTATTGATCAATCAGTTTCGAATAAAATTGGTATAATTCTGATCACCATTCTTTCCAATAATAACATAACATTACCGAAACTAATATAAATATTCATAAATAAAAACCCTCTTTTATTGAATCAATAAAACGTAAAAGTCATATCATGCTGAGCTATTAAAAATGCAACTACTTTTCATTAGCTTTCCCAGTAAGTCCTTAATTTGCAGTCAGTGCAATCCCCTATTAACTGAGGAATTATGAAACCGTTCACCGCACATTCATAATTGTTTCATAAAGATTGGTTAGTGCGCCACCCATGAATGCTTGTGCCGGGGCTTCATTACGGCGCAGAAAGGCACGTAGTTGGCGCCGCATTCCGAATATTTAATCAGGAAGCAATGTAGTCCGTGCACTCGGCCAGCTATAAGTTATTTTTAACGAACATTTTACCTGCGGTTTTCATACTACGAAATGAAACGGTAATATAGTTCATTAATTGGTTAATATTGGCATGCAATATACGAAGAATTTATTCATATTTTGACAGTCGTTATTATTATTTAAAGCCTAATTGAGTTAACATATTTTACTGCACCTATACGTGCATATTTACAAAGCGTGAAACCACTTTGTACATTGATATAACAAGTAATAGACTTGATGGTTAATCCGGAGAACAACACAACAAGGCAATGCCAGCTTCTTTCTTAGCTTGCAGATCCAATCTATCTACAAATTACTGAAATATTCCACTTTGACAAGTAATTTAAATACCTCGTTTTAGATGAGCTGCACATGTTCGTATCTTTTGTTACCTCTTGGCTTATATCTAATACTAGCGCTGCATCGATTGTAGAGCCGTGCGCCCATCTTAAAGGCTCAAGCACCGATCGCAATGATTACTAGCAGAGAGCCAGGTCCCTTTTAAGATAATTGAAAAGCTCTCAGAGTTTTTCATCACTGCTAGTGCTCTGCCTCTCGAACGGCGTTCTGCTCACTTAGGGCGCCTAAGTTGGGGTTAAGTCGCGGCTAAGTTAGCACTTTTCTTTGTCGAGAGCTTAATTGAACTCACTCGGAGGAATATTTCTTCGACTGCGAGTGCTCATAATCGCTCGCTCGTTCTTTGTTAAGGGTTACTTGCGCTTGTCAAGGAGATGATTGCGTGAGATAATGTAAGAGTATGCTAAGCTAAGTCCTCAATTTTTTTTAATTTGAACCTCATATGAAGTTTTAATACACACAAATAACTCATAAATAGTATTATATTTTTCATTTAGTCAAAACATACTTCACATTAACAATGAAAAACAAGGTATATTAAGATAAGTTATAACGTAAAATTTCTATATAAGAGGTTTTAAGTATGCATGAGAATATTTTTATAAATTCTCCGATAGAAAAACTCATCTCGTAGCTTGAAATATAATAATTTTCCTTTTTCCGTCTCTCACATGAGCCTGAATCGAGCATTGGAGCATTCGTGGCATTCGAGTGAGCACCTCAAAGAGGCTTCGGTGCAATGGGTCGCCATTTTAAGGCTCCTCGGCTTCCGTGAAATGACTCACCTACTTTTGTTAGGGCGGTTATTGTTTTAAAACACTAAGGTTTTGAGCTCGTAAATCACATTAACTAGTTATTATGTCCTGATGTATGAGAAAATTACATTATAACTCGTGCGATAAATAAAATGAGGAGTTATAATTTTAGAGGCGTAAACTATTTATATTTAAACTAGTTTGGGACACCTATGTATCATTATTGACAATTAAGTATAATAAAGCTAACTTTTCTAAAATCAGTAGCCCACTGGCATTATTTTAACAAACAGACACGATAGATTTACACAAGAAACCCACATTCTCTTTGAAAGACAAAGTACGATTGAAAAGATTCCGTGTCTAAACAAATCGCAGTCGATAATGGCAGTGCGAGCGCCTGAAAAGCTCCTCTGCCGCGGCCATGAATTGGAAACCAGGGCCACTGGAAACGCTGCTTAAGCCCCCGGGCCAAGTGTCAGTTCTCAGAGGTAGCGGTTAGATAGAAAACATATTATTATATGCTTCAGGATTGTTATTTCTATTAGCATATTTAGAGGTACTCTTTTAACTAAGAATTTTACCATATGATCAGGAAGCTAAGCGACAAGTGTTAAGTCATGTACCAGTACATTACACTAAAGAACAAGCAGATTCCCCCCTTTTTTTTCTATTACGGTTGAACTGTATTATAATGTTTAAGCTACTTCGTATCGTAAATTACTTGTACCCAAAATATCATTTGATTCCTATACCGGCAACCTTAACTAGCTCTGAACTTAATACCCGCTGCGCTCTTGTCCATAACACACACACAAGATTGTGTAGCATTCGGTACGAAGCCGAGTTTGTGCCCATTGCCTCAATCAACTAACTTATAATAACTTTGACACTATATATCGTATCTTTTAACTTAAATGAATCTTCACCCAAAACAAAACCACTGACTGTTTCTTAGTTATCCGTAAGTTACTGGGTCCAAGGAACATTGGTTGTGTACCCTGAGGTAGTCCACCGCTACGCCGCAGGGAGCGCGTTTTTCTCATGCAGAGTGCGCTCGGGGCCTTGGGATTGCAAACAGACGGGGCTCCCCCAGTCGCTTCTAGCAGCGCATTAGCCGTTTTGTATTCCGAATAGAGTGCTCCCGAATGCAGTTTGGCGAAACGAAGTGACTGTCCAATAAAAGTATTCTAGTTTTGTCCTCAATATTCATTCTAAGAATATATTTATTTACGTTTATCTTTCCCTCTGCGGTGGACATGCCATTACCTCTCTAGTCATTTTTAACTTTGCCAATGTTGTGGCAATAAAATTGTTTCGCATTTGTCTCGTTTTTTAGAATGCTTCCCATTTGGGGTATAAAATTTAGTTAGTTGCTTTGGAATTGACGATAAAGTGCTAACTATATGTTACGTATATGTCCATCTCCTAAAAATATGAATACGTAAAAATGTACGAGCAAGTCCATTACCTTTCGACATCACAAATGTCATCACTTCAAAACACACAACAGACATAATCAGCCGTTTGTATGCTATTTTACGTTCCCATCTTTCCAACATCCCCACATACATATAACTGTGATCTATGCATGGATACGTTATTTTACTCATATGTAACATCCCCAGCTATATCAGCGAGTGGCTCTGAAGGCAGTCCGTGTGCAGTGTCCCCCCGCATCTCGTCTCGGGCGCCGCAGATCCTTCCAGCTGTCTGCACTCGTCCCAACCACTGGAATGGCTCCCATGTTCCATTTACTTGCTACGGAGAATACTCTTCTAGGATTGGATAGCGAATAAATGGATATGATGTGTTTGGATATGGGACGAAATATGTGTAAGTTTAGGATGAAGCTTTCTAAATATGGCTAACAGGTTTCGATTGGTATTAAAAATGAATTATAAGAAAGTGCAATTGTGCTGAGACAAACTAAAATTTGCACACCAAAATAAGGTACTTATAGTATGTTGTTTAAGCTGGGTAAAGGTTATTTTACTTACATTATATCATATAATAAGAGGATTGTATTTTAAGACCTTTGTCGCAGTAACACTAATGGTGAAGCAATTCTTACCTGAAACAAAATACAAAAATTAATGTAATTTATTGTAGTAAATAACAAACAAATGTGCTTATAAACTAACAAGCATATTAATATACGCAATTGTAAACAGATAGGTACATTTTTTATTTTTCCTTAAACTTTTTGCGTAAGGCCAAAAGATCATGATGTGCTTTATCATGATCGATACTTTAACATACACTTTATTAAAAACACCATCTAAACGCACTTACGTATGTACGCACAGACTACTACTACTACTAAATTACTATACAGTTACTATAACAGAAGTTGTTTAGACGATACATATATAACTATGCAATAAAACAGATTCCAAACGAGCACGGCAAAGCAATAAACAATTAGTAGGCTGTAGACCGTTGCAGGCAACACTTGCGCCCCAACAGCTGACTGCAATCGCAGCCTCCCTACGTGACAGGCATTCGGGAATAGATGCGAGAGCATCTGGTTTACTAGGGCAAATGTGCAAACACAACAAAAGCTTTCAAAGTACCTTGTTCATATTTATAAGGATTAATATGACTATGTATTCAATAATTGAAACTTGTTACCTAATTAGGACCAAAAATACCTAAGAGGGAGTCTTAGCTCCTTTTATCCAGATGCTGAGACTAAAATATAAAGCCAGTTTGTATGTGCTTCACTAATACAGATATAGCGGAACCATGTATTAAACCGAGCATTTATTCTGCCAATAAAGATGTCAATTTTCTTAGGCACTGTATATTCAGTCCAACCCTTTGACTAATATATGCCTTAGACAGTACTCCTAAATGTCCCATAATGACATTATCCCAGCAGCCATTCCATCGTAGTAATGCGATCGAGGAGCCGCCCAATGGGCCAGATGCCCACTTGAGCGCAGATGGCCTCACATGCATTTGCAGACGTCTGCAAAGCCTGCCCTGACATTAGCAGCGACTTGTATTTCCGTAACTAGTCGCTGCTTTAAAACTAAACTGAAGAAACTCAAAAAACACTATTTTGCAAAAAACGTTGTTTTATAATATAGTTGATATATTTTTGACATTAAATTGTAAATAATTTAAAAAAATGATTAAAATGAATACATTTTTTATATTTTTATTAACTTAATATGTTTTATGTACTTATTATTTAATCTTTTTGAGATAAAATGTTTTTCGAGTTTCTTCAGTTTAGTTTTAAAGCAACGTAGTGTTTCCTATATCGATGTATATTATAAGTATAATATATAAGTATTGAGCTTCAAACTATAAAACGATGAAATACTCAAGTACATCGTAACAAAACTACTTTGACACGGAATGCAGAGTTCATGATGCATATGTTTGTTAGTAAAATAAAATGCTCACAGTACATGGATTTGCGTTAAGAATTACACAGGTTACCACTCGTCTGGTTACCATGTGGGCTCGAAATGACCATGGAATCATTAACTCCGCAATCTGAGAAATAGGCACGTAGACTCTAACAACCCCGCAAAGGATAATAGTCGTCGAGTATATGTACATTTTACAGTATCAATACCTAAAACGATTTTTCTTACACAACAACGTACATATATACGTGAATAAAACATAACCTGAGGCTAAAAGGTACATAAACTCTATCGCTTATAGGAAGGAGTAAAGCCTCCAATAACACCGTTTGAAAGCGTTTCCCCGTACGTGTTCGAGGCAACAAAGGGAATGGAGTAGTGAGCCCAACAATAGCGAAAGAGTGCATCGGGGATTAGGCCCTCGCTCCGCCAGGCGTATCGGTGGGGATCCTCAGACGATATTCTGGGAAACTCCTTATTGAATTTCAAAACCTCTACTGCTTAGTCAGTAAATTGAAAAGATAGATACTAAAATTAAATGTTATAATGTAGGTTTTATATGAAAATATAATAATTATTTTGTGATGAAAAGATCCGTAGTACATACGGTTGCATCGGGTTACGTTTTAAATTTACACTGGTTTTACAGTGCCTCGATTTTTAATGCACTCTTAACTCAAGTGAACTCAAGACGGAAACTATGCAAACCTCTTCGTCTGTAACTAGAAATGGAGTGTAGCGGGTCTCCTAAACTACAGGTCTATCGACTTAAATGAGAAACCTACAAATAAAGCAAATTTATAACGAAACAACTTTTTGATTTAGATTTGATATATCGAGGCAACAGGACCATTTTCTCCTATTGAAGGAAAAACAGCAGCGAGATTCTTTGAAAAGTAATAAACGTTTGTATCGGCCGTCAGCCGCGCTTTAAACAACATCAAAGAATAGTTGCGGCGGAATTGTGTTCAGCGGCAACACTCGGCAGCGCCTTTGAGAGGGCTCGGGACCACTTCTCTTAAGAAACGATCGAGTATCGCACAAAACAAGAGTAAACTGAGTGGATATACTTCTAAATACTACTTTTATTTATCAATTATAGAAAGTTTTGTTATTTATACCACTGCAGAAATAGCAATTTGCCAATTATTGTATCCTGGCAAACTATTCCCATTTTTTGTCAGATGGGCATTCGTAAAATACATATGGATCCAACCTTTGAGTTAAAATCTTAGCTGTTTTTTTCTTGCAGTGTCGTATACGACTAAGGAACGATGGATTCATTCAATCGATTGAACAATGGGCTTGGCACTTCTTACTAATATTTAGTATTAATGATACCTTAGTTTGATATATCTTTCTAACCCTTAAGATGATCTAGAAGGTTTTTATATCTGCATCTACTTTTTATATCTGAATGTGCGAAGGAGCTCTAGTACATGTAGGAATATTCGCCAATACCGTCATGACATGTTTACCCAGAGGTCCTAAGTTCCGAAGTCGGTAACGATCGCATTAACAACAGTAAACATGGCAGCATCATAACTGGCTGCAACTTGCAACTCAAACAAAACCTGCAAACTCACAGGGGGTGAGTTGGAACTCGGCGTTCGCTCAACTGGTAACGAGGTAACTCGTGTTTACCTCCCTCGATGCACGCTTATTACGAATTTCTACTAATTAGCACTAATTTAAGTGGTTCAAGTACTAACTTGGTAAAATTATGGTCCTTATTTTGTTTTAAAAATGTAAACGAAACATTTACAGAACACGCACACATGGATGACAGAACTTCGGACACATCTTAATAATCATGTTCCTAGGCCACATTTAGCATAACTATTATGGTTGCAATGGCTTTAAGGTGAAATATTTGTGACAACTCATACAGGACACATCCTTATACAGAACTCGTACTTTCCTCACAATCATAGATATCTATAATACAGTTAGAATCAATCTCCGCAACACTAATTCAGACACGGATGATCCTCATAAGGTCATTCAAACATAATCCGCTTCCAAGTGCGCATTGTGTGCTAATGTCCACCCCAAACAGTAATTATAGGCGACATTGCTCTGGCCAATGGCTTTGTTCAGGAGTATTAACAGCTCTGCATAGTTCAAGTGGGAGCTGTTAATACACTTACGTGTATATGCTTAATCTCTAGAAGTTAGTTGTTTGTACGATAATAATAATGTATGCTCAAGTTCTAATCCTCTCAGAGTACACAGAACTGGGAGATAGAACATCTACTTTTCACAAATCATTATCGTTCGATTATCATTACTATTTGGATTGCGACGGCATTAGGAATAAAGTATTCAAACTAGTATTTAAAACGTAAACGTGAAACGTCGGGTTAATAAAGGTAACTTTATTATATAAAAACTTACGCGATAAGTCCCGTTAGTTATTAATCATGAGTATAAATCGCGAATCTCTTAAAACTATAGTATTTAAATAGTGAATAAATAACAGTAAAACTTGCGTAAGTATGATAAAAAGTTGTACCGCAATCATTCGATGCGATGATATATGTCCTTCCTTGCATGAATACATCTTTTGAAAAACTAGGTGTCTAGAAGTTTGAAAATAGAAGCTTCGTATCATCCAATTTATTCGAGGCTAAGCTCCGTGGAGCGCGGATGATATTCATGGGTGGAAAAGAGCCTCTATCGGCGATGGGCAACTGTATCAGGATTTTCAATTAAAACTGAAGCCTTTAACTGGCGATACAGCCTCGCCAAACATGCTCTTTCAGGGAGAAAAAGACGAAGATGATTCGACGAAGAGATTTCTTTTAAAAATGACAATAGTTGCGAAGTGTTGGTGTCCTGTGCTAACTAACTCATATAAATGTTTGTGTATCTACCTCTGCAATGGTGGATTAGTTAAAGTATAGCCACATCGAGTACTTTTCTCCAGATAGCCAGCACGCAACACAACAGGCGGCGTTCCATGACGAGTACAAGCATTAACTATTCTAAGTAATGAGCACGTAGTTTTCCCTCTCCATAAAAATATGCATTATAATAATATTTAGGACATTATTACTTTGTTTTACATTTAAGACTTGTGTTAAGGGTACTAGTCAACGTATATTTAAGAAATATATACATATTATATATAGATAAATACATATAATATTCTTTATATAACGAACAAACTAAAAAGCAGAAGAAAAGCGTAGTTCTTAACTCTGCCTCCACCGCGAATCCAACCGGGACCTCACGTTTAATGTTTAAATGCTTAACCAATCGCAACCAAACCAATTGTGAAATTGAACCAACTTCTTCAGGTGGGAATTGAACCTTTTAGTGTTCATAAAGACGCCAGATGAATATTATTCCGCTCGCATCCCACGTTTGGTCCCTGCAGCCCGTTTAGCATACGTCACTCGATATTCAGCCGACGCCACCGAAAAACGTTTGCCCATCGATATTTTCCCACAGGCCATCGTTTAGTTAATCTCGCATTGTTCTAGATGACTGAATGTAATCGGTTGAGGGACCTCAGCCAATCTAGATACAGATATTTATCATATCTTAGTTGCCACGTATTTATCCCATACTGAAGAGTTATCGAATCGTTATATTTGAAACAAAAAGAAAGAAATCACTTTATAACATTGGCACAAACATTAAACATCAAGAATTAGAATTTTGATGCAGTGAAAAGTTGCTGCCTCAGTATACGATTCAGCTAGGCTACATCACTGGTCCTCCAACAGCACCCTATTCGTACACATACTTATTCTCACGTCGTCTTTAATATCTCAGTGATACAACCTCTCTTAGTTACCTTTAGTATTACTATTATGATGACATTTAAAATAATATTGAAGACTGTTCGCTAGCTCATCGCTCAAAAGATTCCATTGACTCCTTATCATTATTTGCCTCCTACATTATATGTATAAGTTGAGTTATAGTTAAGAAAGGCGTGCTCCTAACAGATCAATATAAATTAGTATATCAAATAAAACACTAAGCGTAATGAACGAATAAAAGAGTCTGAGTGATTGGAGTGCGTCGCAGTGGGTCCAGCGGAGTAGAAGGCTCTCGCGCCACTGCCTCAGGAAGAAGCCACTGGCCCGAGACGAGCACATCAATCGCCCCTCGGTATCAAACGAAATCGCCACTATCATTGTGCTCACTTTCATAATTGTGTTTCAATAAAGAAAGTGAACTTCAATAAACAATTAATTGGAACAGATAGGAAGGTCTTTTTATCCCATTCACAGTGGACGGCAACTCGGAGACATAAAATCAGTTTATTTTTCTGTATTCTATTGCAGTTTGTTATGACGTTAATGTTAAAGATTTGGGATATCAGGATTGCAGCAGCTCATTCTATTAACTCGTAGCCCTTAACCATCTCACCTGACTAGTCGGAGAAAAAAGCTTATTAGTATTAAGTTTACGTCCTAGACCGGCACGGGACAAATACGCAAGTTTGTGCGTATAGCCGTATTCTGATATGCTCATAGGAGCTTTTAGCTACAGAAACCCTTACCGGCTATTAGCCGTGAAGTGTATGTTGTTACTAAAGTAAACATGCATGTAAAACTTAACACGGTTCGCAATCCTAATCCGCAGTGGAGGCTGAAGTTGGCGCAAACACGCTGCAAGGTACTGCTGGCGACATCTATTATGCAGCTGCGGCGGAAGTTGTTTCGCTAAGTTTACTATTATAAAACAACTTATATGTATTAATAATTATAGCATACACGTTGGGACTCTAATCCACATAGAAGTAGTAAGAGCAACTCTTGTAAAATAACAAGTGTTAGATCATTTCACCGAGTACAGATACAAGCTATTGCATTCTGAGAAATAGGTTTTCTCTCACGGTTAATCTATACGCAGATTAAATTGTTAGGCAAATTGCACTCAAGTCTTGTCCGCTCTAAGCCTATTAAATTTCACCAGACAACCAATGCCCCACGTGACATGTAGCGAGTTCATTGCCTTTCACAGACACTGTCAAAACATTGGCAATGGACAGTGATTTCTCAAGACTCGTTTTAAAATTGATTCAAGTCAACTAGGCCCTCAGGCTATATTGCTTATTGAATATTTCTTGAAATTAAATCATTTTATGATAATAAAACACCCCAAAAAAGGTCCTTTCTAAATCTTCTAGAAAATCTTTACTCTTTAACACCTTGATTATTATTTTTAGAGTACACAGGAAAATTTACATTCTTTTTAACTATGTAAACATATAAGATCTCTTCAGTCCTGGTTCTCATTCTATCAATGATAAGTGATATTACCTCACAGTCCCATATAAAACAATAAGCAGTATAGTTTAGGCTAAGCCCATAGCGGTGTATGTAACGCAAATGATGCAGACAATGCAGCGCTCACTCATTGTTCGTTAGTGACACACTTCGGCCGTAATGAGCACTAGCCATAGACCTTAATAAACGTAGACAGACCCTTGAGATACTTTCTATAATTGTAGCAATTTTAAGAATAATGGCGCACTAGTACAAAATGCACTGAAGAAAATAAAATTGGGTTTTCTTAAAATAACATAACAAAGGCTTTAAAGTGTTTGTTTCTTAATGAAGCAAAGGTGATACATTCATAAAGACTCCGTCGACTGGGCCTATACTGGCATCGCGAGTATCCCAATAATTATACCAAGCTTGTCATGTCGAATTTGGCGTCAAATGTTTACAAAAACCTTTGTAGTTTTTGAAACTAAGCATGCGAACTATACACAGCGGTTTATTCAATGAAAATAATGTTCATAACTCATTTAATCATACACATTACAAAGTATCTTATTGACATAGCCTATAAAGTAATAGCGTCGTGCCGTGTGTGTGTATGTACACAGTCGTCTATGGGCGCACGCACACACGCATCGGATCAGTTATTGTATTTAGATCTCACCTACTTTCTAAAAATCGAATTATTGTTAGGAGTTTCGTTTTCGCTAACAACGAAAGTGTGTGGTTGAGCCCATTGTAGGCCGCACAATGGAAGATGGGACGCCATTTATAATGCTTATGAGAGCCATACTTCAACTTTATTGCCCTGCGTACTCTTATTGCTAATTGCATTAGTGTCACGAGTAAATTATGATTAATAAGGAAGGATGGAACTTGTTCATTTTGTTTACTTTCAAGGTACTACCTGTATACAGATACTACTTGTATCTGTATGAACCAGTTTCTAAGGTCCTTTAACTTGACTTTTTAGCCTAAGTAACATATATGTGAAACATTATAATTCTAACGAAGTGGCACAAATAAGATACATTCATGGGTATGTATAAGTATGAATGAAGAACTTTCCCTATTTGTCCCTACGCCCACTTTCTAACGCAAAATAACATTGAAAACAGTTACTTAGTTACTTACAGTCAGTTACTACAGAACTAACACCCTTTGCAAAAATTGAAGGCGAAGATGAGAAATAGAATAAAAAAGATGCTTCAATGGTCTCTAAATAGAGTTTTATTAAGTGATCCGTAAATCACGAAATTTGCTATCAAATATGTATCTTTAACGAAATTCCGGCGAATCCGTTGCGAAGATTACAATAACAATTCAATTAAGAACTTTTGTAACCGATACTTTCGAATTCAGTGAATTCCGTCTCTGGGAAATTCATAGCGAGGCTATTGTTAGGATATCAATTAATTACATTGTAATAAAATAATAAAAACAATGCAAATTATTTTCAGGAAATTTGCTGCAAAACTTCGATAAACAAAGCAATAGTTTGAATTAATTATAAGACGTATGACGATCATATAGCTCATATAAAAGAGTGACGTTAGAATGTGAGTATGTCAATAACGCGGATGTGTTTTGCTAGTATAGCGAAAAATGGGGATCGAAGATATCTACCTATGTAATTATGCATGCTGTTGACCCTGTGTCATGGATACATGAAGTGAAGTATGAGTGTTATTAGAATTCAAATTTAAAACCACATTTTTGAAATAGAAGCGAGCGCTTAACACTTCAATCAAAGTCACTTTGGTTTAATCGCCTCCTACAATGTTCTACTTAGAAGGCAGACCAATTATTGCCTACTTTAGCTCTAAGCTACACTTTAGTCCCTAATTTATTCAAAATCATGTCTTTTAACGATATTCTACTCCAGTGTAACAGAATGAAGGCAAAAAGGCCACCTGGCCACCGAGACATCTCCGCCCAAGTAGCTTAACAACCTAACTGACAAACAGTTCTTATCAACAAAGTTAGCCCTGCGGAGGCACAACAGAGGCAAAAAGGGGTTAAGAATCAATGGTTTCGCTTTCCCGGCATCCTTTAACTAAGTAACCTGTTTAAAGTTGGAGCTAAGTTGGACAAGGACGGACAAAAACTGCCCTAAGTTGGGATTAAGTCAGCCTCTAACTTAGGGCGCTTCCCGTCCGACCCTCGCCTCTCGCCAAACTTTTTCAATCATGACGAATAAAAAATAGTATTATCGTGATACGACAAGTTTATTTCTACCGTTCCAGTTACGTGTGTGAACGGCTTTATGCCTTTCTACGGAATGGTATACGATTAGATTGTAATAGAAGTTTACGGTGATCTAATAAATATGTTTATGACAATCTTAAAATATTGATTTATATTATAAATACAATTTTTCATTAAATTAACCTTACATTTTTAGAATCTACTTACAAAACGGCGGTAAGTAAGGTAACTAATGAACATTTTATCTCCGTGTCAAAAAAATAGTACGCGAAACCCACAGTCGATAAATCTAAAAATATCTAATTTTCTAGCCCTAAACTAGCTCGGGACTTGGGTTTTCGTATATGTCCCTATTATTTCTAATTGTGCGAGATCTGACAGAATAACTCGAAAGTGCTTAAAAACAAAAAAGTTGTTTCTTCTCTTTGCTCAGTGACGAGAATGAAATGAGACTAGAGGTTGTATTTCAGGCTATATTTTGTTACACTTCACAACTTATTACAAGACAGCACTTTTGTTTTGAGCAAGATATACGTGCAAGTGCTTACGTATATATTGAATAAAGGGGAATTTAATATCTTTGGCGTTTGTCTGGTTAGGTTACGATTAATATAACTTGACGTAATAATTATTTTTATGTAATACATTTAATATAATAATTCGACGTAGCTCAGTTCTTCGGGGCGTGACTCTGTATCTGTACAGGGTTCAAATCACTCTAGAGCATGTACCAATGGAAATGAAGTTTAATGAATTTCTATGTACGTTTTCGTAATAAAAACACATTTACGAAATGCATCGAATTATACGGTGAAGGAAAACATCGCAAGGAAACCTACCTGATCATCAACCAGGTAATAGTCAGTGCTTGTAAATGGTGACATGGCTTCCCACCTATCACATTGAATACTGACTATCTGGTATCAACACGTAGGTTTGAGGTGTCCATAGAATTACTACCTTCGCAATTGCGGAGATGGAAACCTGAACCTCTGACTACCCCGCAAGGGTTAATGGTAGTCTACGCGTTTGTCTTTTTTGTAATAATTATTTATTTTAACTAATCCATATTAAAATATACACTTTGAGATATAATATAAAAGGTTCCGATTGCTTTTTCACTCTGATGATGAGTGATAGCTTAGTAAAAGTGATGATAGTTTAGGGGTAATTTTAAGGTGCATTGGATGTTGTTTTAGTTTATACGCCCTACGTCCCATGATGTTTTTATCTTTTGGGCGTAATTTATTTATATATTTAATGAGTAACGGTTCTCAACTAAGCCGTAAACTTTCAAATACCCATCCTATTTAGTCCCTAATGAATACAAAACAAAAGTGATACTAATAAATAACCGAATTAGTGAAGTGTAGCGCGACAACCGCCCGCCCTACGCCGCCCTGCCGAGGCCGCCTAAGCGAATTAGAACAACAGTTGGGAGTTTGCGACTTGTTGGCTCTCCATGTTACCATGAGGCGTAAAGCTGCGTTTCCATCATGCAAATCTTACATGTACAGTCAGCACCAAAAGTCGATGAACAGAATCAACTTAACAAAACACCTGTTCACAATAAAATGCCATAAGTTATAGTCGCAACTAGGAAACAAAATAGCCTGTACACCACAGGTATTGTATGGTGTACAGGCTATTTTGTTTCCTAGTTGCGACTATAACTTATGGCATTTTATTGTGAACAGGTGTTTTGTTAAGTTGATTCTGTTCATCGACTTTTGGTGCTGACTGTACGACGTCACACTTGTATACCAGTGCATCTTGCAAGCAAATTCAATTTTACGTGTAATACTTGTGTTTTGACGTCATTCTTAATTCGACGTAGCTCAGTTGTTTGGGGCTTGGCTCTGTATCAGTGGGTACAGGGTTCAAATCCCGTTTGAGCATGTACCAATGGAAATGAAGTTTAATGAATTTCTATGTACATTTTCGTAATAAAAACACATTTACGAAATGCGTTGAATTATACGGTGAGGGAAAACATCGTGAGGAAACCTACCTGTTCGTCGAACAGGTAATAGTTAGTGCTTGTTAATGGCGACATGGCTGACCACCTGTCACATTGAGTACTGACTATCTGGTTAACACGTGGGTTCGAGGTGTCCATAGAATTACTACCTTCGAAATTGCGGAGATGGACACCTGAACCTCTGACTACCCCGCAAGGGTTAATGGTCGTGAATGCGTTTGTTTTGTTTTTTTTTCTTGAACTCAAACCCTTGTATGTTACCTTTATCACGAACTCACTTTGTCCCGAATTAATGTAAAACTTAAAACAAATTCTAACTAGCTGCCGTTTTTCTAGCTAGCTAGCAAGTAATTCTAGCTAGGTACTTGGTATATATTAGTAAAGTGGCTAGCAACCAGATACCAATGTTCCATATGGCATCATAGCCAATATTTTTAATGAAATGTAATGCTTTTTATTCAACATAAGGATCATAAAATCACTCATCAAATGTAAAAAAAAACATTTTCACATGAAAAATTGTTATTAAAATTAGTTAATCTTAAAAAATCAAAATAAATGTAATTAAACTATTTAAACTATTGGCATTTCGTAATAGAAAATCCTACAGAGAAGAAACACTTTAAAGTGATGAGATATAATAGTGTTTTCGATGTCCTATCCACCACGAAATGAAACCACGTGAATGTACCACTAGGCGTAACTTCGGTGGAACGTTGTTAGGGGGCGTTAGTGGGACCAAGCCTTTTAAGACTCCAAAGTTGAAGAACATTTAATTGTCTTATTAGAATCGTACTCGGCTCCGAAGTTTAAGCCTGTTTCGTTTGTAATTGGGTTGGCAGAAAATCTACTTTCAACTAATACAAGTTTAAGTTAAGTTATTGAATTAGTCTGGTGAAACTAACAGTGCAAGTATTGTTAACTAATCTGCTGATTTCGGGAATAGGGTCCTCAGTAATACAAAGGCCTTAGCACACGTTTTCGTCAGTCTATTTAATCTTACAAGCTATTGACATAGATTTGACACATAAATGTTTGTTTTCGTGTAAGTTCAACATCATAGGGTATAGGAGCATTTATTGTAACGTTAATGTTAAATTAATATATACATACTTTCTATACTACCTTGTATTCTTAGTATAACCGGCTATGTAACTTACCTGAAAAGAGAAATCGTATATTAGACAACTTGTTGACGAACAAAATTACATAACAACGGAAATATATTTCAACAACATACTCGTACAACGTTTTGACTCAAATAACCACAATATTGACACAGTTTCAAATAGTCTACTTTTAAATTTCTAGTGTTAAGTAAACTTCCTGTAAGACGGTTATTAATTTGGTTATTTTCCTATGTTTTCATATAACTTCGGTCATAATTGTTCACTTTAATGCATTGATACCCAGCACTTACTGACTTTAAGGCCTATAGTCTTTGTAACAAAATCCTCAATAACCATATAACATCGCTACAACTCTGGATCGCCTTAAAAAACAATTCCAACTGGTTAGAACAATTACCTCCTTCACCATTCTGGGACACTTCATATACCTAACAATTTACTCAATCCTATGAGAGAACGACTATTATAATTCCTAAGCTAGACTAGCCTTTGAGTTCGAATGTCGCAATGTATTCCCTGCCAAAGCGGCTTAATTAATACTAGCCTCAGTCTGAGGCCCCGACGGATGGTTAACCTGGACACCCGGGCTAAATGGAAGAGCTGAGATTTGATAATCGAAACTAAGACACTGTTAGCAGACTGGGAATAACTATAAGATAAAATAGATAGAGATATAAGATAGCGAGACTAGGATTCTAACATTGAAAGTTTTGATGCTAAAATATTTTATCTAAAGTGCAGTTATGTACCCAACAATATGTATGTACTACATTATACCATAGACTACTCCCTCAGGCATGCTACCTATGTTCTAAACTTTGCATTACAGAATATCACGAGTACAACATGTCGTTAGTTCCACAACTTGAGCTAAGACGAGGTTGGAGTTGGCAGGTTGTAAGGCGCGCTTAGTTTTTGCTGCAAAAATTGCTCCAGCCAGTTATTTTCTGGATGGGAGGCTCTTATTTCCCCGGAGGCTGCTGCTAAGCGAGTTACAAAGTAAAGGATTAACTTTTCAGTAAGCAACTGCTATTATCTTCATCTTATTAGGTTTGTACTTGCATCGCAACAGGTCTTCGGTGCTCCCTCAGGGAGTGAATTTATTTTAATAAAGTTGAAAACAATAAACAATTCGTTTGATCACCCATAAGGTGATTTTTAGCAAGAGCGTGGTAATCACTTGCTGTTGGTTTTGGTAAGAGAACATATTGTGAGATAACTTATGATCTACATATGCAGGTAAGATTATATGTGAACAGCATTGGACTCACCAACTGCCACGTTGGACACTGTGTTACAGCGTGAGCATTGTGAAATAAAGAGCTTCATAGTATCCACAGATTTACTCTCATTTCATGCTACCCCTAAAGTGTTAACCTACGTTAAATGTATTAATGTGAAAAACATTAATTACAACCACTGTTGAGACAATTAACCATCTATTTCATTTCCCTTAGATAGAATCTCTAGTAACATCTCGCTCATTGAACCATAATTGCAATCAGATCTTAGCCACGAGGCCGAGTCATTAAGCACCCAACACTTGTCAAATGGAGGCAAAACCACACGCTGTCCCATATTCCCACGGGGGGGCAGGGGCCCGCAATCAACAGCCGACGCGAGGCGACTAATCGCAAATTGCAATGCTCAGCCAAGCCACCGCTCATTTGCATAGCCACTGCGTGTTGCTTGAGAAAGGCCAGCCGACGTAATCGGGCTGTTAATGGAATGCTATACACCTATGTCTATAACATACAGTAGGGGGCGATAAAGGGACTAGGGCTCAATTGAATCTGCTAGTGGATTGGTGAGTTATTCGTTCAAACGTAACTCAAATGATCATTAACTTAAGTATTATTTCTTAGTACAAGATTTCGGGAGTGCCATGCGCAGGATAACACCAACTTATAAGCCAAACGGCTCTTAGGGGACAATGGACTCCAAGTTATACGTGTGGCAATAGTCATAACTCAAGCGACTAATGTCCAGTAAATCTAAACCTAATGTGTATACTAACGGCAGCTTTCGAGACACATTAGTAGAATATTATTGACACCACACTAACATCGCATTTCGATTTGCACCTACAGCCTTAGTCACTGTAATGTGCTTTGAAGGAAGTAAGTTAGTATTCAATTTTCAACCTCATCAACTCATATGTACACGCCACACTCGTTTTCCTACAGAGAGGTAGACAGAGATCGCGAATCTCCAATTGTAATGATCCCGATTAACTTCATTGATATCCATACAGCTGCTCATACACTTAACGGGTGGTTATACATACATACATTTCAAGTCTGTTTCCCCGTAGAGGGGTGGGCAAAGATCACGGAGGCCCATCTGTCTCGCTTTATTGCCATTCATACAACTTATATACTCTCGATGGGCGTTTCAGGTACTTCTAATGTCACATTCTCAATATATCGTCTATCTGACTGTTATATATACTGTATGCGAGTATTTTGGAAGCCGTCCACGTATGATTGGAGTGTTGGTTGCGCTGCACGTGTGAGTGAAAGAGGCGCGATCTGCGGCCAACGACCTCTGGACGTGAAGCGAATCACTCGCTCGTGGCCCACCAGTGGGAAATTCACGCTTCATCAAAGAAATACGATTGCGCACTCGTGGCCCTCATTGCAACCTAACCGATATCTTATTGTGATCGCTACTGGGGGAAGGGATGAAGGAAAATGGGTAGTTTCCCACTACTACAGTAGTGCTACTCATTGAAGATTATATTAGAAGTATACAGAACAGCCGAATACATACTGAGCAGTATGGGTACCAATGAAATGAAAGTGTTTTGTGGTAATAGTGAGAAATGGGATACATACATGGCGGTTGTATGTGCTACTAATACCACTTTCTTTTAGTAAGTTACCTTTTAAGCGTCATACATTATACCTCAAACAGAAAAACATACCAAATTAACCATTTTAGTCCTTATTACTACCTACTTAATAACGTTTAACTAACTAAACACAAGCATACCTAAACTATGTTATAGAAATCAATTTCACCGGGTGTACCGTGAACAATATCCGGTGATTAGCACCCGCTGAGCACCCGGATATTAGTTGATTTAGCGGATATCGCATAATCGCACCGAATTACGCCACTTGCCAAATATTGCTTGCACAAGGGGCTGCTATTGCTACTATTAGCAGATTGGTGAAGGACTGTTAACTAGCTAATTTGGTATATCCCTAGATGATTTTTCACTAGGCTGTGTAGATGTACGAATTAGACGTAATGATAAATAACTCTTATAAAATATTCTTCTTTATTTTTTTGACAAAATACTATCAATTATATTCTCTTTACAAGTGCACTTATACGTACGTAATTACATTAATGTGGAAGATGAGTGATGGTTAATTTATTAAATTGGAAATCTTACAAGCAATAAGTACTTGTATCGCCAAGCAATAAGTATGATATGAGATAAAATAGGATCAATTTAGTTTTGTCAAAAAAATGGTTCAAGGGAACTGACAGTTGAATGTTCAAAATGAATTAACTTATTTTATTTATTGGTGTAGAAAATGTTTATTCAAACATGTTTTATAGACAATAACTATTGTCAATATATTTATGGCTTGTTAACTTATTGCGCATTTAATTTCCTAGTGCATCATCCACCTCCTATAACCTATGTACTTTTAAACAAAAAGGCACCTTGTTACATAGAATGCGCCTTTTTGTTTAAAAGTACATAGGTTGCCTGGTTGTTAGAAATTAAGGTGTCCATCTCCACAATTGCGGAGGTAGTATCTCACCTTATAATAAGGAACATAATAACAAAAGCAACCGGCCAAAGATCTCTTACAAGCAACAAAGGCAATGAGGCGTAAACAAGATGAGGGCATTTATCTCAATGCCCCCGACTGCTGAGATGAAGAGTTACAGCATCCATCAGAGCTGCTAACGAGAGCCTAATTGATCTACGAGTGGACATACGCAATGATATCGCGGCTGGGGGAGACAGAGGTCTTAAGAGACTATTAACTGACTAAACGGGGTAAAAGAGATTACGGTTATGGCTGTATACTAAGACTGTGTTAGGATCCTGTCTCAAATTAGACAAAAAATTATAAAGAAAAAGGCGTTCAGGTGTCCATCTCCGCAATTGCGAAGGTAGTAATTCTATGGCCACCTACGTGGTAGGTGGTATGCCATGTCGCCACTTACAAGCACTGACTAATTACATGTTCGGGGAACAGGTAGGTTTCCTCACAATGTTTTCCCTCACCGTAATATTCGATACATTTCGTTAATGTATTTTATTTCGAAAATGTACATAGTAATTCATTAAACTTCATTTCCATTGATACATGCTTAAGCAGGACTTGAATCCTGTACCCACTGATACAGAGTCAAGCCCCAAACAACTGAGCTACGTCGAATATAATTATAAGTTAGAAGAAACTAGAATACAAACAATATGCAGAATAATCTTGCACAAGCCACATATCAGAGTTAAACATAACGACATCTTGTCAAACAGCGACAACAAAGAAAGACAATGTAGAGCGGCAGAGACACAAAGCAAATAGGGAGCCTGCCTTATCTCGCGGACGCTATTTGCCCACATTATCATTAAGGGCATTCCTACTCGGTTAGCTGGCACTATCGCCTCTGGAACATTTTAACACCTACATGTGCAACACGGGTGTTATACTCTAGGAGGTTTTTTATACAATTTAAACCTTATAAATTAGACATTTTGATTAAAGTACACTTTGTAATTGATCGTCGTGCTGTCACAGACTAGGTCACGCCTTAGCGTAACCGGTATTAGTGACAGACAGGGCCTAGGACTAGGACTCTAGGATGTTGATAGAGTATTGATGTTATAATGTAGTAGTTGATAGAACTTTGAGGCATTGGATTCATTTTGTGTGAATGGTTATAGCTATTGTCCCTGCCAATCACTATAAGAATGACGGTCGGGACAGAATAAATAAGCTCTTTTGATACACCTGTTGTAGTTTAGGGAGTTAATTGAATACTAATACTGCTGCCTTTCTTTTTGGTATTTTATACGATTTTTCGTACGATTGGTCTGTAATTTATATGCAGTTTTAATGCCATAACAATCCAGGCTTAAGATATTATGGCAATGGTAAAACATGAAGATATTATTTCTCCAACTCACCCTGAAAGCTATAAAAACGTCCCTAACTATTATGCTTACATAAACATTCACGTCCTTTTTATCCCTTTTGGGTGGACAGAGCCTTTGGAAACATTATAATATCTCCCAGGTCTCTTTAGCATGGTCATATGCAACTTTGATGACAGGTTGTTAGCCCATCTTCTTATGCACTCCATTTACCCCTAGTCCCTTAGTCGCCTCGTACTCTACGCCATGAGGAACGACAGCTCGATTGCATTCTTTTTACGTCCCAAACTATCGTAACTAACCACTTTTGTTAGGGACAATACATCATAGGACACAAAGCATCTTCCCTACAAATCTATCCATCTGTTCCAGTAACCCTGTCCCTTGACCCCAGACGCGGTGGAGGCATGTCCCGTGGCCAGCGAGGTCACGGGATGGCCCCATTAGCCCACTGCTCAGCACCAGGAAACTCCTAACGGTACACGTGGGGGGCCCAAGTGGTAGGAGGCAGCGGGTTATTATATTGGGCGAAAGGATAAGGTTAATATATTCTTATATAGTAACGTTTTTCTTTGATGAATATAGTTTCTAAGTTTCAATTGCAAACCGTTTTGTGTTATGTATATTTTTTAGGTCTGTGAGTAAACGCTTATATTTTATTAATCAGATATGTATTATACAATAAAATTATAATTAATTATAGCGTTGTAACTACAAACTAAAATTAAAACGAAGCTAAGGTTTTAATTCCGGATATCATAGATGAATCTGTCACTCCCTAAAAGATAAGAGTCAAGATACTTCTGTACAGAGTTTGCGTTATCGAGAATTAACAACAAATTTAAATCATCGATAAATATTGTAAAGACTTAACTGGTGAAATACATCTAGATAAGAACTAGTCTTAACAAACGTGCAAGATGTTCTACGACCTATCAGGAAGAGTAGCCAATAAGACTACGTGATCTCTGCACATCCCGTAGAGAAACAGCATTAATTTATATAGGTTAATTATAACAGTTTATAACTTAAGCCTTACAGTAACGGTTCAGCGATCATATATCGGCGGGACACGCAGGTCCTTGTCACACGCTGCCTGCCTCCCGTGAGTGGGAAAGGGACAGATTAACAATAGCCATGTGGGTGGAATGAGGCTTATTGCGCTTTTAATACGATACTCTGGCATTCGACATGCAGATCCACGTCTCACGAAACGACATTTAAGAAAGGTAACATTTATGGATATGCATCTTGTATGACATATTAGGATGTTCTGTAGGACATTTAGATTAAGCTTAAATCTAAATGTACTAGATAGAAAATGTACCCGTTATGTAAAAGATACATTAGTGATAGCTATAGAAATAATTAAGTTACCGTATGTACAAAGATATGTATAAGAGGATAATTGATAATGATGGCTAACCTAGTACCCACAAATACCAAATTTTACGAAACATTCATACAATTTTAAAATGCCTGTATTATATTTTAAAGCTGCCGGGCCCAACTAAATCTGACATAACAGTTAGAGCAAATGCTGAGCGATGCAAAAATAATTGGTTATCCAACACCAAAGGTTAATTCCCAAATTGCTGGCTCAGCGATTAAGTTGCAATGCGGATGAAATGCATTCTGTTTGTGTCAATAAAAGATAGGGCTCATTTAATAGACTAGACATGACGTAAGCACTACGACCATAAACCTTTTAGGTATAGTCAATGCATAGCTATAAAAATATGATTTAAGTACATGGGCGTTTTTAAATAAGGTGATTTAGTTTATTTGCTACAGGTGAATAAGATAGTAACCTCTCTATTTCTTTTATTTTCTGCCCATATTATAATTATATTATATTAAGGATTTGGTGATAATATTTTTGTGAGAAACACTAGCTACAGATCATCCAAAAGTGCCAATAAAATTCGTCAGTGACGAAGTAAAATAAATAAAAATAAAACGATTTTATAAATAAAAATGACAATTCTTTACAAAGGATGTTTACAACCGTATTCTTCGAAATCCAATTAGATGTTCTTCACATATTTATGCTATTAACACTTTTGCAGTCTGTTCTGAGCAGATCTGCTTTGTGGAAAACTATTTATTAGTCACGAATTTAAAGCCTGAGTTATGTTGATAGATTCACATATTTATTGCTAATCATAACAGCAAACGCAAACCTGTATCTAAGGTCAATGACTATCAATTTCCATCGAATATTCACAGAAATACAATCTACATGGAAATATAAACTCAATGCCTACTAAAATACAGCCTATATTGGAGGACAAAATAAAATTGGCAGGATTCGAACAGTTATAGTGAAACAAACTGTTCTGTGGAGGTTGTCACAATAATCGCTTGGTAATAGGGTTGCCAAAGCACCTACGTGTATTTTATATCACATACTTCCGTATTAATTATTACTTAATAAATCCTTCCTAGCCATTTGTGGCTATTATGAACAAGGATATGCCATCAGCTGCGATTAAGTGCTATGGATGAAAATGAATTAGTACTCAATCCATGATCACTCCCATTTCATTTAGCAGGCCAATATAACGTTTAATTGTTTATTGAATGCTTTTTACGGGTCTGAAAGATAAGGACTAAGAAGAAATCTGCTTGAAGAAGGTATTTTAACCTTTACAATACAGCGAAAGTTCTTTAAGTTCCTCCTCACCCTAAAACTAATCATAGCATCAACGCTTAGTCATGCTATATGATCATATCACTTAGTATGATACCTTGTTTAAAGGATATGAATAAGTTATTTTAATTCGAGCGTGTTGATGACCCTGTTAGCCGGCGACCGAAGCATTGTCACCGGTCACTAGCACCTCGCGTACAGAATGCTAAACGACTCTTGGTATACTTATTTAGCGCTCAAGTGATAAAAGTGACGTGGAAGTGCGGTGGTCACTCAAGGTTCTGCATACTCTTAAAGGGTTAATGGTCGTGATTGGTGTGTCGAAGATGCATTGAAGTGAAAATTTATAGACTAATATTAATATATTTGCTTCTTGTATAAAGTATTCAATGGCGAGATGAAACCAATCAATTTCTCTGTATATGTTTAGTAGTCAGTGCCTGTACATGGCAATATCAAACAGAGTCAGCCATCCAATATCATTTTTAATAATACATGTCTCCTTGCGGCGTAGTTACAGGTTCCTATGTTCATTCTTGTCTATCGATTTCATCCATCACCAACATCACCTTTATATCCCCCGTCCCACGCTAGCTGCTAACTAGCTGCCGATCTTCTACAACGGAATTGGGGGTAAATTACTTTAAGACCTAAAGTTTAGATGATGAGCTATTCAACACTTTTCCATAATAGTGTCGACATTATACAGATATTAAGGCTAAAAGTGAACAAGTAGATATTATGTCCATAAGGTTCTGTCCCACCTTAATGATTTACTGTACGTCAATGTACATTTACTCGTATTTCAAAACCATACCTGCTTATTTGCAGCACGTTTCTCTCAATCTAATTAAGGAATCCTAGCTTGAAACTACAGTTTTTAATAAGGCTAAAACCAGATAAGTTGATTAAATCGCAGAGGTGCCGAGACGCGGCTATTAACCCAAATGGGAACCGAACCCAGCGCAGAGTAGTCACGATTCTATTTAGTCACCTCCGAACCTATGACTGGGATTTAAGTTATAATTAAATGAAATGCTTTTTGCTGTCAGTCTAAGACCTAACATTTAGGTAACCTTAAATAACCTTAATTGTCATAGAGTTAGGTCTTTAAAGAACGCAGTACACGGATATATAATAATTCATTTATCCTTAGTTAGACAGGTCTTCGGTTACATGATGATATGATCTCCTCAGACACTTTAGGGAAATATTCATAATATTCGTTACAGATTGCAAGATAATAGTTTTCTTTATTCCATTGAGAATTAAACAGACCCTTTTTATTACAACTATTACAAAATGATGTAAGAATACCTCATTTATTACGCGAGCCCTAAGAAATATGATCGGGGCCGTTCCAGTGACGTGGGATAAGCCTATTTGCCTAGACTATGTATTTGGGCAAAGCCTACGACAGTCTAGAGTGGAATTTTAATATAATAAGACGAACTAGACTTAAATTGAATACACTATGGGAATAATGTAATTTACATTGAAGTGCCGGCTATTACCTCGTATCTATTCAGATGACACATTGTTCGGGTGGTAACTAATGAAATTAATAAGTTTTAATTTAAAACTATTTCTTTGCCTAGTTACTTCTTTAATATTTGTTTCTTATTCTCAAAAGCAAAATAAATTTTAGCAAAATTAATCCTACGTTTTTTGACTAATTAAATCCTAGAGAATAAACTTGTGTTAATTTTCCTAAAATAAAATTCATCAATCTTTTAGAGAAGAACTTCTTTCAGTGCCAAAGGAGGCTTTTAAGGAGATTGCTGTTATTCGAAGCGATTATCGTGCGATTAGTGGGAGGACCCATGAGCTTATGTTCGATTACCCTAATGGCGGTCTTTCGGCTGCTAATTAAATTGGGAAAAGCGCTTACAACTTCTGGCACTGGTAACAGGTTGCCAGCCCATCATCGAGGAAGCACCTAAAGTATTTAATTGTCTAATAAGATATATAGTTTACATTCGATAGGGATCCTATTATCCCCGAAGGAAAATAATATTGACGACAAATAATCAAGAAATATAGAATGAAACTACATAAAATACTCTGCACTGGTTATCTTTCACGGTGAAGTGAATGGTTCACGTGTCTTTATAGCTGTCGGAGTGTAGTTGATCTATCGCCACATTAAACCCACTGAGAATAAAACCCTAAGGATAAATCTACATTTTATGAAAACACATTATATGATTATGCATGATATTCAAAATCTTTGTAATACAAAAGCGAATGGTGCGCGGGTAGCTATGATTTTTCCAATCGATTAGTCCCACTTCCAATCTCAACTTTTGAATTAGGAGGGCTCTTGTTAAAAGTTGCCGAGTAAGGGCGAGGACACACTCAAACCAACGCGATAGGAAATATTTGAACGATAGGTAAAATTGACGCGTATAGATGCTGACTAGCCTTTATTTCTAGGATACTAATCATCTAGGACTAAATATAATCTATTAGGCGTAAACAAGCAAATTTTCATATTAATATCACCCCCACTCCGATCATATACTGAAAATTTCTTAGGAGATATTATATCCATTCCAAGAAAAGAAAGTAGTAAAACTGCATGATTATTTTAAATTATGTAAATATTTGAAGTAATCTTCCACGCCGACCTATCAATGTGGGCTAGCCCTTAAGGGTAGGCAGGAATCGAAAGCCTCCCCAGCCTCGGGAACTCCTTAACAAGACGTCCGGGCCATGCGAGGCGGTGACACTCACGAGATCATTCCACCACTTCCGCTACGGATACGGCCACTTCCCGAATTTTATTTGGGCTCTGACATTCATATTTGGGGGGCCTAAGTCAGATGTGTTTTACGTAAACATGTCCTATGACCGACTTAGTCGTTAATAATAAGCTAATTAGATACGTTTTTCTGTCTGCTATAAGAAGACGAAAATGGAACTAGGGGTAAATTGAATCTATAAGACGACGAGCTAAGAACTTGTCACCAAATTACCACTTTAATTTCAACACAGATAGTGATGCCAAAAATTGCATAATTGTCTTCTAATCATGTTCTCTGCTAGAGATGAAAGGACTTAGGTGTGTTGTGAATCAAACAAACTAAATATAGCAATAAATTATTTACAAGGACAACCTAGGCGATACAGTCACAGAACCTAAGTAACAAAAGACAAGGCCAATTGCACAATGAAAGTTAGTCATGATGAAAATATGCCACATTGCATCGCTGGACCCAAACTAATACATTCGTTATCAGCGCACAATAAACCACATTTCTCACCTGTACCTGCCTGGGCTTCAAGGCTGCTGCAACCACTTACTAAGACCTATGTATACTACGGCTACATACTGGCGAAGAGGTCAGCTAGACTGGACGCTGCAAAGGTGACCTAAACAAGGTAAATAGGCACTGACAATGCAGAACGTGACGACGAATGCCCTGTCATTCGATAAACAAGCTGCACTCGTAAGCACTCGCGCAGATGCCGAGGAATATTCTCAAATGCTAGGTACGCATTGCAACTTATTAAATTGTTGCTTTGGATACAAATATATGGTTACGTGAAACAACATATTTCAATTCTAAATATTTTAATTATAGCATCAATTTGGCTGTGCAAAACACGATTAACATCACAAGTATAATTTCTTGTCCTCAGTTCAATAAAAGATGACAATTTCAACATTGATATACAACCGTTTGTAACTAAAGACTGATGTTTTTCCCAAACATAGATTGGGCTTAACCAAGTTTCTGGTTACAACGAATATTAAACATCCTTTATGACACAAATCCAAACTTATAAACGTACTCGTAAGCTATGTTTACAAAACTATCAGTTACAAATGTTACTAACTTTCCAAATCGTTAAGTGTATATTTAATCACGCCTATCGAATATCACGAATCGGATCAACACCAAATACGTTTCAAGTTCCCAAAACAACCTGTTAAACGTGACGGGGCAGCGTAGTCGAATTGGCGTCGGCAAAAGATTTCCGTTGACAACTAAGTTGGGTTTGTTTGCCGTGCCACGCGGTGCCAGGCGCCGGACGCCTATTCTGCTGCGCGAAACAACTCACCAACGATTAAACAGCTATTAGACACGGCTATAATTTTATATGGTTAGTGTGAGTACTGTTTAGATTCTGATATTCCACTTGTATGCTACAAGTTGATTTGTGATTCTTTATCTGGATATTTAAGGCAACTAAGTTAACGTTGTATATGAAAAGATGTATGGGTGTCAATGAAGCGAAAGTGGACTGTCAGGATCGGGACAAATGGGGATCCGTGATCTCTGCCTACCCCTCTACAGGGAATCAGGCGTGATGTGTATGTATGTATTAACGTTGTACTTCGAGAACAAGGGATGTCAAGATATTCTTGAGAGCGTAACAATAAAACAGAGTTATTTCAGTACATATTTGTTTCCGGTGTATTTAGAAGTTATTGTAAATCATTACAGTCTAATAGAACAATGAATGCGACTCATAAATCTTTTTAAATACAATGATCATTAGAAGAAACGTAAATACGTAACAAATAATACCTAACACTGTCAGAAAATTCATAATTTACTAATTATTATTTCAGCCTTCAAACATATGGAAAAAACGTCCACATCAATAAAGTATTAGGTACAATATGTGTAATGCTATAGTATAAACACATGAGTATTTTGAAACTATGATCGAATTCTAATATTCTTGAACATCTAGTCTAACTCTAATTTATCAGTCAAAATTTTGTTGGAGGGTTTATATGCAGGTTTTTAAAGATCTTAATAACACATCATATACATACATAAAGTAGGAACAAGTGTGAAGCCAAAGTCTTTATTGACACAGATGTCGCTCAGATAAACATCCACTTGGCGCAGGAATCGTTATCGAAATGACTAATGACATAATTAGGCATCGTTACTTGCGAAAAGCAAATAATTGTGTAATACATCCATTTGTTCCGGTATACGGAGATAATAATGGCCATACAGAACATTGTCAAGTTAAAGTACCTCAGTACGATCTCATGAAAAATATATCACCATGATTCAAGTAAAATACAAATAAAAATGCGTTATTATAGTTAAGAATCGACTCTTTTAGTTCAACAAGATTCTATCAACTCTTTAGGAAACGAAAGCGCGTATTTTTCCATGAACAATTTTAACATAGTTAAATGTTCTAAAGGTATACTCATAAATTATATTCGACATTCACTTTGTACACTGTGAAAGTAAGCGTATTATTGTTTTCATAACTGTAAATAATTACACGCTCAATCATAGAACATTTCGTGATACGAAATAATAAGAACGCCTTAAGTGGGGACATGGGTTCAAGAGGTCAGGGGTCAGCCGAATCGGAGGGGCAGGCAGAGAAACACTATCCACCAGAATGCGATGGACTCTGGCGAAATACTATGTATTTCAATCTATAGATGCTGCAACTACAATGACTGCAAACATGATTTCTGTTACCTTTTACCTTTATTTAATAACATATCTATCTGTACAGAGATCGCGGATTTATTTCCATCCAGTCATTACTGAAGAAACGTAAATATATTCGCCTAATCAAAACGTTAACGTTAGTAAGTATGTAGATTGGATAAGGATCTAATTTTCGCATTTGATTGGGAATTCACATGTTTGAGTGATCTACACCTGTATATTGTATTTGAGCACTTAAGTTTGACTAGATAGTCTACAACAAATGTTACAACAGCGGATACCGTTTAGGGCTTTAAGTTACCAAAACGATTTGCAATTCAGAAGAGATTTGAATATAAGAAATTGGCTATTATTGTCATATTAATATTTCAAATTATAGAGGATGAAATATAATACAAACTGTAGATATAACAGGACTCGTATTAGAGCTGAATTAATATGATTGTCATACGGTTTCAAAATTCGATAGCATTTCATTTTGTATTAAGATTTTCAACTCGCTGCTAGGTCTTTCAGAAGGATACCCTACAAATATAATCCCACGATAAGCATTTTAACATAATATAATGGAATCCTTGATAAAGTACCTAATGCATAAAGTAGTGTAATATATACGTTTACATTATTTAATAAATCGTCTAAAAATATTATGTGCATTATGTGTCAGTAAAGTGCTAAGCTTTTATAATTATGTACATTGGGTGACTGTATTAATTTTGCTTACTACCTATTGCAAATAAAATTAAAAACACTAATATTTACAGTCGCTCACATTTATTTAGTTATTCGCGTGTTCACGAGATGAGGTTAGTGGTAACTTAAAACTTGCATTACACTTTTAAAGTACCTAAGCCCACTACACTACGTTCAGCTTAATTTCGTTCTACCCCACAACCTACAACCGGATTACCTGCCCCATACTTTTAGAGAAGCCAGAGACTATTGACTATTGCGGGGACTATAGCACTCGTGCAGGGACGTACCTATGGGGGTTTCGTCGTCGAATTTGTCGACTTCCACTCTCTCGGTCTCTGCGAACATGGATTTCAAACTTATTAAGAATACGGAGAGAGAATACACGCGGACAACCGAGTCTGTGTAAAGTTCAGTGTATAAGTATTATTTACAATAAACGCTGTATTCAGTTTACATATTTTGTTCTTTTATATAGCATGATTATATTTATCTTTTACAGTTAGAAATTATCTATTTACGTGTAAGTTTTCCCATGTCACTTAATCTTCGTCATTATTCTTTTGTCGTAAAAATATTTTATGACAACATCACATCATCTTCCTGTTTCGAAATGACAAGTATCGCATGACAAGAAAATCATATTGCATAGAAGCATATCTCATCCCACAAATTCCTCGTGTATTTCAATCATACATTCCAAAACAATACCTAGCTTTCCAATTGAACTAGCCTAACCTACAGGGGTTAGACTTTGATAACATTATAGGCAATAATCAGGCCTATTAGCGTGCATTACCAAAACAAACACAGTCCCTAATCGAGCCAATTAACCTATCGCAGAGCTGTGAAGGAATCAATTTCTAAACAATAGGCGCGGCTAGCCAACCGTGCGGAGGCTAACTACCTGCTCACGCCGACCGCTCTTCCACTCTGTATGTGCATACACATAGCGTATATGCAGGGTTATTGAACTGGGAAATACATCACAATGGATTAAGATTTTAGTACAAGTAATCGGAAACGTTTACCACTTGAAGTTTCTAGATGCAGCAAATATTGTTCACTTTATCGTGGATTATTAATAAAGAAGTGTGATGTGACAGCTAAAAATGCTATACACTCGCATATTGAGGTTGGAATATGCTAACATAAGTAAACCAAAGCTTAGATCATCAATCAGTCTGTTGTAGTCTACTGCTGGACATAGACCTCCATAAAGGAAAACCACAAGACGTCACCTTTGTTTTATTAATATAATAAGTTTCTTTGCAAAATTAAACATACAATCTAACACACCATTTAAAAAAGTAAGTACTTTACATGCAATTTTCGGGATAGTTTTGGGCACGAGTGTCCACTGCTATCAACAATGTGGCAGTCTTTAACCAGACAATGCCACCTTTTCAAACATTATTAACAACTTGTCATTTTTGGATGATTGTTTGTATCATGAGGGAATAAAAAACAACGTACAATGTCAATGTAAGCATAAAATAACAAGCAAGGTCATCAGATAATTGCACATGTAAACTCGTCTCATTACGCCCACACTTCAAAAGTCACTAAACCCTAACTTTTCTACAGGTACATAGTATAGGCACACTAAATTGAAAAAAACTTATATTCGTGTGTTCATCGTGTTTGTCATTCCTAACTCAAACAGAATTTCGGAGTTGATAGTTAATAGTAGTTCATAATAGTAGTAACTAAGGGATTCTGATATAGCCATATCTACCTTTTAAACTTCTTTACGATTTGAGTTCAACTACTTTATTATATCTCAAATTACCTCCATGGTATAATATGATATACACCAATACGTATGTACAAACATGTTGTCACCTAAATTAGATTAAAAAAACCCGTTGAATGACTCCGATGCTCAATGTCCCGAGAATTGGACACTGGGTATGAAATCCGACCAGTGGCTTGACCTGTCTCGCCGTACACAATCCATTTAGGCAAAGGTCACATTATACTGGTGTGTATTCAATAGCCCAGATCAATTCTGCTAACATTTTTATAGGTAAACTAATCTAGCTTTCTATTGGAAATATAACTGCTACCTTAAGCAAGTTAACAACTCGAAACAATTTAAGTAGCTCCTCGTACATTTATTCTAAACTCTACTCATATGAAGATATATGTTTAAAATAATTTTATTATAATGTAAACAGTGCAGACAATTAAATACTAGTATCCGATAAAACGGCATGTCGACACCAATTACCAAAAGACCAACGTAACTTCTCTCCTAAGGTTCTCTTATCTAGCAACAAAGGGAATTTTATGCTACAATACTAAGTATAAATAAAATTAATCATGTTAGTGGAATCGGCGCCTGATGTGTTACTATTGACCGCCACGACTTAGTTACGAGCAAATGAAGAGTTTCCGGTTCGATTCCGGACAGTTGAAGCTACTCTCAAACTATATTCGACCTTATTATAAGGCACTAGGATCAGTTTTCTGTTCTCTCTAGTACAAGTAATGAAGTGGTTAATGTACTATGCGAAGAAGTCGCATTTTCTCTATGAAGGTAAAAAGTATCTCAGTTACTTACGACGGTAATCCCCCAGGGGATAGATACAGCTTAGGAGGAAATGAGAACCTGATGGAATAATTAATCTTGGCTTATTCAGTTTTTCGTTTTACTTACAACGAAGCTGCTTAGTTTAAATTCAAAGTGTACGAGATATTTTTTTATGAGATATTCTTACATACGGAGAGGTACACTTCGCAAGGACTCCACCCTCAGTTTAAATACGCAATAGCAAAATAAGACAAGACAAACGCATTCTTGACCATTAACCCTTGCGGGTTAGTCAGAGGTTCAGGTTTCCATCTGTGCAATTGCGAAGGTAGTGATTCTATGGACACCTCGAACCACGTGTTGACGAGATAGTCAGTAGTACTCAATGTGACAGGTGGTAAGCCATGTCGCCATTTACAAGCACTAACTATTACCTGTTCGACGAACAGGTAGGTTTCCCTTTCCTCACGATGTTTTCTCTCACCGTTTATTTCGATGCATTTCGTAAATGAGTTTTTATTGCGAAAATGTACATAGAAATTCACTAAACTCATTTCCATTGGTACATGCTCAAGCGAGATTTGAACACTGTACCCACTGATACAGAGCCAAGCCCCAGACAACGGAGCTACGTCAATAGCAAAATAGTAAACAGTGATTTTGATGTGTGTGTCCTAGCATATAGATTATAGCAGGGCAACAATCAATAGAACATATAGCTAACCGCAAATGCAAACCCCATAAACCTTTCGTCAATCAGCTACCGAATAATAGAATGTTTATAAGCAGAGCAGAGATAAACATCTCGACCGATCTAACAAGTTGGCATCGGTTTCAAAACAAGTTCAAGGGATACTTAGAACCTAGGTACCAGAATGAGACCTAGCAACCCATCCTTGTCTGTTCAATGGCGAGAGACAAGGACAGAGGCAAAGTCGAACAAGTCACTAAACGTGTTTCGAGATTCAAACGAACCAATCAAATGCCCTTCGATCGCCCTGATATTGTTTACACAAAGTTCTATTGAAATAGTTTATATGGTCGTCATGTTGTTTAGTTTTACTACTTGAGTTTTATTTCAAGATGCAATACTAACATGACGTGTAAAACTAGCTCTTAACTTATATTTTATTTCGAATTCTGTAAGATTAATATTCAATTTACTGCCTTTGTAGATATCTTTTATTTATTTTCTTATAACACCCTTTTTCTAGTACTCCAACTTTTTACTTGAGTAAGCTCCACTTAACCAGCCTTCTATTTTACTCACGACATTTCTTTATTCAATCTGGTATCATATCCTTTCGTATATTATAACCAAACTAGCGACCCGCTCCGGCTTCGCACGGGTATAAAATATTTAGCCAACTCCACTATTTAATGGATGTTATTATACATATAAACCTTCCTCTTGAATGACTCTATATATCAAAAAAACCGCATAAAAATCCGTTGCGTAGTTTCAAAGATTTAAGCATACAAAGGGATATAGGGACAGAGAAAGCGACTTTGTTTTATACTATGTAGTGATGTACACATTTTCATGTGATTACAAAATTCGCTAACGCGCCTAATGGCTCCAGTGGTGTGTGCAGTATTCAGAATATTCACACGTAGCTTAGGAAAGTGGTTGCACAACAACAGCAACAGGAAGGAACAGCAACCGTTTTTGTTGCTACGCATTGATTACACCCGATGTTACCGCTTATTGGTTTCATTAACATTTTTAAGCGAATAGTAATGATAATGAAGCCAGAATTTCCTTTAATCGGTTTAACACCTAGAAATATATGTGACTTTGTTAGGGCATTAGAATCTAGCAGTGCGTATTAACATATTATATTAAAATCGCGTTCACTCATACATACATGAACCCTAGATAAAACATCGCTTGATCGCAACTTTTTATTGGTTCTCCACTAAAGTAAAGTTCCCAGAGGTTTGGTACTGTAGAAGTCGTACCTCTTAAATTACAATTGACATAACATTAGTTGTCTTTGTAAATATCAACAGGCAACTCGTTTATTAAAAAACTCTTAAGTAACTGATGAATAAAATCATTTTGAGCAATTTCTTCAGCTTATAAAAAAACACTTATTATGTAAGCAATTTACTCATAATTATATTATGTTAAACAAAGTACCTAATTCGTAATGAATTGCGAGTGGCTGGTAATACAAGCAATCAAACCTCAATCACTCGATCAGAATTAACGGCGTGTGAGTTGTTAAAAAATTTCATTAACGCAGCCAATTACCGAAACGGAAAATAATTGGGAAAATCTAATGGTTCTGAGGCCTTCTAATGCACATTCTCTTTAATAGAATTAGCTAAATCGTTTGTGGTTTTGTTTATTCCACACAATGAGTCATCCCGAACAACAAGGCCTAATGTCCGCTGAATGGAAAGTTGTACTCGCTACATTTGCTTTCTTATTTGTATGAAATTATTCATCTAAGAAGGTTTCGTCTATTTATAATTAAATCTAGTGTTATGTCTATATAAAACTGCGTTAAGAAAAACAAGGTAGTTTTATTTTATACAGTTCAAATATTTATATTATAGAAGAAGGTGATTGATAATATTGAATAAAAATGTGGTTACAATGTATCGGAAACCGAGTAACTGAAAAAATAATAATTCCATACCTCACTCACTTCATACTGACTACTAAGAATAAGTTATACAAAAACAATAAGGATGTAAACAATATATATCAGCAAAACAGAACCGTTTAAATAAAGCAAAAAAAGACTATTGCTTCGGAACTTACCCACTTTTTACTATGTTGTGGATTGAATATTCTAAATGATTAATTGTAGGAGTATTTCAGTGCAATGCAAATATTTCATTTATTATATAAAACAGTTTATATCATTATTCAGTTTATTTTGTACCTACAACTTAAAGCTTAATTTTGTACTTCATGCAACTCATAAAATGAACATCCCTTACACATGAAAATATGTTGTAATAAATGCCTAAGAAACTGCTCACATTATCATCACACCTGGTTATATGAAAAAAGAAACATTAATTTCAATTCAGTTACGTTATTTTCAACAAATTAATAAATAAATGATGAACAATCAATTTATTGACAACTTGTTAGATTCGAAATAGGAAATTTCCAGATTAATTCACGAATCAAAATTGAATATGATCGACGAGCATAAAACATGCATTGAATCAAATAGTAATCTTGTTATTGAATCTGTATTTGGAACAGGTAAGATTATTAATTATTATTCCAGCTCAAACGTTTGAACGATACATTATTTCTGTTCGCAAACAAGTGCATATAATTTAATGTCTTTTAGAAATTTTCCATATTCGAAACTCGTAATACCTACCTAATTATTAATTAATCGCTTCATTAATAAGAAAACGAATTTGAAGATTTTAGTGATTAATTTAGTAATAAAAATGGTAATTGATCATTAAAATCTATAATGATCTATCATAAATATGAAACCACAAAAGAGAACTGAGCCACAGTGCTATGATTTAGCATTTGAAATGAAGTTGAGCATTCGCACTGATAAAACTCGTTGAAGTCTTTTGTAGGAATGTGCTAGACCAACGTTAAACGTGTTCAATTGACTATATTTGATTATCTCGCTGTTGCGTGTGGATTTAATGAGCCTCATCATTAAATCGCAATTTTGTTGGACAATTAAATTGATTAACAATGTGTCATTGTGCCTGCTTATTGGGAATTTTATTTGTTTAAATTTAATCAAGTCGTGGCGTCTCATTGCCTGTGCCTGAACATTAGAAACGCAGTTCAGCATCGCACGATGGCCACCGCTGGTGAAACGTGATAAGTTTAATTTGTATGAATTGATGTCAGTGATATATGAGGTTTTCTATTTTGGTCGCTAACCATCCGAAACCGGTTTCGCGAACTCTTTAGTGGTTCCGAGACACGTCCCCATTATGAAAAGCAGTCGACGGAGAGCGTGTACCTATTCGTAAGGAGTAACGGTATCAAAACGAATTGTCGTCGTCTTAAAAAGCGAAGAAAGCCCACGTTGGCGGCGCGCGGCCGACGACTTTCTTCGAGAATCTAGGTAACACACAATGCACTCTTACCAGCGATCATTGTTGTGACCCGCCTTTTGTTGTTGCGCCTTTGAGACGGCTCTAATTCGAAACAAACAGCCAACAAACGGTTACTTTTAACACTTTTCAAAATTAATTGCACAATGATATTTGTTTATTATCTACCGCGCTTTATGTTTATTGGAGGCAAAGATAACACGCACGCTCAGCCGGCGAACGCATTCAGCCAGCGAACAAAAGGTCGCCGTAGACAGTAGGTTGCAAAGGAAGATACCTGATAAAGTCCTGGTGTCGAGCTCTAACTGGGCAGTGACCAGGGCCGCGAGCGCGATCAGCCAGCACGCCCCGCCGGCGCCACGCATCTTCCTTACACTTGCTCACTCATCAACACACCACACGCACTTGTAGACACCCTCGGGAAAGTTTTGCTGACGTGTCGGGCAACTTTCTTGTTTCATAGGACACGAGCGCTTGGGCCCAGCGCGAAGCACAGACTGCCGCCGGCCGGCGCGACCCACCGCCATTACGGGGTGGCCATGCGTCAGCCGACAAATCGCCCGCCGCCGCGCGCTGCCTTTGCACTTCACCGTATTTATTATAATGTTTACATTCTGTACGGAATATATATACTTAATAAGAATTATTATTATATATTTTATTTCAATATAAGTTATGTATAATAAATAAAGGGAAATTATTCATTGTATCACAATTATTTATGTTTACAAAATATGCACATAAAATACCTAATTTAATGCCTGTGAAGCATATAAAATACTTTTATCCAAAACTCATATACAATGTCCTTGCATACTCTCACTTTTTAACTCCTTTAATTTAAATTAACTCAACATGAAGCAAAACATTGTCTCCGCAAAACCAATAAACACACCAATTCAACCACACTCCACACAACAATAGTACCCAATCTATGCTCAGAGTCAATTACCCCAATGGCGAGCAAAGGGCTTTCGGCTGGCAATCTGAAGGCACAGGTGGTCGTAGGTTCCGCGACAGGTAGCGGCTGACACCGCGTGACACCGGAATCTATTGGCATCATGCCACGAGAGGCTGTGTCATCACACCACCACATCTGAGACGTAAATACAGGGCGAACTAGCTGCCTCTCTTCCCGATATGTTGTAGAAGGCGATTGAGCTAAAAACGTTAATGAAAACTATTAGAAGATGATCTAGCAACTTATTTTGTTCCATATTAATGGCATCAGGACATACTAATTCTAAGAGACCAAAGGCATGTTAATTTTGGCGAAACTTCAAGGAATTCAACGTCAATATTAATGTATGTATGTCTGTACTAATGAGACAGGCCCTATCCGTAAGCAAGAATGGTCCGAAGATTACTGTCATAAAAATACATTACTAACTAAACTTTGATTACCAAAGTTTGAGTATATAATATATACGTACATTAACAGATATAGTTATATACGTGCACGTCATTTTATCCTTTCCAAGGTACACAGATTTCTGGAGAAATAATACATAATTTATCATCTTTTTCTATGATTATCAAGTTGCAGTTACAGTGTAGCTTGCAATCCATATAAATATATATATTTAATCTTTTGACCATGATAATCTCTTATGACCTGCCGGAAAGAAATGTAGCTATAAGCATTCCATTAATGACATTAACCAGCATGGTAATACTTGAGTAATTAACATATTATTTCAGTGCAATGTGTTAAAAAATGTATGTTATTTCTACAAGAATAATGTTCTTACTTAAATAATTAAGTCCCATGCTACTCTGTGAGTTCGATAGAATCCTAACTAGCTACCGTTCTTCGCGGAACGCCGTAAGAGATGACTAGAGGATTAGGGTTAGTTTCATTCTCAATAGAAAACGTGAAGTAATATTCTCGAACTCTTTCTATGTAATACTGTTTATGAAATAATTGTAGTTTTTATTAAATTTATTCCAGTTTTTCCTTATTGTTTTCCTGCAGATTCTGTCTGGGCTTTCCATCACATGTTCTCAGTTACCTATGCTCTTTGAAAATAAATAATTTTACACCAATCATAAAGTTTATCTTCCTATCAATGTAGAGTTCATATGATTTACATTTTTTTTATACGTGCTCGTCTGGGAGTACCGAACTATCTGGGAAGTAAACAAATATTAATTAACTGCCGTTCTTATCTACATGTCGTAAGAGGCGATTACCCTTAGATTAAATAGAATCTATTACACGATGGGCTTGTAACCTGTTTCATATTCCCATATTATATCGGGACCAGAATATTACTGGTAGAAACTGACCTAGGCGATACTATCTTCAAGGTTCTGTTCAACCTGAAAGTGTCAAAGGACGTAATGTTTACGCTCCATGGCAACTCGCTCAGTATTATCAAAATATGTTTTAATAGTATTACGTCGATTATGTCCAAATGTAATTTGCGTCGTGGTGCGTGTTAAGTGTTACTGAGTGGTTAAGACAAAACCAGGTTCCAGGTTCGATATCTAATTACTAATAAAACATTCGACTTACATTTTTGTTTCAGAAGAAAGGCAACTATTTTCCATTTTAATTATCTCCAAGCTAGCACAAGACAAATTAATTATAATACATAATATCATTAAATTGATTCATTAGGTAAGTCAAAGAGCGAGAAACTAATGACAAAACCAGTTTTCACCTATTTTTGTTGATGACAAATAATATGTACTAGTTTATATTAAATTCCATGACGCAGTAGATTTAATGTGTATACTTATTATTAAACTCTGTAGTCTACGAAAAGTAGATAAATTGAACATTATATCTCTCACTCTCATCCTCAATTGTCATAACTCATTAACGTCAACGTTAAAGTCACTGTGTTTTTTTCTATTATAGTAAGCTGCAAATTCTATAATAGCTCACGTTAATATTTCAGATGGTAGACAGACTCTAAAAATAAAACTAGACTACAACTTTGTACAATATTAAGAGAGAAATGTTGTCAAACAGTCGCCCAATAACTATAATATTCAACATTATGTCCTAATCCAGGGCTGTCCAAACCACTGCCCGCGGGCCGCATGCGGCCCGCGGTTTAGATTACTGCGGCCCATTGAACCTTTTTAACCGACTTAAAAAAAAAGTTCGGTTCGGGTACACCGACTACAAAGAGATCTGTACCCACTGCATATAATAATAATACGGCCCACCAATGTATTTAGTCTTTTTTATTGGCCCTGGGTCCCATCTAGTTTGGACACCCCTGTCCTAATCAATCAGCAAATTACTAAAAAAGCATCAGGTGATAATAAAAAGCTTTATCGTGGTCTTTAACCACGAAGTGATAGTGACAGAGTGACTGATTGACAGTCGGTAACATCATCTCCCCGTCATCTGACCTCAGCATCTGACGTCGTTTTAGTTGTTGTCTGATTGACGACACACATGTTACTGGAACGATTCTGACAATTCTCTAGACCCATTCACACCCACTAATCTTTTCATACATGCTCTTCTGTTCTTCACACTGAACTGCTCGAGAAAGAAGCAAACTATTCATGCAATAATAAAGTCTTGAAGTCATTAAATGATAATGGTAAAGTAAGCAAACGACGTACATTCATGTTGCTGAAGATGACGAAAGGATTTCATGACAATGTATTCGGTATATATTAGTTTGTACTGCGTTTTAAACGTGTAATAAATATAACACTTTTGAAATGTCTAATCTGCTTTACATATGTCAATAAATACAATCTTCTAAGTTATTAATTAATAGGATATATTTTTTATTACTAATGGTAAATGTATAATATTCTTTATGAACCGAAGTACTTGACATTTGCACATGTGTCATAATTCACTAACAACGCTAAGCCAGTAATTTTTTTATACTGTTTACCTACGTGCTCTATAATAAAGTGTTTCTCGGTGTATTTCATCGATACTATGAGTTAATTTCTATGATTTCACTACAATGACGACTCTTGAGAAACCAGATCTTCTATTTTTTGATACGTTCTCCCATGACACTCATGAGGTATGTAGTATTTTATGTAAATCTGAGTGAAAATAAAGCCGCTTATTAACCCAACTCTGTTTTACAGGAGCTCAATCTAGACCTGGTACAGTTCCCGAAATCAGTTTATGTGAGAGAAATACGCGTCATTCCTCTTGGAGCGCGTGTAGAAGGTGATTTTCCTGGCGGAGTGAGGCTTGGAGCCACAAATCCCTCGAAATTTAACATAGACTTCTTCGTGAACGATCTTAGTAAACCTGGAGCGTGTACATTTGAATCTCTTGGTACTTTAGAGTACTGTCAGAATGGACAGATCCACATGGACTGTGATGGGACCGCAGATCAACACAGGATACCAACTGATGGCCTAGTTCTTAAAGGTTAGTACATAAATTAACTACTTTAGTTGAAATCAACTATTTACACATAAACACATAACATTAACATATTCCTTACTTGATTCTTTTGGTTTTTTCAAGTCTTAGAGTCATGAAGAACAGAAGAGCATGTATTAGAAGGCTAATGGGCATGAGTGAAGTAAGAGAGATTAGTCAGGATCATTCTAGGTGGCGTTTCATAATCTCTGCCTATCCCGTTGGGACGTAGAGGCCTGAATATTTGTATGTAGACGTGTGTAACTCCACAAGGAATAATAGTTCTGAATCATGATTATGTAATGTATATGAGACAAAGCTAGTTGGTATAACACATTGCATTACAGAGTTATTTACACTGTAGCAAAGGTCTGACAATATATACTTTTTGTGTGTAAGCTCTGTCTTATTTGTACTAATGGACAGATTAAAAGCACTTGGTAGACTAAGTTAATTGTAAAACCTGTTTATATATGATGGATATTCTTGGTTTTATTTCTTTTCTTCTTTCTTCTTTGACACTCACTGAACCGAAATTGCACAGTTTCAATAGTATTTTCAGTTAGAACAATTCAATATGATATATTTTATTTGTTTATAGAAGTGCTGGTACGTACTTAAGGGTTTGTCAGAATATCAGCGTTGGCAGTGTGAATTTGACACAATCAACATTAGCTGAGACAAATCCTATTCACACTTGCGCGGGGTCGCCATGTGTGCTTGGTTCCTTGGTTCTCTATTTGTGTATATGTATTACTGCGTCTAGTGTGAATAAAAGGAATTTTATTTTATTATTATTACATAATAATCTTCTCCTCTCTAAAAGAATGGTATAAATTTCTCAAACATTATCCCAAAAAGTCTTAGGTTTACATACTCAATCATCTCTGACACTACTCAATAGATTTGTTTCATTGACGTTTTTTCACATAGCCAATATTTCTATAAGAACAGCTCATTCTCTGTCCCAAAATATATGTTGAGATCCTCATGATATTTTTCCACCCTATTGAAGTGAATCGCAAATTCATTGCAGAAGTAAAATTTGTTTATTTAGCTTTCAAATAATGTGAAATAGTTATTATTACTAGTTATTTTTCTTCTCTTTTCAGGTTTTTACACAACTATCACTCTTGCTGTGTATGGTAATCTAACTCTTGTCCTGCCTGATCCTGCACCACCACTGAAGATCACCAACTCACCAGCACCACCAAAACAACCGGCCGTGGCCCGAGAAGTCCCACTGCCTGCTGTCATCCCCACTCCCCCTGAGTGGCCTCAAGATGAGAACAAACCCATCCCTACTTACACTAGCAACGCAGCGGCCCCTACAAACCCTGAACCATATGCGCAGCCCACTTACAACCAAGAAACCTATGACACACAAGTGTACAGAGGGGAATACTTCGAAAATGAAGCTCCTCCTAAAGACCCGAGATCCTATCATGCTGAAGGAGATTGGGATAAAGAGAGAAGAGTGAGCGTGGACAGGGATACTAGATTGAGCCCCAGAGTAGAAGAAAGGGACCGAGACAGGAGAACTAGAACTACGAGCGGAAGAAGGAGATCCATAGATCGCCACAGCAGGGGCTCCTCCCATCACAGGGAGAAGAGTCGAGATCGAGATCGTGATAGATTGGATCGATTCCGATCGAGGTCTCGAAGCAGAGACAGGGATTACATTGTAAAAGGGGACTACAGGAAGGTGAGTCGCTCCAGATCTAGGAGTCGCGACAGCAGAGACCGCGGACGAGCCACCTCCGGAGATAGGGATTGGGACAGGGATAGGTCGTACAAGAAGGACGACTATCGCAGGCGAAGGGATAGCTCGTACGACAGGTCTCGCGGGGGATCCTACGACCGCAAACATCAATCTCCCTTCAGCAAGAGAGAGTCTTCATACGAAAGGAGAACTTCGTCTTATGACAAGAAAAGACACTCACCGTATAGCAGGATCAGAGCCAGCAGCTACAGCAGCAGGTCTCCCAGCAGAGATGAGCGCAAGAAACCTAGGAGCCCACCAGAGGACAGACGACCACTCTCGCCTAAACCAGAGAAAGAAAAGCCCATCAAATCACCTCGATCTGAGGACGACTACGATAGAAGCAAACAGATCCCTCGAGTGGAGTTCTACCACCAAAATTACAGACACAAGGCTCCCATCAGAAGCCCCTCGCAAGAAGTGGAAAAAGCTCACTCCAGTTTGGTCACAGTGCCCATCGTTGACGCCGCGCACCAATCCAGCACTAAGTCTCCTGTCAAGAATGCAGAGGACAAGCCTGTGGAAGCGGAACAGTTCGAGCCAATTCTGTCGGACGAGGACATCTGCGAAGATGAGATCGAGAGCACTCCTTACATGGATGTCGATTATGACGTCATAGACTACACGGTCCTCGACGACATTATTAAATATTTCAATCCGTTCAAAGACGAATGGGTGCAGTACGAAAACGTTAACAGAGTTCATCTGGCGGCGACTGCGCAGCGCGATGACATCAAGGACGTAATGACGGCGACCTTCGACGAACTGTGTGACGTCAGCCCAGACCTCTTCAAAATATCCGAAATCACGAAGACAGCGAAAGGCAGGGAACAGAAATTCATCGCAAGCACCTTCACGGAAATAGATAACATCAATCGCGAGGAATGGGTGCACCAGTGCGAGCAAATATACCTCAGTCTGATCAATTTGACCAAAAATACAGATATCTTTTCGAGAATATTTCACAGAGAGAGAAAATCTGAGGGGGAGCATGAGTTTGAGGATATCTTCAATCTGCTCGTGACTTTCTGCAATATAGGATTAAACTTTGAGTTCGCCTTGGCGCAGCAACAACCCACCTACAAGATTCGTCACATGAAATGCGGAATACGGCTAGTCGAAGCTCTGATGCACCCTGCCCACAACGCCCTGGTCAGCAAAATGATCCTCGAGAAAGCCATTGACATTCCCATGCTACTGCTAGAACTCTACGCCAAAGAGTACATGGCGCTGAGCATAAGGCTTATGATATTAAAGGCTTTGAATGCATTTTTGTCATCCAAGGAATCAATTGAGCACTTCATGCAAGAAAAAACCTATCCAACGTTCAATAAAAATGACACAGCCGAGAGAAAGCTGAAGAACGGCTACCAGGCGCTAATATCAATAATGCAGACCAACCCATCGTCCAGAATTAAATTCTCGGTCACGGCTTTAATAAAGAAGCTCAATATGTTCGAGTTGTTGCGCAAACTTAATGAGACCATAAAGAAACTCAGCCATTGTGTAGACCAGAAAACCGATGATTTCTCAGAAAGCGACATAGAGTTTATTGTGGACGCCTTAGATCAGATCCTGATAATGTATCGCACGCAATGCTTCCGAATATCTCAACCTAAAAGATTTCTACCAGTATCTGCGCAGTTCGATATCAACAAAGACTGCTGCAACCAAATCCTCATAGAGTTCTTCAAGGTGCATCGGCTGCTCGAAGGGTGCCTTTTCCTTCTGACTTGTCCCGCAACAGCGAACAACCTCATCATCGTGAGTCCCATCTACGACTTAGTGAACGAACTGATCCATTCCGAAAACGGACTCAACTTCCTTTATGGCAACATGCGATTGAGTGAGCTGTTGTTCAAAACTCTCGTTCAACCTTTCGGTCAGCAGAGTGCCGACGAAGCGATCTACCCTCACGACCTCAGTACGTACACCGACTTGCAAGTGCTAGGCTTCGAGTTGTCATACAGGTTGAAGACACTGTTCTATCTCCATTCCATCGCCGACCTCCAAGCAGGGAAGGTTGACGAAAACGAGTTGATCGACCGCCTGCAGTCGCTGTTCTGCCTCACCTTTGGGAACGTGGGCAAAGTGGCCGTGCCCGACGTGATCGTGATGGGAGATAACGCCGAGTGCCTCATGGAGATCTTCGAAAAAGACTCGAGGAGCAGAAGCAAGGGCGAAACGCCCTCAAAGCAGAAGTCGCCGGCGAAAGGATACGCGATCGAATTGATAGCCCTTGCCGTAAGGTTCTCAGCTGACATTCAGTTCCTTAGAAAGTTTGGTCCCAGAATCATGACCGTTGCTAAAGACCACGATAGGTTCGAACCCAGCGTTTCATGCGTGCTTCAAGAATTGGTGCCCTATCTGAAAACCATCGAGAAGACTAGCACCGCCACCGGTGAAGACATGACAGAATGTGTGGAAATACTCAAAACGCACTCTGAGCATGCACCCGACCTCCCGGGAGAGATCATCACCTGCCTGCGCATCCTGAAGCACTGCTGCGTCTCTGCTTGCGAGAAGAGCTTGGAAGTGGCGGCGGAGTCCTGCTCGGAGGAGTACGTGGAGCTCAAGTACAAGTACCACGTGCTGCAGCTGTTCTCCCTGGACGGCATCTCCCTGCTGGCCGCCATCCTGGACAAGCTAGTGGTGCACTTCGAGCAGCCCAACATGCACACTTCCTTCTTCTCGTCCGCCAAAGGACTGCAGCTGGCGCAGATGATAGTGCCCTGTCTCAAGCTCATGGACGAAATGTTGGCGAGAGTGGTTCGGTGCAGGGGATCCAGATTTCGCGACCTCACCGCAGCGCCAGTCGTTCTCAAAACCTATGGCCTCGTGAAGGCCTTCCCGGTGGGGTGCGTGGGCCACAGAACGGCCATGAAGGCCGCCGAAGTGGCCGTGCGAGTCCTGCTGGCTTACTGCCAGCCCATCGCGGATGACGCCAACGACGGGGACTCCATCCGCAAAGGCCCCTGGACCTCGCTCTGCTCCGAGGTGATCTCGTACACGATGACCGCGCCCTACACTTTCGTGTCTGGACTTCAAGTGTTCTCCGAGATGCTGCCCCTACCGCTGCCGATGCAGACGAAGACTAGCCCCACTGAGCAGGAGCTCTCCGACGCCGTCAATGAGCGCCGCATGTGGTCCGCGCATCTGCACGCCCTGTCCAGCGGCCTCACAGACATGATCCAGATAATCTGCATGTCCACTTACAGGCCCGTGGTGCACATGCTGCGAAGGGTTTGCGTGCAAATCGCTGACCTGGCGCCGAACACCGCCATAGTGGTGGCGAAGGCCGCCATCGGCGCCGTCATGGGCGAGATCAAGGAGAAGGAGCCCGCCACGGCCAGCGCGGTGCGGGTGCTCAGCTTCCTGGCCTGCATGATGTCCCACGCGCCCATCAAGTGCGCCGTCATCAACCTGATGGCCACGGGAGGGCCCAAGTGCGAGGTCCAGAATGTCCTCCGAGACGTGATGAAGTTCCCTCACACGTCCAATGAACACATCGCCGCTCAGGAGTTCGCAGCTCACGCCCTGGCCGGGCTGTGCGACGTGGAGGTGACTCTGACGCCGCCCACCGCGCCGGCGGACGTGCTCGTGGCCAACTCGCTGCCACACAAGGACACCCTGTGCCCGCTGCTGGAGGCGACGGCGGACTGCCTCGACCTGCCCACCAAGACCACCTCCGTCGCCTCCTCCATCCTGCGCATCTACTTCCTGCTGACGGAGCACGAGCATGGCTTCCAGCTGTTCAAGAAGTTCGTGGTGAAGCGGCGCGAGTCCCTGGGCAGCTTCTTCAAGTGGTGCTTGGAGGGCTCCACGGAGGACCGGGGCGAGTGCGTGGGGCTCTACCTGGACCTCATCAGGGTCCTGCGCACGGAGGAGGGCGACGGCGTCGTGGGCCGCAAGTCCACCATCAGCGCCACCGACGCGGCCGACATGCTGGGCTACCCCGTCGAGGACAAGGAGCATCCGCTTCTGGATTTGGAGAAAACTTTGAAGGTATGTAAATTCTACGGTGTACGTTGTATAGTATAACCACAATATTGTGCCATTTGAGCATAGGAATAATGACTTGCAAAAAAGGCACATAATAAGTGGTTTGTGCCCTTTTTGCAAATCATGATTCAATTATTTTATTTATCTCATATGTGCCAGAAGTAATTAAAGCTACTAGTGCTAGTCTTAGTTATTCAGATCTATCTTGGCCATTTAGATCTAAATTTTCATTGGGATATCATATCAGCTATCACCATCCTCATAACGAAATCGTATATTCCAGGAGAAGGGCGCGCACGACGAGGTGCTGGCGAACGCGCAGGTGGCGGTGGCACTGGCGAGGGAGGGGACGCCGCGGGGGGAGGGCGCCGAGGGGGAGGAGCCCGCGCTGCCCGACGCCGACAGCCTCATCGCGCAGTTCGCCCACAGGACCGTGCACGCCCCAGGTACGTAGCCTCGTACTCATCATTTGCACGACGCTATTTGACCAATACGACGTGATAAGGCTACTCGTTAATTAATATCATTGGTCAAGGTACCTTGCAAGGCTGTAGAACCAAGTTGAGTCACTGTTTTCTTTTTGTGCATATAATATAATGATTAATCGGTATTAATTTAGCTTATGCGAATCTAACCATGTTCATAGTCCATAAGTTTATTGCTATAAAACAAATTGGTTTGCCAGTTCGAAAAAATAGGAGTCCATGAACTTAGACCAACCCTTTGTAAGGAAAGGGACATAATGCTTCCTTATGAATATCTTACATCATCTTACCCTTCACTAATAACGGTGATTATTTAGTATAAAACTGAAATAAATGAGAGACGTGATGTGTGTGTTGCAGGCGAGGCGAGCGACGAGCGGCTGACGTGCAGCTACTGGCTCACGGTGGTGCCCCCCGCCACCGCCGACGAGGACCACAACGACGCTGACCTGGTGAGACACTACTCCTACCTACTACTCACGACGCACCTCTTTCAGGGTAGGCAGAGGATTGATTTAGGGGCCAATGCAACGCACTGTAAAGGGCAAATGTGTATTCAGCAGAGATGCAGTAACCAATGTAACATGTATAAGTAATGACCAGCTAGTCTAATCTAATATAAAAAGCTATCAACAGTTGCCTTTAGTTTATAATGATATGATTATAGCAACTATTTCGTCTACCTAGAACCCACCTCGCCCAATCGCCTCCAATTACATGACATATATCGCTTGAATAAACATCCATCCAAATACATACAACATACTGAATTTAATCTTAATCTTGGTAATTGATTGAGTACCGATATGTCAACGCCGTAACTAACTGAAATCCTATATATGATAAATAGAATCTTATTCTAATTGATCCTCTATGCTTTGCAGGTGCAGTGTGACGTGTCGCAGATAGCGAATGAGTTCCTGGTGGGGGGCGTCGCGGGTGGGGCGGGGGCGGAGGCGCTGCTGGCGGCCGTGCGCAGGCTCGTGGGCGCCGTGGACGCTCGCCCCGACGTCGTCTCCAGCAGCGACGACAAGAGGCCCGCTGGTAACAGCCCTACATCATACTACAAAAATCCGCTATCCCTTACGAAAGATTCTATGTTTCCCTTGTCCATCTCTGATATTGCAGAGACCTTGGTTTATATATTCTACCATATCAAACCCACTTTTCACCAGGCAGCCAGCAACCAGGTGTTTCTTAACATCACCTTCAACAGATTACTATTTTATATTCCAAAACTTATATATTGTTTCGCATTTATATTGTATAAGATAGATTGGGTGTGCAAACATATAATGAATAAACGACATGGATGAAATGAGTTAATTGTAAAATAACTATAATGCATCGTGTGTGTGGTGTTGCAGTGTGCGTGGGGCGCGTGCGCGCGGAGGCGGGGGGCGCGGGGGACGCGTTCCGCTCTCGTCCGCCCAACACGTCGCGGCCGCCCTCGCTGCACGTGGACGACTTCACCGCGCTGCACCGCCCGCCCTACGCCAACAACAGGTACGCACCTATCGCCTCTACTTTTACCTATTTTAACGTACTTTGTATCAATAATAGTATTATACCTGGATTTATTTATATTATTACGTAGTATATTATGTTATAATTGATTGTTGTATAAGCTATCAATTTATGAAGTGATTGGTAAGCGCTCGTAATTTTTAAATTTACAAATGTTTTTGTTTTTATAGACACAATTGTTTTTTTTACAGTACCTTTGGCTAATTATTAGCTCTACATTGTAGGGTCAACTCAACCGCACAATAGTAAACTGTGACGTGATATTGATTAAGAGATATATCTTTAATATGTATTTAAGCTAACCTTTGGTTAAGTTGTGTGTGTTGGTCGCAGGGGCGCGCGGCGTGGCCTGGCCGTGACGGACAGAGGCCGGTTCGCCTCCGCCACGCCGCACCCGCCGCACTACCGACAACTGTGAGTACACCGCCATTATACTAAGGCATATAATATATTATAATACCTGATTTATCTTCAATCTATATTCTTCAGTTTGCATGTTGCATGTTGGTTGCTAATTTTATTTAAACAGATTAGATTTTTTTGTGACATTAAGAGTACCTATAACCGCCGAGTGTGTATGAGAGAGGTATATGATTGTCAATGAAGCGAAAGTGGTCTGTCAGGATCGGGGCAAATGGGGATCCGTAATCTCTCCCTACCCCTCTACAGGGAATCAGGCGTGATGTGTATGTATGGATTTTTTTCAATAAAGAAAACATTCTTAGTCCACTAGATAGGCAAAGAGCCTGTGACTATGAACAGTGATAAATTCACCTCCTTATCACCTTGGATACTTCCTGCCATTAGGCCAAAGGGTGACACAGTCGTCATACTTTCAAATAAGACTGCAACCCGAGTATGTTTACGTATTATATCATAGGTACTATCTATAAATCGTATTTGTTTTTGGCAGCCGGGGCCGTGGCGCCTGGGACATGGGAGTGCAGCATTTCGGCCACTTCCCACAAACGCCACCCTACATGATGGGTGAGTTTCCTTTTTTACCGTGTTTTAGAATAAAATAACTAATCGAGTAATGAACATAACACCTCTAGAAGGCAGTCTAGTTGGATTATGTAACATATTACGATTTTTTTTTTAAATAAATAATTAATAAAATAGTTACCGGTGCAATCATCCATCTACAATTTGTTACTTTAAGATAATGCAACTTAGTATGCCAAAACAATGCATTTTATTCATTTTCGACCACATGTTTCATTGAGACATTTACAGCCTAAGACTTACACAATCGATATTTAAAAAGAAAATATGAAAAGGGCCAATTTATTTTTTCAAAGCAACCGGGTTCGATTCCCGTACTGGATACAGTTGTTTTTTCAAAGAAAGTATGAATGCAGTTTTTCTTTTTATCAAAATCGGTGACATGGTTCCTAAGAACAAATCTTCGTATCTCTTATAGTTTCAGACTTTCCCATGCTGACCGTTTTGAATGCGCCACCCTGTATAAAAAGACATGGAAGTCCCTTTATAATTTTGTAGCATTATTAATGATAATATATTATTATTGTTTTCAGGTGGAATGGGCTGGGGCGCTTCCAGGATGCAGCGGGGACCCCGACACAGGTCTTTCCTACGGTGAAACAGTTCAAATCACTATGTATAAGATCCTGATGATCGTAACTTGCTAATAATTGATTAAGAAAGTGTTTTTGTATCAAGAAAAGTGTTCATTTTACCTGATTTATTAATAGAAATACTTGTGACAATGGTACTGCAATATTTTTTGAGCGATTCTTAATGATTGAACCGGAATTTATTGATTTATTTGTGAGAAACTTGCGACGTTACTACTAAGTCTCTTCTGAACTATAAGGACAGTGCTCGAAATAGTGATAAGTGAATATTGTACATATAGCAAGCAGACTATTAGTTTTTACTTAAGTGAAACGTTAATTTATGTGTAATTTGTAATAAAATAGTTAATTGTGAATATCTTCTTTTCATTAACAGATCTAATTTACGCTGTGTACTAACCTTTTTTTTCCTTGTTAGTAACAATCATAGTTTGAAAATCTACTTTTGCGTTCGATGTATGATTTCGAAAGATTGGACAAAATAACCTCTATTCATATACACCCAATATGACACTTGCCAGCCAGTATTTTATTTTTCACAGGACTTTTACATCACAGTTGTAGCCTTAGTTATTGAAGAATTTGTGTAATTTTGTGTCTGTGTGTGTTTTATTTAAATAGTGAATCAATGTCACTAGATTATTGGCTATCTGCTGAGATGAAGGTTTTAATATCTTATGAGTGACCATTATCACTGAAGATTCTTGACTACCTGGTGAAACATCGTGGACCGAAAAAAAAACGCAAGTGTACACTTTACAATCACTTATTTATTAATATAAATTCACAGTTTGAGTAGCATAGCGATCCAATTGAAACACGCAACACAATATAAACAAATCAACTTTATTATTAAGATGAAAAAGATCAAATCATATGCCAATAACCGTATGCACAGCGGGTGTCACAGACCAGGCGAGAGCCGTGGCCTCAATGACACCGGCCGCAATGGATATGTGTCCGCGGCGGCGCGGCAGCGTCCTTCGCGCACTCACTCACTACACTCAGTCCGGCGCGCGGCTCACTAGTCGCCCGGGTGCTCGGGGCACGACCGGTTCACCTCGAACCACTGGTCGATGCATCTGCAACGCAACACAACCATTACTAACTATTCATCACATGAAAAGAACTTCGGTGACATGACATTCGCAAAAATGATGAAAATGTTTGTCGGGGTTCTGATGACATAAATGTGGAATATTGATGACAGGTAGATAACCCAACCCGCAACAGATTTGTAAACGGATAGCTATTGGTATCCCAGCGACCATGGACCAACCATTATAATTCCAATAAATCTTAATAATTTAAATATGTATAATAAATACTAAGTAGCATATAACTGGTAAAGTAATAACCGGCACAGGTTCTTGTTAGAACACCAAACTGAACACGGTTAGATGTGGGAGCATAACTGACCATCCGGGTAGTGAAATGTTGCTGATTATGCTAAGAGAAAACATCGTAAGAAATCTGTACAGATAACAGCCAGTTTCTGTGGACAACGATGAACTCATGCAAATAGAAAAGTCTTTATTGTACTGAATGTAGTTAATTGTATAAAAAGATCTTCAAATAAAGTAGTGTCGTACACCCAAACTAAAGGGCATGCAATATTACACCCTGAACTTATCACTTAACATAACTGTTCACGTTGGATACAGGCGTTCTGGTGAAAAGCTTGATTTAATGATTGACTTTATTTCCTAGATTCTAGCTTGTTACCTTAAACACAACCAATCGAGCAGAATCTTTTGCCCTTAATTTTTCTGGGATATACATTGAGAATACGGTAAATGGTAGGGGTCGTACTATGTTAATAGTTGTTGGATAGAATTGGAAAACATGAGGATGGAAGGAAGGATGTGATTACTGGTTACCATTTACCATTGCTGGCTACATTTTTAGTTTTAGTAGCCTCTTACGACATGCAAAAAAATGCTGGTTACATTGTATACAAGTAGCTGATATCGCAAATGACACATATATGTGGCAGTGATATCTCTAGATCTTTCTTACCGAACCGGATTATCAGAAATGACTAATGCTCTGGCTGTACGCTTATTATCTTTGGCTTACGATTTGCTTGTGTCTAATAAGGAAATCATTAAGCCTTGCTATTTTGCAATACGTTTAGATAGTACACATATAATTATGTATTTACGTTCTTTAATCCTATTGGGGGTGGACAGAATCATGAAGATACAGTATCTCCACGGTCACCTTTAGCAAATCTAATGAAATGTCAAGTCCTGTCCAACATCGTAAGAAAACTCTTCTTCAGAATAATAAATACACAGAGCTAGCAACACCATGTGCAAATTGGGTAATGACTGATGCATAATCAATTTGGTGTGGCCAAATCTACTCTACAATTGTAGACACTAGATAGAACCTTCAACTCCGTGCACAATATGATATATCATATTGTTAATAAGTACATAACTAAATTGAGTAATTACATCACGCCTGTCTCTCTACCGAGGGACAGATCACAGCTCATAATAGTTTGTTATAGGTGTACTAATGACCCGCTCCGGCTTCGCACGGGTATAAAATATATAGCCTACTCCACTTTTTAATGGATGTTATTATACATATAAACCTTCCTCTTGAATCACTCTATCTATTAAAAAAATCGCATCAAAATCCGTTGCGTAGTTTCCAAGATTTAAGCATACAAAGGGACATAGGGACAGAGAAAGCGACTTCGTTGTATACTATGTATTGATAGTACTGTAAAAGGCGAAAGGTTACCCCTTGTGGTATATGCAGAGGCAGGGCAGCCGCGCGATGGTGTCCCCGGCGGAGAGCTCCTCCAGGCAGATCACGCACTCGCCCTTCGCGTCGCTCAGCACGTCCTCTGCAATCCCACGCACACACAAAATGTTACTTTTAAATACACATACATCGACACTTTTGGGCTATCATCATGCTTGTGACTACCAACAGTACTGCGATGGTGCCAAGACTTTTTTACAGAGAGAGGATATATGGGTTTCATCGTCCTATAAAGTACATTAGCACTTTTGAAAGCATTAGCAGATGTAATGCATAATTTCACAATAAAGTGTAGATTCCCGTACTGATTCAAGAATTATAGGAATTTATAGGACTAATAGAAAATAAGTCATATCGTAAGAGGCAACTAAGATACTAGGGATTTTGCTCGGATCTTTTGTTTCAATAAAGTGGGCACAATCTGAATTCATATCATAATGGCTCTAACAAAGCTGATTGCGAAGAGATATCTATATTGAGTTGTTCCCTCGACTCCTATCGTAGTACATGGCCGAGTGTGTATGTGGATAGGGCAGCTGTACGCACCGTTGTAGGAGAGCCGCGGCCTGGTGAGGCACATGACCAGATGGCACTCGATGTCGTCCGGCAGCACGAACTTGCTGCACACCGGACATTTGATTCCTGGAAACAGATATACGACATTCGTTAGAAAAGTATTCTTAGCGACGTACTAGCAATTCTTTTGCTGAACATGGTCGAGGAAATCATATAGAGGCTGTTTAATCCTAATAAAGGTATGACACTGCCTTGATAAGATTGAACAACGTAATTCTACAACACATAACTTCTACTCGGAAGGAAATATTGTGAAGAATCCGATTGATTTTGTTGAAAACGGTATTGTTTATTATTGACACGAGTATACCTAGCGACATAGCACATTACTTATCACATCTGATTCGGAATATCTAGTAAAAAGTAGGTTTTATGTGGTGATATGATATACGCTGTAAATTTATAAATGTATAATCGAACCTCTGAATACCTAGTCATTGATAATTATAATCGTGACGTGAATGTACATAAGCCTTTGTTCTCCAGAAACACACACATACAAAACTAATTCTCGAATAATTTGAATGCTTCGCCACATTCAAAGATATTTGCGCAACAGACAATCATTTTCTTGGAATCGCGGAATTAGTTTATTTGCGAATCGGATCAACAGAAATGACTAATGCCCTGGCACCACTCTTATTATCTTTGCCTTTATATCTGCCAACATATCATTAGGCAATCCAAAACATACATACTCGCCACGACTATTATCCTTAGCAAAGTACGCAGAGGATAACTTAATTAGTAATTCATAACTACAGAGAATTTTCTCTTCAAAAGTCGGCATAAAACGTCAAATGTAGTCATGTACAGGGGGTGACTATGCCTATTAAGAAGAATAGAGAGGTCTCTTTCTAATATTTCTCTCGCTGCAGAGGTGAAGCTTCATTTGATTTTTACAATAGAAAATGCTCTCATTACTACAGCCTCCATTGAACCCAGAACCTTCTTTCCGAATCCTTTATCCCACCCTAAGCCAGAGGTACACTATCACGCCGTATGCAAATAGGCATGTTGTTGCAATCACGCTTGTTTGCCCCCAGAGAGAGCAAATAGAGTCCCTGGAACATTCCCATTATCTCTTGTAAACAGTCTGCGTTTGCTTTCTACTATCCCTGAGCTGCGATAGAAACTAGTAGACAGACATTGCTATGCATTGATCGCTACATTCATAGACTAGCTATAAGGAATGAAACTCTTTAGTTTTATCTTTAAAATTGGAGGTAAAACATTTTAGCAATTTATGATGAACTATCTATAACAAAATAAAGAAAACTAAGAGCAGAGATAAGAATGACGCTTTTGTTTTGTTTTTCAGCTTGATCCTAACATGTATCTTTTCATCATATAAATAAATTTAATGATATATTTGTCAAATATAAGTTTACTTACACCCTTAACACATGTCTTAATTTATACTTATCAAAGTACTAATTATAATCTTTTAGTTTAGCAGGCAGCTGGTTACATTGAATTCACGTCCCTACACGGGAGATCAGTTGCAGATTCCTCGCAAATAGTCGGAGGCGATGACGCGATGGCCTTCCTCCAATCACTGCCACAATTCTCACTTATTCAATAACCGACCATTATCACAGCGCGCCGCTCGGGCTACGATCACGAAACGCCTGCGTGATATCATATGTCTTAGAGTGTATGGACATATACGTCTTATAAATGTGAAGGGATGGATAGAACTTCCAGCTTCAAAGAAGTATTAATATACACCTCATTTTACTCTATAGCATGTTAAATAGACATTGAAATACAAATATACATAGGGTGTTAGGTAAATATAATTTTAGCCTTGTTCAGAATACTCTATTGTACGTAACAGGTCTCACTAAGACGACACCTACGCCACCACCCTTCCGCCATAAGCCTTTTGTCAATCTGCTATAATCTTTGCTCGTCCATGCCAACAAATTTTCGATGTGATCTAATTCTTCTTTGTTAGAAAAATAAGGAAGACAATTATTTGCGACTTGAAAGTGTTTTATGAACAAGCATTCATTCTTTCGAGTAAGTAATATTTAATATGGAGTGTTATTAGACAAAACAAAAGAAGAAAACACACACATTTTTAAATATAAGTGAGGTGACAGAGATAAGTTCAAATTGGCCATTGTATACGGGGAGTGCATACAATTTACATATGTCTTTAAAATACATATAATATTTTAAACATCAGTTCTTTTCAACAAAACAAATCATCTACCTCCTAATCTTAATTCAGAACAAATCTCCGTACAATGAGCATAAAAATACAATTGAAGAAGATATCTTGGCACAAATCTGTAAGTGCTACGTAGTTGAAAAACAACATGACAATGGCTTATTGCGCATATCCAATGGGTTGGCGAACTGCGGACGTGACCAGGGCCCTAACGAGGGCATGGCGACCACACAGCCGCTTCTCCACAACTTCTGAACATTGTAACTAGCTACCTTTCCGCCTGGTATGTCGCAGAAGGCTACTAACTTAATAGAATCTCTTATACATTCAATAAGCGATCTGTTACCAAAGTTCAATGTCTATGCAATCGCCTACATGATAGTTATGCGAAAAGGAACTGAAGAAATATTGTCTTTGAAGTTTTGTCCACACCGAAAGGGATTGTAGGATGCGAATATATATATATATATATATATATATATATATATATATATATATATATATATATATATATATATATATATGATCTATTCATTTCGACAAACTATCAAATAAAGGCTATGTATTAGTTTAGAATTGAGAGTGTGTTGTTCTAGGTTGTTTTACTCGATGTCGAGTCTTGAAGTGTATATTAATATACAGAATCCGTCAGTGTGTGAAACCCGTTACAAAACGGTAATGATCCCCAGTTAGGCTGATGAATATGCAATCTGCCGACACCAAAGCGCCGCTCTTTGAAGGAAACAAACAATATTTTCGTTCTTTGCAAATAACAATAGTTTACGATTTACAAGAACAATGCTTTTTGTCTGTACAAGTGTACATTTGCATTAAAAACGGATACAATATTTAAACAACACAGACCGCGGGGTAATCAAGGGGTTTAGGGACCATCTCTGCAAATGTGAGGTATCAAACGATCAATTTACGGTATAGGTTGTAATTATTAACGCTCGATTAGTTGTCAAAAACATCGCTTTCTACTTTGGCCAATGGATTCCAATATTCTACCTCCATTACATTAAAAACCTCTATTACCTTTAGAACCTTGGATATTTAGTATCTCCTAGGTCACTTTGTGGTCACTCTTATAACCATAAGAGAGCAAACAGTTATAAAATGAGTACTATATGGGTACCTACTACGTTTACGATCGAATGTAATCAAACTTATTATGATAACATTATAATGCATAGATCCAATCATGGTTAGTTCGTTTAATAGGTATTTTTACAGCCTTGGGTGATTGAATTGCTAGTAGGATCCAAACACCTATTTATGGAATTGCGTAATATCTTATTGTACAAAGCGCTCTTTGTTGTAAAGAAGTAAATAAGTATTTTATGAAACAAGTACTCGACTTCTATCTATCCATACATAGATAGAAGCCGGTTTAGCGTCCGCAACTAGCGCCTATTTCGCGTATCTATCCATACATACGCTTTCATAAATCCGGAAAGACCAAACGATCCAAAGAATCTTTCATCACATTTTTGTTCCAAGTACGTAGATAGGACAACACAATGTCTCTATGTCGCCTTTAACTACATACAGATGCGAAAGCATACCTTATCAAAACTATCACAACCCCAAATAATGATGCTAAAGAGACCAAAAAGATATTGAATTTCAGAAATACCATCGATTACGAAAGGGAATAAAGGACGCAAGCATACTAATATGCATTATACGTAATCTGCCGAAAGAATGCAAACATCGAATAACCCGATTCGATACAGGACCGAAAATAGCAGGACATAAAATCGATATGTGAGTGAGCATTTCGTAACGAAAAGTGTAATTACACAGCATGGCATGGGTCGATATCACTCTGATAACCGCTATTATCGCTCACCACACACCACGGTTTAATGGTGATGGTGTGACGTCATGGCAGTCCTCATAATCCAGATATTATTGACCTTCCTTACTTCCAGACATATCAAAATATATGACAAGCAACTACGAATGAATTAGTCAAATTTGACAGATCAAATCGTCAGGTTTCTAAACTGGCTTATTGTTTATGCGTTTGTTCTCGGCGAGATTGAACATAGTATAGAAACCTGTCTATCGATTGGTAACATGAAATATTCAGCTATTATATGTCAAAATGGAACCACCAGCTATTTTACCACGTATGGTGAGATTATAAATCACTTATTCTTATGGGTACCCTTATCGTTCAATACATGATTAGTTATACTAATGAGGCATACGTTATGTCGTATCACATAACCTCTTAAGGAAGCGAATGAGGTGCTCAGACGCTCGTTTCGAGTCAAGGTGACTCCATCATTCGTTACCCCATCGCAACCACATCCGTATAGGCTTCGCTAATTATTCCATACACGTGCCTATCCGCCAATCTAACGCACGTACGGGCATATAATCACATCGTTATATCATTTGGGATGTACGGAACATCGGATACAATATATCTATTCGGTCATCTTTCGTATAAATATTGAGGATTTAATAATGCATATAAAAAATTTATGACAACTTAGTAATAGCCAGATTATCGCCCTAAAAGATATAGATTATTACACTTTCCCCCTGACGCGTAAACACGTGCGTTTAAGAGACAAATTGTTCACGTAACTAAAATATGATTCGGTACTTCTTAATTAGCAGGTACGATAAGCCTCTTAGGTAAGATTCTGATGTGTTTAAAAACGCGTTTAAATGCACATTAAATAAGGATTTGTGAGACTTTAAGATTCGGAAAAGCGAGGATTAAAAGAGAACTAAAATGCATCATAATAACAATGTAATAAATTCATACACTGTCCCGTACTAGTTCGGACTTTCTCAAGAAAGAAGCAAAAGAATGGAATATATCTTTTATCATTTAAAGTCATTCAACATCAATCAATATTATTTATCTATGTAAAATAAACACCCGTGAAAAAAATCAAACAAAAATCGTACATTCAGCCATAAGTCCTGCAAAGATCACAACAAGCTATCAACTGCAAATAGAATGCTCTATGACCTTAAAAATCTAATACAAAAGCCAAAGAACCTGTACCATAGAGCAGTCGCCTGGAGGGCCTCTGGGTCCCGTAGGCCGGATCCTGTTCAGCATCAGGCACGCACGTCCCTATGATGATGCCCATCGCCACCACCATCACCGATGCACCACTGACACTAGGCACTCTAACACTAATAGGTCCTCGAACACTTCATAGTGGTCACTTTTCAATGTACTTTCATTTTGGAGTTATTGTGTTTCACTTAATAAAATAAAAAAAGTTTATCGTTTATTTTTTGGCGGCAACAAAATATGTAACCTATCAAACAAATGGAAAACAAAAGTCAAGAAAGTATTAAAAAGTTAGGTTAGATGATTTTATTTTGTAACTTTTACAATTGTATTGATTTAGGTTCTGCAAGTTATTATTGGATTATTTTTTATGAATAAAAAGTGATGGCATTTAATTAATTTATTGATATTTTGTTTATTTTTAGTTAAAGCATGTAAAGCTTTGTAAACCTTTTATTTACATTAGGTTAAAAGTCGATGTATATGGACATGTTTTAACAATATTCACACGCTAGTAGAATCCATTAATCATTCACTACGCCTCACTCTTTACGTAAACAGAAAATCATTATCGGGACAACCGCTTTAACCATCAATTCAAAGTTAACTAATTTCTATTGCGTAATTTCCCACATACAACATTTATTATTACAACGTTAAGCCCAATACAAACATATGTTATGTAACTTTTCAATAATTAAGGGCGTACAAAAGATACAAAAACACTCTGAATACTCGTATATCGTATGCTATGATTATTCCAATTAATTTTAAGGCTATTTCAATCCTTTTTATGATTAGTAATTTAATAACCGAATCGCGTAACACAATTATATATCAACACCACACACTGCCAAAAACAATTCCTTCACTATTGTCTAGTAAATAACAGTAAATTGAACTGTCAAATTGACTTTTAGTGAAAAAAAAAATTTACACTGGGACGTAATATAGAGTACCCGCCACATAGGGTGGCAGTTGGAGGCGTCGCCACAGTCGCGTAATCCAGTGTTGCCAGTAAACACGCCAAAACTAGCACTCACTGTGCCATACGGCTCGATACATTATATTGAGGTTTCATTTGTATATATATGTATTAATATAATGAATATGTATATATATGTATTTGTACTATAAACTCAAATAAAACAAATTAATATACCAAAGTCAAAAGTCAAAATATTTTTATTCAAAATAGGCCCTATCATAAGCTCTCTTTGAAAGTTATTTTATGATCTAAGTACAAATTAAAAAAACTATATATTGACAAAAGGAATATATATGAGTGAAGTGGAAGGGCGGTTACGTAGGGGCCGGCCTAATAAGACATATATGTAACAGTCAGATAGACGCTATATTGAAAAAAGGTGACGTTAGGAGTACCTATAACCGCCGAGAGTGTATTAGAGAATGTATGAATGTCAATGAAGCGAAAGTGGTCTGTCAGGATCGGGACAAATGGGGATCCGTGATCTCTGCCTACCCCTCTACAGGGAATCAGGCGTGATGTGTATGTATGTATGTAAAAAAACTATTTCAAACATGGCACTGAGCATTGTCTTTACATATTTTTACCGAGGTTAGTTCACCAACCATTTCGGCTGCTCAAGATGCCACGTCATGAAGACCACGACCGCTCTGATAAGAGCGTAACGATTGAGAAGAAGAAGTTCAGCGGAGACCCTTGGAGAAGAACTTACAATAAACTCCAGAAATCAATTTATTATAATCACCCTTAACAAACATAAAAATTACAAAGAGTGGGCAAAAAACACAACGCTGGTAATACTAAATTTACCTTTCATACAAAATAACACAAAATGGCGGAAACGTCAAATTTAGTTCCAAGTTTGGCTACTGCCACCGTATGTGGCGGGTACTCTAGAACTGTTACTTGAATTGAGGTTATTTGCGTGTGCTTTGGCGGCACCTTGGGTCGAGAATAGCGTAGGGTTTAGCTAATAGCGAGTGGTCAAGTTTGATTTGAATTTACGCAACCGTGGCAGGACTTACTCTCGACGCCTTGGTGAACGAGGCCATTTTAAACATAAATTTTATAAATGAAAGTCACAATTTTATGAAGTAATAATTGAATTTGTAAATAGTGTTGTTATAAATACATAGTTTATAAAAACATACCTTTTATAGATATGAAGGAACCTTATTGATACTGTACCTACATCCGCATTCAATTTATAATCTACCTACGTTTATACATTGTGGCGCTAACAATGGGACTTCAAAACAAAGCATTAATTAATTTCAGTGTATTCCAAAACTGTTTGCAAATAATTTTGGTACCTTCTGTGGTGAACAAATGTTAAATCATCGATGAATATTGTAAATTATGTTCAGTTTATTAACAAATACTCGATTAGATCGATTCTGTTTACAAAAAAATAACTTTACGATACTAATACAACTACAAAGGACTAAGTTGCAAACAAGGCTTATAAATATAACGATTCATTTTTAGGCAGGTTATGTATAATCAAAGTTAAACATTAAGACTTTTATTAGGTTCCAGAGTAACCCTTTCACATCCTGATAAGGTGTCTGAATATGCAGTGGAGTGACGCACGAGCCATTCTAATTCGACACTACCGCAAATTCATTCCTTTAAAGATAACTATTGTTCACTGCACGCTCATTGTTATGACAATTGTATGCCGTGAACGTCTTAGAGGGTAGCCGAAACTATAGAATAATTGTCTGAGCCAGTCCTATAACCGGTTACGAAAATATAATGGAGAACTACTTTTCAATTATCTTCCCATAATCTAGAAAGCAACTTTTGAACTAGAAAACAATGATTTTGATTTCTATCACAAAACCAACGGACCTATCTGTCTGATCACTCAAAAACGAACTGCAGACACACATATATTTCTATACAACTAATTAAAACCACCACCTATACAATTCTTTCTCAACTGACCCTCAGCGGAATAATTACGCTTATTTTTAACCCCTTTATCAGATGAAGGTAACAAAAGGAGTGGAGGACACTGGGCCCATTCAGGGGTTTCCTGTAGCCTCTGGTTCGGTGGTCTCGCGTGCCGCCCGGCATCAGCGATCGGGGCCAAGGCGCCCGCCCTCCGTAGGCGGAATGCCAATCTATTTGCGTGGAGCCCACGACAAATCGCTGCTTTGGCAACGCTTTCAATACTCCTAAATGCATCGCTAAATACAATACTAAGTAGGGGATACGATTGGTAGTCATACAGATGTTCGTTATTGTAAACACAATGGTTAGACAGAACTAGAGGGGTTGTGAAAGCATTCATTTGTAATATTTTGGGATAGGTAACTACTGAAACCTCAAAAATACAACTTCGCTTAGTTTTATTGCCTATCATAGGTCTTAGTTAACACTATTACTATCTATGAAAAATATAAGGAGATTTAAAGGAAGTTAAAGTGTTTTATTTAAAAGATAATCACGCTAGATACATGCCCGTACATGTACGTGAAAAATAGAGAGATTCCAAATATAAGAACGCCGGCGCCGATGCATGTTAACATATCAATTATCGAACTAGTATTAAATAACATCGTAACTAAAATATTCCGACGTGTAACGATATTTAAGACACGATTTGATTTCAAATTAGTGTATAATTTACAGAAAAGGTTCATGTTCTAAATATACATATATTGTATTATCTGAACATCGTAGAATACAAACGATTACCCCTTAAAAGGTAGTCAGAGGTTTGCGTGTTGATTGCGGAAGGAAAGTTACTTAAATTTATTATCCCTTGATAGCCAGCACCTAACTTACAAGCACTAACCATTGTCTGTACCTGTTTTCCTCGCCATATTTTCCCTTACAAATAAAACAATATAATTGTAATATTCGTGCGACGGGGCCGTAATCGATCAGCACTTTAAACTGACATTGATAGAGGCACAATTAATCGAGAGATCGTATCGGGAATCGATTTCTGTAACCGCTCGACCTCTTTCCCATAATCGATTGTTTACTTTGAATATACCTCAATTGTAACAAGGGCCACATGCAATACTATATTGGGTGTTACATAACCTAGAACCGACATTATTTGAACTTGTATTTGTAACAGAAACATATTTGCTGTGTTGATTTTCCACTTTCAGTGCTACCAACTAATATGCAATGATTCATAAGAATAAGTTTCGTACATTTGAATACATAAAGTGGTCACACACTAATTTACAATACAATTTATTTGTTACTAGGTACATAAGGGTAACTTTATTCAATTTAAATAAGTCACAGGATTCATAACTTTTCCACAGATAATCCGCGCCTTAAGGTCACTGCAGTGTATTATTAAATTTTGTTATGCTTTATAAATATTGTATCATCTTAAGCTTGTTATAACGAATCCCTTAATAACAGCAACATCCGGATCCGCTTAATTCCGCGTCATCGCTGAAATTAATCTGAGATCAGATTAACTACAGCCTTTTGAAGGCTTCGTTCTAAATTAAAATAAAGATTAGGGAAGGGTCTAACCTTAGACAGGAATTACGGTGACATGCTTGGATTGCCACTGTAAATACTATTTACATAATCGTCATGTACGTATAACTACTGCGAGGTAGAAGATCGCGATTCTCAATTTACCTATCCTAAAAAATCACTTATTGATAGATGTCCATTAAGTTTTGTTTTAGCTTTTAATGTCACCTTTTTACAGTATGTCACCTAATTGAGTGTGTTAATGTTAAGTTAAATGAAATGGGACAATAGAATTCATTAGCCTTTCGACCGCGTTTAATTATTTATATTAATTTATTTTAATTTATTTTTTTGATAATATTCAAATTTAATACATAGCTGCATGATTCTATTTATATTATTATAAGTACGTTAAAAAATCTAAAGACAGAAACAGCACTAAAAACAAAATTTAATTATATTTATGTTCCAGTACAGTTTCATATCTTTCTTTAAAAGGGTTTTATTTCATTTTGATTTCTAAATATTTATAAGTATTAGTAAAGTTCAAACATTTGTTTTCAGATATGTTTAAGTTTTTCTAACTTATTTACATAGCTATTACTTTTGTTATATAAACGTTTAATTAAATCACAAGCTCACACACTATTTCGAAAAACCTTTTATTTAAAAAAACACTCCTATCTATTCATCACTACAACACAACATACATAAATAGAGCCTCAAACTTTACAAAGCGCCACGTGCAACCTCCGCGGAGGCCCATCGGTTACTGACTCCGAAAAGCTCTTTGAAAGCTCAAACGTCTACGAATCTCCGCCCGTAGCAACTACGAATTCCTGATTATCAATAATCTGGAGAGCTGTACAATGGCAGAATCCTATTTCTATTTGTGTCCTTGTATTCAGGAGGTATTTAGTTACGAATATAGCCTGAAAGGTGAAACCGGGCTTTTCATAGTTATTTCAGGCTGTTGGCCCGTGACATGTGTAACTATTTAGTTTAATATATTTATTATCCCTTTCGGGGTGGACAGAACCTTGAGACAATATCTCTTCAAGCTGTTTTCCCTCAGCCTAGACGTAATTGCAATCACAAAAGACAAAATTAAAACCGATTTTTCTAGCTGCATTCATCCCGAAACCTTTGATTCCCAAATAACTCATCCTACCACCTAACCCTCAACTACCATCATCTTTCACCAATCCTGACCTGACGAGAACCTGTCACTGCGCATCAGGCTAGCACCATCTATCAGCATTATGAATAGCAGCTCTAACTCGGCGTGTCGGCATCTCTTATTAAAATGCCTAGCTTTCTTTGCACTATGAAAATATTTCACTCGCGCCGCCTAACGCCTCAAATATGTGGATTTATTTACGTTCGCACATGCCTACTAAGTTAATACACCGCAAGCGATAGATGCGCATGGGACTTGGGAATGTAACCAGCTGCCATTCTGCTCATTATCATGGGTTACATAGTAGGATATGGTCGTTTGATACTAGCGGAAACCTCTGTAGTGTACACTTTATATTACCGTGTCTTACCCAAGGAGTAATACCATCTTACAAAAGCTTGCTTACCTGAAACAATAAATAAATACGTTAGAGACATAAATTAACAAATAATAAAGAAAAATCTAAAAAACATCAATCATATTTGAATGTTTGACAAGGTACAATGGAATAATATCTCAGAAATAGGAAGAGGGCACAAATCTCGTTATCCTATGCTAATGAGGGATCTAAATAAAATTCTACCTTCCACGATCACGTCATTTGAAACATTTCAGCGTAGACAGACACAAATGCATCTTTGTTTACCTGTATGTACAAATGCATACACATCACGTCTGATTCCCTATAGAGGGGTAGGCAGAGATCACGGATCCCAATCCGTCCCGATCCTGACAAACCACTTTCGCTTCATTTACTCGCTTTATTTGGCGGTTAATGGTACTTCTAGCATCACCCTTTTCAATATGGCGTCTGAGTGTCATATGTCTTATTGGGCCGGGCCCTACATAACCGCCCATATTTCATTTGTTTACCTGTTCTCTAGGTTAATTGATGCCAAATTACGAGGCTACATAACACTATTACACAAAACACATTCACGACCATTAACCCTTGCGTAAGTCAGAGATTGGTTTCCATCTCCGCAATCGCGATGGTAGTAATTCTATGGCCACCTCGAACCCAAGAATTGACCAGATAGTCAGTACTCAATGTGACACATGGCAAGCCGTTCGGTATTTACAAGCACTGACTATTACCTGTTCGGGGAACAGGTAGGTTTATTACAATTAAGTGTTAATCATTTATTTTGGTGCTGTTACAATACAAACAATCCTGAGTTCACACACAAGTGTTTTCCACTGGATATACCAAGGTTTAAAGGAACAAATTCGCTGATGGTGTAACTCATGGTAATATATTCTCAAGGGCTATTAATATCATCATAATCTGGAACTACATAAAACTCAGAAGTGCACAAAACCTTAACTGGATAGTTTAAGAGTACTGCTGCTACGCCCAGTCGAAACCAGAGGTGAGATTGTTGGAATCCAAACCAAGTACATACATTCCAAGCACTAGAAAGGTTCTGGATTCAAGAATTGCTAAGGAAAATAAACATTAAGAGCAAGATTAGTAAGGATCTCTTATATTGCAATTAAGCAATTTGAGTGATTTATATGTTAAATTTAAATGTTGCGGATTGAATCCATTACTTAAGATTACCTGCACAATATAACAAACCAAAAAATTGCAAGATTAAGGTAATTCACGAATTAAATTTGATAAATCAAGTAAGTTAACCCTTTTTAGTTGTTTATTGAACAAATATAATAACTGACAGAGCGACCTGTGTATAACTGACGTTTGAGCAGTTTTATTTATTAATCGGATAAAGCTGCTTGTATACTGTTAAATCTAAAAACGTTCTAAAATTTATTATTTGTTTATATATTGGAATACATATTTGGATTTTACGATGAATTTCTTGGAAAATATAACCTTCAGGAAACGTAAACCAACTATGTCGGAATCCGATCAAACGTGCATTACAGATGACAGCAATGATACTGATATGTCTAGACACAGCTTACCAGATATCTCAGAATTAGAACAAAACGAAGAATTTATAGGAATGAAAAATGAAATAAAAACACTAAAGACAGAGATTGACAGTGCCCACTCTGAGATACAAAAGCTGATATTAGAGAATATGGAATTAAAAAGTGAAAATGAACAATTAAAGAAAAAAAATAGTATTATGAAAACAGTGACATTGACTCCTATCAGGAAGACAGGAAAAAAACAAAAATCAAATAATATGGTGAAACGGACCGAAAATAATAATAAAAACTTGCAAACCAAAGAGAATAAAAATCTACAAACACAAAAACAAAACGGTACAGAAGAAACCAAAAGGGTTAATGCAGAAACTACACAGCAGAAACAAATAATAAATAAAAGAAGAATAACTATGTTAAGCACTAACAATAAAAATGGAATGATGTATGAGATGTTAAATAAAGATTATGAATTTTGCCATTTATGTTACCCAAGTGGTAATTTGGATGTCGTTTTGGCAAATTTGGAATCAAACTTGACAGACTTCACCTACAACGATTACTGTATTCTGATGGTTGGTTATGAAGAGTTCAATAGTACTTTTAATTATTTTGATCTAGTAGACCAAATCAGGCGTGTTGTTCTACGCTGCCAGCATACTAATATCATAATTTGTACTCCGACCTACAAGCTTTCACCTAATGCAATGATGTACAATTGTAGAGTAGAGACATTTAACGAAATTTTGTATTTGGATAATTTAAAATTTAACTATGCATTTATTTTAGATAGCAATAGAAATTTGACATGTAATTGTATATAATATTCAGTGATATATTTAGAGCAATAAGTATATTATAATACTACTGTAGATTTGTTAGGGAACTATAATTTATTGCTTATTTTGTCCATTACCTATTGACCAATAAATGTGCGGGTAATAATGCCTTTTCGAGGAACAAGTAGGTTTCCTCACGATGTTTTCCCTCACTACTACATTTAGCCTATCGCGGAAAGCAGCCTTAACCCGGCTAAAGGTGTCACAGACATGCACTCGACTAGGAAGTGCAACCGTCGCGCCTTATCGATCGCCCCCAGCTCCAAGGGAAAAGCCACCTTACCCCCAAGGCACAAGGTCGAGGATCCAACCAGGGGCGGTCCAGACGAACCGTCTCGCCAGCGAAGCCAACCACCTGGATTTCTGGAGTCATTGTCTTGCGTTTAGGGTTTACCGGGTTTAGTTATACTACCTATATTTCTATATTCTCATGTGCTAGTCTAGGACGTAAAAAGAAGACTAACCAGCTACCGTTTTTCCAGACGTGACGTAAGAGGCGTAGTGAATTGCAATAAGGGGTAAATAGAATGAATTGGGCGATGGGCTAATAAACTATCATCCAACTTTCTATCATAACATCGCAACCCCAATATTTATGCTAAAAAGTGATCTAGGAGATATTATATCTCAGAGGTTCTGTCCACTCCGAAAGGAAAAAACGAAAAAACGAAGATAACTATAATATCTTCAATCACATTTACATATCTATCGGAAATGTGATATGATTATGAAATACAGACACACTTACCTAACTACTACTTAACCTTAAGCATCACTCACGACTAGACGGAAACATACCCTTGTAAAAACTGTTTACAGTAACGAATTACAAAGTCATTAACTACTTATGAAAATATTTGCTCTCCACACACTTTATCTAGGAGATAACAATCTATTTCCCCTGATTAGTTAGTCATATACTCCACCGCTTAGGTTTAATTGCCTCCACACTATGAATCATACTCCACGTCACCGTTACTTCAATGCAAGGGGCAGACCAATCGAGAAATACACCGGCTCATACTTGTAAAGTACATGTGCTTTAGTCATTACCAAGTGGACACTTATTATGAACAAAGACAAACCTTCTGGGGTAGTCAGAGGTTCAGGTGTCCATCTTCGCAATCGCGGAGGTAATAATTCTATGGCCACCTAGAACCCACGTGTTGATAGTCAGTACTCAGTGTGAATACGTCATAATAATGTAATTAAAACCATGCGAACAATGCTTAAATGTGCCTAGAAGTTATATATATAGTATATCTTCGTGATTCTTCCACCCATCGAGGTATATAAAAGTGTTAATATATAGTTATGCGTATGTTTAATACATGATTAATTCTATTTTCTATTAGATATGTATTTATATGTTGATTATATTCCAAAGACCCGCTAGGTTTCTCCACGGGGTTTTACGTCACAAATTACGAATTTTCCATTCATATTGGAACTAAACCCTGTAACCTCAATTCCCGAATTATTGACCAACTGTTTTCTTTGCTAAAATCGGCTATTTGTGCATCAGCAGGTGATTCTAAATCGGGAGCGCATACAGGGCGGCCGCTGCCAATATCGCAATGCAATTAGGCAAACGCTTCAATGGGATCGGTCGACTGGCATCGAAGGGCTGGGCCCTCGCCAACTGGGATAGTGTAACGACCCCTTTACGGGGGAAAACTTCGCAATGTAGCTGTCTTTCTACTATCTATTACTCGACTTTACTAAATAATATTTGGACATTATTACACCAATTGAACTAGCCCCTTGGAAAGTACAGTTAAGACTTGTGTTAAGGGTACTAGTCAACATCTATTTAAGAAATATATACTTATTATGTATAGATAAATACATATATAGCATAATATAATCATCGACCAGACAGGAAAGCAGAAGAAAAGCGTAGTTCTTAACTCTGCCTCCACCGGGAATCGAACCCGGGAGCTCACGATTAGCGTTCAGGCGGCTAACCGATCGCGCCACGGAGGTCGTCATATATGTATATATAACTGGTATACTAAATAAATATTCATGTTACAGAACATAAGTTATTAATGTTTGCATTTCTATCTACTCGTATCTTTATATACAGGGTGTCCGGTGGCGGAATTACATTTTTAAAACGTTATAATTCAAAAGTTATAAACGGTGGAGGGGGAGGGGTGGTGTCAATCGAAGCTTCGTGAGTGCGGATTTGTTAGTCACAATGTCTGAGTGGTCGGGACAACACCGCGCGTTCGCTATTGAGGCGTTTTTCAAAGGTGGAGATTCTTACGTGGTTGCACGCCGACAGTTTTGTTCCCACTACAATATTCGGCGATTAAGTGACGGACCAAGTGTCAATTTGATTAGATCATGGGTACAGAAGTTTCGCGAGACATCGTCTGCTCTAAATAGCCCTCAGGCGGGACCCAGCAGGACGACAAGGACTACAGAAAACATTCAAGAAGTTGAAAGAAGCTTTCGTGAAAATCCACGACTGTCCGTACGAAAGAGAGCAGCCGCTTTTGGACTCCCTAAAACTATAGTTCATGAAATTTTGAAGAAGGACTTAAAGTTCCACGCCTTTAAGATTCAATTAGTTCAAGATCTAAAGGAAAGTGACTTCAATTTAAGAAAAACTTTCTGTGAACAGATGTTGGAGAGATTCCGCACTACCAATTGCATTTTCTGGAGTGATGAGGCCCATTTTCATCTCAGCGGTCATGTTAATAAACAAAACTGTCGCTACTGGGCCCCTAAAAAGCGCAATCCACGATTGAAACATCAACGGCCCCTGCATTGCCAAAGAGTTACTGTTTGGTCCGCGTTATCGACAAACGGAATCATCGGTCCATATTTTTTTGAAAATTCACGAGACCAAGCAGTAAATGTCAACAGCGAAAACTATGGACGCATGATAACTGATTATTTTTTACCAAATCTGCGAGCACATTCATCTTACTCGACGCACACGTGGTTTCAGCAAGATGGAGCGACTCCACATACTGCCAGATCGTCAATGGATTTGCTTCGTGAAGAGTTCCCGAATAAATTGATAAGCCGCTTTGGAGACATCCCCTGGCCACCAAGGTCGCCAGATTTAACTCCAATGGATTTTTTTCTATGGGGTTATCTCAAGAGCAAAGTTTATTCTAATAATCCTTTGTCTACTGCGCAGTTGAAGAAAAATATCCGCAACGAAATCCAACAAATCCAACCAAGCTTGTTGCAGCGCGTAGCACGAAATACGGTGCAACGTTTTGAACAGTGTGTGCGTCTAAATGGACGGCATTTGGATGAAATAATTTAAAAAAAATAAAATCCACAATATCTCTTTATTGATTCATTGTAATAATAAAACCATAAGTGAATAAGTTTTTGTTTTATTAACTTTTTAAAACGTAAATCCGCCACCGGACACCCTGTATTATGCAGTATTGCAGTGTAAATGCAAGTGGTCATCCTACCTATTCACCATCTCATATGATAAAACATAACAGGTAGTGTTTCGTTATCCAGTAGTTCTGTTTTACCCGAGAAATATGCAAGCAAGGCTGATTTGTAACTTAGAATACAGATCACTGTCAATCACGTAAAGAATAAAGATAGTAGTTACTGTGTATACGTATGTATGTAGTTACTGTGAGTGTGTATGAGGAGGCGTATTAGTGTCAATGAAGCGAAAGTGGTTTGTCAGGATCGGGAAAGATGGGGATCCGTGATCTCTGCCTACGTCTCTACAGGGAATCAGGCGTGATGTGTATATATGTGTATACGTTTGTCTCATACGTCTTACTAACCACTTTCCAGGTTATTCAGAGATCTGAGTGACCATCAACATGCCATCACAGACCTTGGTGTAAAAGATAGCCAGCACCTCGCTTAGCAAGTCTAGTGCATCAATCGCAATCAATATAATAGTAATCACCTTGCCAATCGCTTCCTCACTCGACAGAAAGAAATTTCCTCAAGCGACCCTTGAACACTAGAAGCCAGTTTTAATTGCGATTCTCAATCACTTCCCTATAGCTTCTGATTATGGTATCAACTTATTAATCTGGGACTTGAGTGAAGTGGAACTAGTGACATTCCTGCATTAGGCAATATAATGTCTTTCTACTATTGAATGGGGTTCGTTTTTCACATTAAGTGCTAGTAATTTATAAGCTACGCAAAATGCATACGTTGTTTTTAGATATAAATCATAAAGGCGGTTATATGTAGTAAGCTTTCCAAATCAATCCTAACTTGCAGATGCATACATAAACAAAAAAAAATTTATCAGCTGGTTACGAGACACGCTAATAATGCAAATGTACGTTTGTTAAATGTAATTTGTCACTGATAAACCTAGCAAACTACTTTCTCTTCCCCTATCCATAGGTCTCCGCATACACGCTCGGCGATCTCGGCGCCTTCATTAAACCCTCCGCTTGTACACAGCACCGCTATTATCGAACAGGATCCGCTGTTACGCGCCTCATGCGATGAGAGGCGGCAGCCGTGACGGAACCAGATAGTTAATACTCCGCACTGTTTTAGAATACGAACAGCTGTTTTGTGTTTATACCCCTGCTACACTGGGACATAAATGTTGTGCTGACTAGCTACCTTTCTATCCTGCAGCGTTTTAATATCATTCGTAAGAGACGTTGAAACAGGGAAGTCTCTGTCTCATTGTGTGGTGTTTGTGAAAAGTAAGTTCGTTAAGACCATAAATAGTCCTCTGACTATTCTGATAGGGACAATGGTCCCAAGTTATTCGTATGTTTTATGGTCATGTACATGGTTTATGTATGGTACATTGAAGTTATTCGACAATAGCCTAGGCTAACTGTCACAAATATTACATACGATAGTAATTCTAAATGGGACTAAGGAGATACTATGTCTTATATATTAACATATACGACAGTAATCTGTAAACCCTTTCGAGATAGGCTGAAGCATCAACTGACCCTTTAGATGACTTTTGACCACTAGAAACCCAGTTTCAAACTACCTTTATTTCTCTTCTTTAAACTTACTACCACCTACTACTCAATCTACTCTAAGTACTAGTAAATACTGGTATCAACAACAGTGGATGACGTAGCGCCTCGTGGTGGAACCTTGCTGATGCAATTGCACCGTAATTGCTGTGCTCGCGTGCCTCCATCATACTACAAGTGCTCGTGGTGACGTCATGGTTATTATAGACGCTGGTTAATAACAACAATTGTTAGTTCTCAGTAGATGGGGCTAGGGAATCGGATGAGTCGTAGTGGAAAATGTCACAGCATTAGTCATTAAATAAAGCTACATTTTGGTACCAATCAATATGTACAAAATTGTAGGTTTTTGTATATAGTAGCATGAAGATGAAAACTGAACATCACTAACATTAACTTTAGCACGATACACAAGATTTAGCATGTCCAAAGACGAAATTTGTTTAGATCTTTGAACAAAAACTACCACCCAATGTGTCACTGTCCTATGAGAAAATATTTAAGGGGGTTACAGAAAACACTATGTGACAACCTGCCTAAACCTTTTGACATTCAAATGCTAGACAACACAAGTATCATATAAGGCTTTGTTAAACCAATTGGTGTCGGCGGCAGCTCGTTAGATCGAATCTAGAGCTCAAACAAGCACTAATTTTGTCATTCAGATAATGCGCCTGTTAACAAGCAAAACAAGGTAATAAAATAGAATGTTCAACACATACATACATAATCTGGCTCAAGATACTGTAATAATAGAGTTTATTTGCTTTGAAACCCAAAGCATAATCATATATTACATATATACGTCACGTACTTTTGACGGGGTAGTCAAAGATCAAGGAAGCAATTGGCAATCCTGCCTTACCCATTTTATTTTTGAAATGAATTTACTTTATATAAAACAAATTTACTAACATAAAAATAGTCAGCAATTAGGTAACAACTAGTTAATTATTACTCCGCGTTTCAATGATCTCTGCCTACACCTCTATCAAACTGGCGCAATGCACATAAAACTCGGTGATTCAATTAATGGCCGCCCGATATAAATGAGCAAACACCCAATCACTATCGCAAGGCCACTCGCAGACACGATTGGCATATAATTGTTTACCTTCTTGTTCCCTTATTGTCAACGACCGCATTTGCGAAGTAAAGTTCTTAAACGCTTCATACAACAATGATTTGCACAAATGTAATTTGATTTTAGTAATGACAGAAACATGTAATTTACGATCATTATTCCTTATGGAGTAGTGTGAAAAGGCAAGTTTGCTCACGGTGCTTTCCCTCACCGTAAGATATATACAAACACACACACACGTAAATTTTTAGGTTCAATTGAACCAAATGTCCTACAGATTTCATTTAACCTTTAGTCTAACTAGTCCTTTTACGACAGCGAGTTAGTTAGCATTCTACTTAAATCCTAGACTAGACAATTTTCTAGACGTTTGATGTACAAGCCTTTAATTTTATAACCTATTAGCATACAAACCCGATCATTAGTTATTCATAGCACCTAACATACACACATACACCCTAATCACACACACATACACACATAGAAAGCCACATAAACAATCGGCAGCGGCCTGCCAAAAGCTAATCGATTCAAGACCCGGTCTATTCTAGTCACCAAAGGAAACTATTACCAGCCAGTTGCCACACATATAACGTCACGACCGGTCTTTCTAAGGGTAGGCAGAAGTATAAAGTGACTGAGATGAACACTAAGCTTCACCAGATAGTTTAAGAGCTAGATCAAAAGATATAGCCTATAATCATCATCTATAAGGTATATTCATAACCCTTGTCTAACTCTCTAAAGGTGACCAGATATTGAGTTCATGAAGGTTTATTATCATTAAGTTCAAGTATCTATTAATTCATATACATATCAATCCCGTTTCCGTGTTATGCAGGACAGAGATCACATACCACTATTTATCCCAATCCTGGAAAACCATTTTCACTTCAATGACATCCATACACCTCGTATTCCGTACTCGTGTTCAATGTTCCTACCATAAATTGAAGTAACGTTTAAATATTGTATTAGACTAAATATAGCGAGCGGCGGTTACGTTGGGCTAATCTCGAACAATCGACCTTGGGTTGGACGTGACACTGAAGCCTCAAAACCTGCCTGGCCACTAAGCTTACTTTAATCGGACACCTAAGTATATCTAGATTATCATTACAAACCTAGAAACATTTGTATTGAGTTATTTAAAGGTTAAATACTAAACTAGGACTGCGATTTAAACCGAGGTAGGCTTAAAATTTATCTTTATATATTTGAGTTATTTTATAGACAACAGTAACAAGATATTCTTCAAATTGATAATATCTTTATCTTGTTAATTTGCTATGAATTTGACAAATTACTAGCCCGCCGTTCTAAAAGATTTAGCACTACACACTTCTACTACAGCCCCGAAAGAGAGAGAGAAAGAAATAGAGTAAGATATATAAACATAACACCTGTTCACCTACAGAGGGGTAGGCAGATCTCCATTTGCCTCGATCCTGACGAACCACTTTCCCTTCATTGACATTCATACATCCTCATACACATTACACTAAGAGATCTTAGTATTACTGTTCAAATTAGTAATAAGTATAATGTGTTACTAACTAATGAATGATACGCAATTAGCTCGATAATCCAACCTATGAACCGGATCAAAATACACATTTAAATATGTTTGTTTATACGATATGTGCTCATTATTAATGTACATATATTATCGAACAGTTAAAGGCAAGGGCCGATTCATATTTGCGTGAAAAATGATTAACATGTGTTTATTATTCCATCACGCGACATTAGTTCGACTCCGAAAAGCCAAGTAGAATCGTAGCTAGTTGATTTATATAATATATTATGTACATACAGATCAGTTTCCCTATAGATGATTAGGATGATATCACGTATCCTTATTTTGCCCGATCCTGAATAACCACATCCCTTCAATGACACATCCATACACCTGTATGCACTCAGCGATTATTATACTTCTAATCTTCAACTAACTATACACGGAGGACTCTGTCACTGTCAATCTGCTATCATCTATCCCCATAATCTACATTTAATTTAAACATCAGTTACGAGTATAATGACTGACATTTGACAGCTGATTAGCACCCAATCAACACTCAAGCACTGACGTAGATAATGGAGGGAGACTATTCCATTCCCTTGTTTGTTCCCGAACCCAGGAGTTCTGCCCAGGATGTCTAGGCCTGTGTCAACAGCCACTCTGCATGGAAAGCGGGGTCAACAAACAGTGGAAGGACGGTGGGTTTAAATTTAGCTCAGTCAGTGACCCGCGCAATCGTGCAAACACTTCCTTTCGACACAAATAAACAACTTTCAGCACAATGCTCGCGATATTATTCCTGATTTATTGCTATTTACAATTCGCTATAAAACACTTAGGTATTACGACCTCTGTGCGCTGAAGTCCGAGGTTCACGTACGGAGGAGGTTATGTAGGACAGGTGTGGATGTGGTTAGGCATAAGATTCGGAAACCAAAGCTACCGGGTTCAAATACCAGCCAAACCGTGAAGCTATAATATTTTTGCGTTTTTATGAACATTTCTGCAATAAGCGAATCACTACGGTCAGTGAAAAAGTGGTGAGGAAATCTGCCATTCTTCGGAATAACTAGTTAGTAAACTTTCACCTATTTTGACACCTTTATCTATCATTTATAGGCATATCTCAAACACAACAAAACAGGCCCTTTCTATTTGACAAATTCTCTCGGACCAAAACAATGGACACTTAACACGACCTTCATATTAAAAGATATATATGTGGGTAATCTTGTTTTCATTTAGTTGTTTTCTTCATATTTTGTAATTAGAAACAAAGTATGTAATATGAAACACGGGTTCCTACTTAATTGGGCATTGTGCTAACGCTTTCTCATCAGTGCATTTCGCAACTTAGTCGCTTTAAGAGTAAAAAAGCTGTTGGATGAGATAATAAAGATAAAATAAATGTTTTCATTTTAAACACAAAGCTGCTTACTCCTGAGCTGCAAACAAAAATGTGCAGAGAATTTAAGATAAAGTAAGGGATCGCTTTCTTCCTGACGTCATGTAATTCTTAACCCATAACTTAAATTACTATTTAAAGTCTTTTTATATGCCAAATGTGAATGAAAATCTTTTTTTGTTATACTCTAACCATAATCCCTCAGGGAATGAACTCTGCAGATTGCACAGTCAGCTTGGTCCAATAACCTTCTTCACATTTAGTTACCCTGTTATTGAGGCAAAGATATTAAAGATATTCATTATAGTATCAAGTTTATCTCCAAAAAACATAAGAAAACCTTTCACAATACGGGTCTTAAGTTGGTTACACCTATTTTGATTTCACATTCATTCCATTTATATTCTTACACATTTACCACCTAATACAAGTGCACGTAGCAAAAAATTCCTTCCATTGTTCTGGGCGTATTTTTAACATAATTCCAAAACATTAGTGGGGGCATTGTGCGTTTGCTAAACACACTGCACTCATCGTTCCCCTGTTAACGTAGAGTAGGTTTGTTATGGGTTCGGCGAGTGTGTATGTCGCTGCGCCCATTGTGTAGACTGCGGTTGGGTTCTTAGTAATACCACAATTGCGCGGAACAAGTCACGTTGCTATTGAACTTGGCTGAAAACAACTGAACGCCTAGCTATTCTGAATCAAACTAGAATAATTATTATTCTTTTTGTGTGACTGAACCTGTGAGATGTCATATTATTAACCTGCGGGATATTACCTGTACTTTAACTATTAGGATTATGATGGTATCATAAATGAGATATTAATTAGTTTCCTAACTTAGCATTATTCAATTGATTTAGTTATATATAACTTAGCATAGGGGACTTAGCTGTGTTATATATAACATTCCATTTAATATCACCACTTAGAGCAGACTCAATGGCATATAACAACTATATAACCCAAAAACTAAGTAATCCCTAAACGGGGCAAGTAGGCCTATTGTACAATTTCTCTGTGTCTGTTAATCTTCATATACTGTGTGTTTAGTAAAGAATAAAGAACTGATGCGTAATAAGTGCTGGTACTCGAATCCGGTACGACTAGTAGGCACTGCGCACGATTCGACATCATAATAGAAGCACTCGTTTACGCAACGGGTGATTACTTAAGTGATAGCGGCCCAACAGTGATTTTCCTCAAGCGACAACGCCAATGGACTTGGCCTTCAAATGTGCAAACCAACCTCTCTAATTCACTTCTAGAAAGGACTAAAATAGGATTTTCTTCAACGTCCATAAATATATCGACACAAGAAAATATTTAACACAAGTTGGTCTCTACACGAAAAGATTTAAACAGCTAAAGTAAAATTTAGGACATGATGAATCATTCATATATTGGTAATTAGGTTTACAGATAAAACAATGCAATGACAATCAATGAGGACCACGAGTGATTGTGTTTTGTTGCGTACCCTTGAGGAGGTCTACGTTCAGCAGTGGACAAGCAGAGGCTGATTAATTGAGGAACTGAAGAAGAATGCAACAACCATAACCATAACATATAATGGTCAAGATTAGTAAAGATAAAAATATACACGTAAATTATTCCTTAATAACGATAAACAAATTTATTATTGATATTGCCAATCGCAATTTCACCCCACTAAAGACGCACAGACTAGTAAACAAGTGAGGTGGACAGGAAATAAACAAGTAATATTTTTGGCAAACAACGGAAAACAACAAACAATAATTCTTATCTAGACAGTGTATTCTATCAGGGCATGAGATAGTACATTTCTCCTCCACATACACACACAGATAAAGTTTCGGTTCACAGGCTGATAACTTATCAAATGTTGGCCCGATAACCCTATTCTAGAAAACTATTATTGCTTTGTCCTCTACGCACTAATGCAACTAAACAAATAATATGTTTATTTTGGCTTAGGGCCTTTCCCAACTTCCCTGGGAAAGCAAACTAGCTGCCTCTCTCTGGCATATCGTAGGAGGCGAATCTGTTGGGCCATATACTAGGTTATCAATGGAATAAAAACTGTGAGATTCTTGTTAGTAATGACCTAGTTGATATCACCTCTCTTAGGAATATGTGGACAATAGAATTTTACCCCTAAAACGATAGAAGAGTTTGTATGTAATGATTACAGTGTTGGTAATCACGGTGCGCGAAAACTTCGCGTGGAATCCTAACTATTCATTAGGATAAGAAATACTCAGAACCTAATCTAACCTGATCAAACCTGTGTTTATATCGGCAATGGAGGTACACTAGTGTGTTATGTTGTGTCAATTATAAAAATGTAACCATTCTAGCAAATTGAAAACAATATTCAAACTTTTCATTGTAACAGAACATTGACTAAGCATGTAAATCTTCGTTTCGTAGTATTTCAAATCGTCCACCCTTTACGGAATTATGAGCATGTCTTTGTACGTACACTTATGCATATTTACCATATAAATAATACAAATCTTTACGTTTTATTTGGCAAATATTATACTTATTCGTCACGTCAGCGCTCTCCATAACATCAAGAATAACAACAAATTTAACAATAGATTTCACGACTCTGAAAGCTTGTTTACTTGAAACTGTTTTGCTCATTTCAAATGTTCTGACCTTTCAGGAGTTTCAGAGGTTCTTCTAACCTTTCGGTCTACTTCTGAATCTTTATTATTACCAGAGGATCCTAGGGAATGTACCATATCATAAGTATGTACTAAGTCCTATCCTAAGTACTTTATGGATCTTTTCCCATCAGTATATTGAATCTTGATCATCGTCAATATTATTGAGAGCTGAAAAGTCCTTATTATTTCCTTATGATTTTTCTTTTAAAACATACTATTACTATAGGATTCATTAGACATTCATAAATTAGACATGCTCGTACATCGTCGTAAAATGGCAATATACACCTAGATTCTTCTATCAACACAGAAACTTATTAAATAACCCATTCTAGAATATTACCAAACAATAAGAAACCAACCTATATCCTTCCTGGCATAATTCCTGTGGGCTCCATTGTGCGAGTTAGCCGTCCCGAACGCCTGACCCATTATGACTATATCACAGCACTACGGTCTATTAATAGCACAAACACCTCACTAATAGCACTTTTGAGTCTCAAGAACACGTGTTGCCCCATCGACGCGCGAACGCATACTGGCTGGTGGCAGCCGCGGATCATCGGAACGGTTACGATGACCGATAGGTCGCGGGTTCCCGCCCTGCTGCGTTTTGTTGAATAAACATTGGTTTTTACAATTGGCAGGGCGCTCACTCCTCGTCTCAAAGTCAATTAACGCGGGACTCTGACTGGGATTGATGTGCTTAGTGTAAATACGTGGTAGACTAACGTAGATGAAATTAGATAGGGTGAAGTAAGGTACACAAATGGAAGACGAGACAAAGGATGCAAGGCCCGCATATACAAATGCTAAATTGTTATCTTTCCGCAGTTATGGGGTTCCGCAAAGTGACGCCAGTCGATTACGTACGTAGATAAGTTAAAATGATGTGTACATTTTATGCGCTAACATCCTGAAACTTAATTTGTATTTGAACTCTTGTATAATGATATGAGCTGTCGTTCTGGTGGGCATTTCTACGAAATCGTAGGAAGTCATATGCAATGGAGATTTACCATTTAATAATATGTTGTTCTGTAATTATTTAGATCTCAGAATAACCAAGTACTACACTTTCCATTATGTGCAGACTTACAAGAAAGAAGGGAATTCTTAGCTATATCTGACTCTACGTTAATTGCGATCATCAATTTTCTTACACTTACAGTCATTAATAGATGTAACGCGTATATTTGAACGTAACTCAATTATTATTTAACCACTGAACTTGAGTTTTATTACCTGGGGTTCACACGATTCCTTCACGATTTAAGGAAATGTTACTTATGATTAATAGCAAACGGGACTTATCGCGTATGTTTTTAAATAATAAAGTTACCTTTATTAACCCGACGTTTCGGCTACGTTGCAGCAGCCATGGTCACGGGCAGACACCGTGTAACCGTGGTAACTTTATTATTTAAAAACATACGCGATAAGTCCCGTTTGCTATTAATCATGAGTATAAATCGCGATTCTCTTAAAACCATGTTACTTATGTTCAGTTGAACCACCGATGAGCAATGGAGTTTTTGTGTCAAGGAGAGTCGTTCACTCCCCTATCGTTCGCCGACTGATGGAGACAAGGTGATGAGAGCGATAACAGCGGAACGAATGCGGAGAACCTATCCGCATGGAATGACGTACAAGCATGTAAACAATACATACATACAATCTCTCAAATCACAATCACAACAAACTCTCTCTTTGACAGAACCTTGGAGATTTTCTCCCGTAGATATCATTAATACTACTTGGATACCAGAAGGTAGTATTACTATTATTGAAATATATCATTTGGGGTTATACTATCGATGATGTCATGATATTAATAAGGCATATCGAAGACATTACTAGTACACCTTGGAAAACATACAATGTATCCCTGAGATAGCTCCCATGTTACATACCGGGTAGGAAAGCAGTAAAGTTCTATTAGGTTCTGCCTCTTGCCATAGTCTATATCTAGCTATTAATCTAGGACGAAACCAATAAAAACCAGTAGCACATAATTCACCAAGACACACATTGATATATGGGGCGATGGGCTATCAACCTCAATTAGGTCGCGATATTTTAAACTACATGCTGTACTTACACGGAAGCACTAATGATATGATTAGATAAATAGTTTTTATCGTATCTAAATTGCTATCTTCGAAAACATAAAAATGTTATTGTTTCAGGTCTATGATGCGCAGTACTTTCGGTTCTTTGTTACAAGGAAAAAGAAAGGTGCATTTCACAATAATTTTGGCATACGGATTGTCAGAAATTCACGTAGAAATGTACATTACAGAGTATGCCTTTTATGGCCTCATCGAACTTATGTTTCACTAGATAGACGTTACCAAACGTGGCAGGTGATGTTTATTTTTTAGATGCGTTGCTAGGTGATGACGTTAAAATCAAACATTTGTAACAAATGGCTATTCCAACGTCCAAAGATAAATTTAACCACATATACATCAACCGGAAAGATACGCAGAGACTATCGATCGGCACCTGGAACGATCCTGACAAATCTCTATTGCTTCAATCACACTCATTAACCTCCTCATACATGCTGTTCTGTACTACACGCTACGTATACCAGCCTTGAGAAGAATGTCTCCAATTTGAAATACAGCTAGCTTACCATAATTACGTCCCAGACTATCACAGAATACTAAGATGTCAACGATCTCTAGAAACGTTACATTGTCATCGTTATTCCTATTAAATCTAACAGTAGTTCTTTTATTTGCGTATAAGTGATTCACTGACGAATTCAACGAAACGGGTGACGCTTCTATTGACATAACGCTACGCACAATTGTATTAATGAGACAAATTGTATCTACCGTTGAGGTCATACATTCTATACTCATACATCCTGCTATAAACACATACACATCACGCCTGATCGCCATCTTTCCCGATCCTGTCAAACCACTTTCGCTTCATTGACACTCATACATCTCCTCATACACACTCGACGGTTATAGGTACTTCTAACGTTACCTTTATTAAATATGGCGTATTGTATATAAGTATTTATTATATATATTGTATGAGTATCTGCACTTCTGTATAGCCCTTTTAATAAAGTAAATAGAACCTAGAAGGTATGACGTCTTAACGGTCACTTGCAGGCCAGGACACTTATGGGTATACCCAGCCAATAAAATCTATAACTAGTCTTTTAGTTACCTCCTACAATATGCAAGGCAGCTATTTAGCATTCTAAACTCTTCCCAGACTACACGAAACTAAAACAAAGCTAAATCTAGTAATTCATTTCCATCTGAAAAGACAAAGGCTTGAAGAAAGTGTAAACGCAGTCTCTGAAAGGCAATAAGCGAGCCTCGGCCCATTAGTCACTTCTTACGCCGTTCTCAGAGCAATTGTTTGACACGCACCTAATGGCCCAACGGTATGTTGAATGCTTTCATTTCACTCCTTTGTGCTAACTACTCCTTTAAGTAATGTTTACGTTACAAAAGAATGCTAAAATTAAACTAACTATTCAAAACATGCTCGTATGGAATTCGTATGAATGTAAGCACTATTATCCTGAGACAATTAACGAAGCGCTACCATCAATATATCTTTATTTATTTAATCTTTGACTATAACATCACAAAAGTGACAAAGGGTTTGTTTTCTACCGGGTCTATAGACATACTGTTTATTCCCTATTCGGGTATATATAAACCACAGATAATATAATACTATAAACAATACCGGAGGATGATATTAAGTGTTAATATTACTAATTGTAATAATCATATACGTAGTGACGAATATTATGCACCTCTAATACCTAAAACCCTTCGCATCAATAATAACTCAAGCCAAGAGTTAACTCATAACACTCATAACCACTTAGCGTAGGTGGCAGTAGCTTCCTTGACTTATCTTAACACCTGTGCACCCTTGAACCGCTTAAGGTCGTAAGTCAATCCCTACGTATTAAGTTACATAACGCTAGACTTAAGTGGCGCAGCAACGCATAACCGCCGCCCAGGGCTAATGGTTAACATTGAGATCCAACCGACTTCAAAACCTGCAAGTCTGAGATTAAGAAGGTTGTAATCAGCTGACTTTGACCCGGTATGTCGCTAGAGACTAAAGGATGGGACATTTAGATTGGTATTTATTGTGATATTTATAACAACGTATCTATTCGAGATAAAAGGACACAGGAACACTGGCTTTTTCATATTTATGCTGCAAATAAAATAAATGTATAAAATATTCATGAATGTGGAAAAGAAACACTGTCAGTGAATAAAAAGGCAAACGAAAAATGCGTTAACGGCCTACCCTTGCGGGGTAGTCAGAGGTTCAGGTGTCCATCTCCGCAATTGCGAAGGTAGTTATTTTTCAACACACTTGCTCATGAAGTGACTATTATTGCACGGAATTTAGGCATGTAATTTGACATATGTATTATCAAACTGTGACTTTTGAATTATAGTATCGCACTTGTGCTGTAAAGTTATACAACCTATTAAACTAAACCTCATTTTCATCATAAAGTAAAGCAACTTTTTTTTTGTTTCCTTTTAATAAGTTTGACATATGGAACTTGAGATGGGAAAAAAATCGATGTTAAAAAAAATCGGTACTTCAGTAACATCGATTTTATTTTCTATAGGGAACGTATCGATCTAGGAAGGAAATGAAACCGAAAATGATATTTTGATTAAATCGATTCCATTGATGCAAGCACTAATGACTGAGTTTTTTTCACAAACTGTTCATTCACTAATAATTTTTTTAATAAATTAACTTATTATACCTACTAAATGATTCTACTTATTTTATTTTCTTCCCAAGTGTGTTAAAAATAGTCGTATGACACTCGTATGTATTTAGTCATTACAGCTCTCGGTTCCTTAAAGCCCTCGCCTTCGGCTCGGGCTTAGAATCCACCTCGACTGTAATGACTAACTTAGCACACTTGTGTCATAATGTACTATTATGGCCACCTCGAACCCACGTGATCACCTGATAGTCAGTACTCAATGTGACAGGGGGTAAGTCATGTCACCATTTACGAGCACTAACTATTAGCTGTTCGGAGAACATGTAGGTTTCTTCACGATGTTATCCCTCACCGTAGAAAATAAAAAAGTGTATCACGTATAAAAAAATTCAACCCTGTCTGTCTGAATCTATTCCCTGAAGAATAAGCCCGTTACAAATAGTGCAAGTAACTATATGACTTGATAAACTATGTAAGGAATTCGTGTGCAACCAACACACCATAGCAATGCTTATAACAGCCAAAACGACATTCGGTTAGAGACGCAATCACAGTAATATGTGGGCGAATGTAATTGTGAAGACACTGTCGGAAGGACTGCCATATTATTGTTGGAGTTTTTTATTCACTGCAGTTGGAATTCAAAACAAGCTACTATTAGTAGTAGGCGATGTACTGCCAACCCATGCATTGTTAAAATAATCCAAATTATAATAAATGTATAAGAAAAATGCTTCCTGTTTGCCGAACAGGTAATAGTTAGTACTTGTAAATGGCGTCGCGACGTGGCATACCACTTGTCACATTGAATACTGACTATCTGGTCAACACGTGGGTTCCAGGTGTCCATAGAATTACTACCTTCGCATTTGCGGAGATGGAATGCTGAACCTCTGACTACCCCGCAAGGGTTATTTTTTTTGTATAAGAAAAATCGTTGACGTTACAAGTACGCATTGAAACCGAGTGTGTATGAGGAGGTGAGCGAAAGTATTTTGCTAGGATCGGGAAAAATGAGTACCCGTGATCTCTGCCCGCCACTCCGGAGAAAGTCGAGCGAGATTAAATACATACATACATTAAATATAGTCGTTAGGATGTAGATATTTCAATTAGTACCAAATGATCTTTCGTTACATTAAGAAGTCCAAATATAATTTACGCTGTTTACCTATAGATTGCAAAACACACTCTACGTACATAATTAACTTTAATCAATTTATTCATTTAGATAAGACTAAAATAAATATACTGACCAATTGTTTTATTTATGTAAATAATTTAGATTACGTTACATACATACCATACGAATTTAAGTGTGTGTTTCATATTAAAAAAAAGACCGCGTTCACGAGCTAACCCCTGCGGGGTAGTAAGAGGTTCAGGTGTCCATCTCCGCAACCGCGAAAGTAGTAATTCTATGGCTACCTCAAACCCACGTGTTGACCAGATAGTACTCAATGTAACAGGTAGCAAGCCATGAACACATGAAGCACTCCGTACTTGAACGACGCGAACTTGTTGAACATGCACTTCGCGGCATTGTTGTTTGGTGTCATTCAGTCGGAGAGCCCTTCTTACTTGTACCAAAAATTCAAGTGGTCAACGAACCCCCGTCACTAGGGCTACTTTGCCAGTGCACCATTCAGCAACGTTTCAAGTTCGCTGCGTCCAAGTGCTGGAATGATATACCGCCACCTATCCGCGACGTTGCTTCTAGGATAGTCTTCTGCCGTAGGTTTAAGGCTTATCTGCTGGAGCAACAGAAATCCTTACCCTAAATCCTACCTATGTCTTACCTTGTCGGTGCAAATACCAGATATTTATATAAATGTGTTTGATTTAATATATATGTATATGAAATATATTCATGTGTGGTTAAGTGATAATTATAATGTACTAGATGTATGCGTTGTAGTGGTATGTATATGTATGTCTTTAGTTATTGTTCCTGATTATTTTTCCTTTCAATATATTTCTGAATTAATTTATATATGTATGTGTATATATCTGTGCGTATGTATATGTATATTTATATATGTGTTTGTATATTTATTTATAAATATATTATATACAAGTTATGTTATGTATGTAAGTAATTATTGCGATGTTTATTATAATTATATTATTGTGTATACGTTTATTATTTTAATTATATGCAGCTTGTTTTCAAATCGGGTGCTGCCGGAGGACCAGTGATGCAGCCTAGCTGCATCGTATACTGAGGCAGCACCTTTTCACTGCATCAATGGTTTTCATTCTTGATGTTTATTGTTTTTGTCTTTAATGTAATTTGAAGCAGTGAATATACTATTTTATTTCTTTTTTTCATTTCCATGTCGCCATTTACAAGCACTTACTATTCGGGGAACAGGTCGGTTTCCTCACGATGTATCCTTCACCGTAGTATGCGACGCATTTCTTAAATGTATTTTTATTACGAAAATGTACGTAGAAATGCAATAACTTCATTTCCATTAGTACATGCTCAAATGGGATTTGAACTCTGTACCCACTCACTGATACAGAGTCAACTCCCAAACAACTGAGCTACGTCGAATTGTAAAATTTTCATATTTAATAAATTTATATTTCCAACAAGAGTTGAACATGAATAAAAGTTGTTTCGTAGGGACTTAGAACACGATACAAATAATTCATAGATAGTGACTAGGTAAAACATTTGAATAGTTCGCGTATTATATAATATCCGCTTCTTTCGTCTGTGACCAACATTGTTATTATTTATAAACAACAGCCGCAATAACAAGGCGCGTAATCCCGCGATAATAGCACCGGTTATTATGCCGCCGCTTTCAAGAACAATCCAATTTGTTTTTTCTTTCGTTTGATGACGGAAATCAGAACACAATTATACGCCGGCCGTCACGTCAACACGATAAGATAGCACGCTATCTGGCTGACAATTACAGCGCTATTTGCCTTCTGTCGAGGAAAGGGCTTAGGTACTGCGCTCGGCTGGGACGAAATTAGATGTCTTTCTTACCGACCGGCAAATAATAAAAGACTAACTATAAGTTACCTTCAACAATACAAGGATTGTAACGTGAGAGGCAAGATTTCTTACTACGAGTTTCCCTTATCGTAGAATATAAAAGGGTAAAAGTCATTCTTCAAAGATCTACATAAATATCTATTGAAATATGCCATTATTATAAATGTACAGAAACCCTTTTCAGAAGTAAACATAAAACCTTTCAAAGCATAAGTGAATGCCTACAAGTTTACTTTAGCAAAGTTACAAGTAATGATAAATTGCTCAGTGCCTTTTCAAAGGCGTTCGTCACTTTGTCATAGTACGAAAATGTTTTTCTATCTTCATGTATTCACGTTAGAATGTCACCGGCTTTTACTTTTAGAAATATTCAGTGACATATTTAGAAGAATATATTATAATACTAGAGTAAGTTTATTTGGGAACTATTATTTATTCCATATTTTGTCCATCCCCTATTGACCATTAAATATGAGTGTAATAGTCATATAAAGACATAAATGTATACATCTACACGAGCAAGTTCGAAGTGACAGAACCTCGAATCAAAAATGGCAACATGTACCAATCACGTTAGAATTAAGTTACATTAGAATCAATATGTAATATTTCAGTTGCTCACTAAACAAGTGTAATACCTACTACCTCTCTACACGCCTCTTACAACATAAGTTACCTAACTTAACCAAAGTACTTAACCTAAGACCCTATTATTTGAGTCCCTGGGCTACGTTATCGGCGTGTCTGCGAACGGGTTGTCATTCCTTCGAACGACCGAGAAAGAGGTGCAGCCAGACACTTTTCACAACAAAGAAAGAGTCGATTCACTACTCACTCACTATAGTTTTAAGAGATTCGCGAATTATACTCATGATTAATAACTAACGGGACTTATCGCCTAAGTTTTAATATAATAAACGTCGGGTTAATAAAGGCAACTTTATTATATAAAAACTTACGCGATAAGTCCCGTTAGTTATTAATCACTCACTATAAACATAAATTGACTGAACCTCCCAGATGTAACATCTCCTAGGTCACTTTTTAGCATCAATATTGGAGTTGTGATGTCATATGGAACATTCGTGACTGGGTGTAAGCCCATCGCCCAATAGAATCCATTCATCATTTAAGATATGCCGGGTTGAACGGCAGCTAGTTAGCATTCTTTTTAGAATGTGTAGAAATGTAGAAAGTTTAAACTTCACAATCGCTCTAAACTACAACCGTTTCCCAACTGTTACTGTTAGGGGAATCGTCGCCAAAGTTCAAGGCGAAACACGAGTGCCATCCGAGTGCAACAACTCCGGGGGGGAGGCAGAGACCCCACTCCACAAAGGGAGGGTGGCGAAATAAAATGCAGCTTTGTCCTCGCTAAGCGCATTTTTACTAAGATTACGCCTTCTCTTACATACATCCCTTTTTGATTGTCTAGTTTGTGGTAATGGGGATTTAGATAAACGAAAAAGGAATTGAGTATATTTGTTCATAATAATATGAAACTTGACACTTGATACTGTTGTTAGCGGTGCTTTGATATGTTCCATGCCGGGTATTTACATTGACTGTAACTTATTCTGACGTGTATGTTTGCCAAATTTTAAACAATTTCATTTCTATTTGTCATTGGAGATAGTTAGGGAATGATCGCAGAAGCTATGGTTACAGAATCAGTTAAGCCCGGTTAAGCCTCACTCATTCCTTGTCTCTTTACAAAGGTCACAACATTAAGCAAACAACTATATGCAAATACGAAATAACAGGTACATTTTTGCCAGTAATTAATTTCCCCATTTCAAATGCCAGCTTTCTGCCACTCGGCACATTGAGAGCACGAACACGCCACACGCCACCAGCACCGTGGGCGATGGAATGGCAACCCCGTTGAAGGAGGGATTAGCATAAATACTTTCATCAGCAAATGTCACATATTTGCACTGTGAGAAATACATCAAATGGAACGTTCACAGACCGGTACAGTTTGCCCTGTTTCCTAACATTTATTTATTTATTCAACATGATATTAACGGGGACTAGGGGTAAATGAAAAGCCACTACATAACTAAGTGATAGCAATCTGGCACTAATAGATATCAATATCAATGCTATCACAAAAATTTGTTGTTTGAAAGATGTTTTGAAGATTTCTTTTAGTAGTTAATAACGTTATCAAAGAACGGATCTACGTTTATGTAAGTCACAGACTTAAACATAGGCTTTAAGGTGATTTCATTGTAACCTGTATTTTCTAGCTCTTAATCACCTATATCAAATCGTGTACTTAAGATCGATCAGTTGATTATTCCGTTAAAATCCCATTTAGGCACACACATAAACATATACTCTGTCACCACATAAATAAGCATGAGCATGAAAGAAGGCCACTGAGTTGCACGTGCCCGTCAATCGATGCAGCCGAGTGACGTGACCACAACGTGATCTTAATACAATAGGACGCCAGTATGGAGCTATTTGTAGACATGTGTATGATTGTGATAAAGGCAGTGGAAATGCGCAACTACTACTAAATAAAACTATATATACGTAGATACTTACTTATATTGAAAAAAGGTGACGTTAGGTGTACCTATAACCGCCGAGAGTGTATGAGAAGATGTGTGAATGTAAGCGAAAATGGTCTGTCAGGATCGGGACAAATGGGGATCCGTGATCTCTGCCTACCGACGGAATCAGGCGTGATGTGTATGTATGTATGTATACTTACTTAGTTATATAGACTAAGTTAAACACACATACATTGCACTGCAAGCATTAATAAACATATACATACGTAAAAAGTCGATAATTCTAAAAAGTTTCGCTATTCAACTTGTGTAATTAAGGATTAAGTTGTTTATGCCCATACCAATCACACTTTTCACTATATACTCTGCATTCAAACTAACAAATTAAGATATTCCATGACTCCATGTAGAATCAGACCACCTATTCAGACATATAAAAGGATAGAAGACATACATAAAAGTACGGACAGATTTCCTCACGTAATTTTACCTCACCGTAAAAACTATAACAACTACATTACAGTTCCGCTACATTACAGAAACATCTGCTTTAAATAAATTATAATTTACAGTTTGTATCTTATAATATCCACCTATTCCACTGAAACACCAATTTTATATAACTACACAAGTGACCCGCTCCGGCTTCGCACGGGTATAAAATATATAGCCTACTCCACTATTTAATGGATGTTATTATACATATAAACCTTTCTCTTGAATCACTCTATATATTAAAAAAAACCGCATCAAAATCCAATGCGTAATTTCAAAGATTTAAGCATACAAAGGGACATAGGGACAAAGAAAGCGACTTTATTTTATACTATGTAGTGATGTACATGTAAACAAAACTTGTAAATGTAATTTATGTAAATGACCTCAAATTACAAGTTAGTTAACTTCCGCAGTTAAAATCCAGTAAGCTTAACAGTTGGGCTATTGATCGGGTTGTGTCGGTTGAAGGACGGCCAAGTTCAGGGTTCGACTCCCGGCGGGTCAAGGCTAATGGCAGCCTTTGTCCGCCACGTGGACTGTCACTTAATAGGTCAATAGGTTGTATTGGATTCAGTATTGAATGAGACATCGATATGGTTGGGTCTCTTACACCGTTTTGGGGAAATTAAACTATGGAAATAATACGGTTACTTAGGTACTTCGATGGTTTGGATATGGTATACGGATGAATGATAGTAGATTAACGAAAGGAATATAAGTGGGTGTAGTGGAAAGACGGTTACGTAGGGGTCTGTATATGTCATAACACATATGAAAGTCAAATAGACGCCATATTGAAAAACTAGAAGTACATATATCCGCCGAGTGTGTACCATTGAAGCAAAAGTGATTAGACAGGATCGGGATAAATGGGGATGTTTGATCTCTGCCTACCGCTCTAAAGGGAATCAGGCGTGATGTGTATGTATGTATCGTAAGAAACAAGTTATCTCGCAAATTTGGCTCACTGTGAAAATAATAAATTTCGCAATGTTGTCATAGGATTTTTTGAATTACTCAATAAGCCCAGTACTTGTTCTAATGAGGGATTGAACCCGGACCATTCCGAATGCGTATCCTTTCCCCAACCACTGACCCACACATACACAGCAATCAAAGCACGTGTAAATCGGCCATAAATATGTAAATGCGTCCGATATATTTGTATTTTTATTCTAAAAAGAGAAGCGAATCTCGTTTGGGCGAGGTCATTGCTACCCGCCAGGATTAATGGGTGCACTGACATCCGCGTGGACTCCTCGCCAAGTGGTTTGTTCAATCTGCGTACTTTACATGTACAGGTGATGATAGAGTACCGGTGATGCACCTTAGCTGGTAATTGTAGTGTAGTAGAATGTGCAAAATACTCGTTTGAATGTGCAAAGAACTTCGAAAAAGGACAATATTTATCATGTAGAAAAAACCCTACCAATACTTCAGACGGTGCAAAAGACAACAATGCCTATATTAGCAACTAAAATCTTGTGTACATTAAATGCTTAAACTTTTCAGCTATGTTAAATCTTTCAAACAAATCAAACAGTGGATTCACAATTTCCTTAATATAGTGTATATTAACTGTACACAGGTTTGACCTATCTAAGACATAATAAATCAGACATGGCAGGCCACTCTTAGATACAGTTCTTCCCAAGGGTACGCCGCCACAAGAAACATATCTCATGATACATAGCATTAAAATTGAGTGCTGAATACTTACGAACTTTGTATAAATATAGGTGGGTGTATCGTTTGGTTCACTGTATCAAGGAAACTTACCTGTAACAAAATAAAAACAAATTAATTTACCAATAACACGTCAGAGATTTTCTTATCCATCTAAGAAATTATAGAGGCGGTATGTATCTACATATAAACCTCTCAAATACCGGAAATAGCAGATTCTAGAAGCATATTTTTTATCTAGCACAGGATATGTATGACATCATATCCACATACATTGGCATGGCCATTGCGACTGGTATCCAGTGAGTTACGTTCAGGGAAGTGGCGGCCTTAGCGAGAGCTTTGCAAAAAAGCGGCCTTGCCTCTGCCAGAGTAACGGGAAATAGACGTAATACGTCACACTACTGGGAAGTGTATTGAAGTAGTGTTAATATTGTGATTTATGTGTCATTAATACCGAAAATTAGGCGATAGACTAGGATTCTGTCACTAATATTCAGCAAAGAATGCAGATAACCCCGATAATTATGCTAAAAGAAACCAATATGTGTCTATAGTTTTAAGAGATTCGCGATTTATACTCATGATTAATAACTAGCGGGACTTATGGCTGCTGCAACGTAGCCGAAACGTCGGGTTAATAAAGGTAACTTAATTATATAAATTAGTACATACTTGATACCACACACAGGCTATAGATCCCTTACATCACCATCTTGCTTGCTGCAAAATCCTTATAGAGCATTTTACATAGAATTCATTTGAAAAACAAAATTATGTGACTATACGTATAGAATCAATAAAAGAAATTTACGATCCAACAGTTGATCTAGTAATTACCAATACATAAGGCACTCAAATAAACAAAAAATTAGAGAAAAATAGAGATGTTTTAAGTACAGAGAACCGAACCGCAAGCAAAAATAATTTAACAGGATCGACACAATCTCCGCCAGCCTCTTGTAGGAAATCAAACCTGACATCTATGTACGTACGCACCGACCTTCACAAGTCGTGAATGAACACCGAGTCAGACAGAATCGATTCGCAATCATAAAAATACACTAATACACGGACATATCGTTCTGGAGATTAATCGAGTACGCGCTACGAGGCGAGTTCATTCGCTCTTCGGAGATTTATGCGAATTGCGACCATCCCAAAGTCAAGGCGACGCGCACTATTGTCGCAGCAATAAATGTACGCATCGTCACTAGCCCCTTGTTAGGTGGGACGTGAGTACAGCTGCCTTACTTCCATGTTATGATAGGTAGCTTAGAGACTAGAATAAATGGAATCCTTTTGACGATAAGATATCACCAACGTTGCTTTCTTATATGCCAATACAATGCCATAGCCATTGAAGGATACAACACTTTGTAATGAACCTCTATCTACTGTAACTACCCCACAAGTGAAAACGACCGCAATGATCAAGGTATAGATAGAAACACAGTCGTAAACGTGTCTCTCTTAGGCGTCTGAGTTAAAACGGTTAGCGCTAATGATTTACGCAGAGGCGCACTTAATAAAAAACCGTTCGGATTCAAAGTCGTCGTGAGATGGAAATCTCGTTAGGTGTCAGCGGAATTAGCAAATAAATCGGAGCGGGCGGCATAAAACTCTAGCGATCGCTCTCCCCATATATCAGGCGGATGACGTCTTTCAATTTGGCCGCGGCCGCCTCGTGACGTCAGAGCGAAAAAATAAACAGCTTTTGTTTATTTCCTCCCAGATTCAGGTTAGGCTAACCGCTCATTATGATTTGACCTAATTATTAAACGAGCGCTGCTTTATTTGTGTCACTCGTCAAATCTCTCAACGGTGCAATTACTGTAGCCAAGACTCAAGTTCAATCCATTAAATAGCAAGAAGCAGGTAGAACACTGTAAAATGGGTGAGGCACCAATAGTGTGACTAACAGTTCGATCCGAAAGATTTTAATCCATCAAATTAAACGTCCTTTCCCTAAAAAAACTTTTCCTTTTATTGCAAAACACAACACTTCTAAGACGGAGGAACATATGTTTTTCCTTGAGGAAAAGTCTTTCCTGAATAGGAATGATACGTGGGCTTTACGACAGCAGTCACTGAAACCTCAGACTATCCTTTATGATGCCCCAAGTGACAGGTCGTATAAGTCATAAAGTTATCACGGACCATGTTTTCTTAATATATTTGTTGTAATAGTCAACATCTGCACACAGTAACACAGAATCTCATCACGTCACCACCTTTTCCACATTAACGCAAACGTCTCTGACTAACCCGCTAGGAAAAGAACCGTGATGTTAGTCTACAATAACGTAACTTCCTAGAAAATCACACACTAGGAACATCGTATTTTCGCTCACAATCAGATGACATTGACTATTCGCCTCATCGCAAAGTGACAACTAATTCTGACTATGAAGGCGAAACTGTCACGGATCATTAACGAGAAAAAACATAAAGATCTTATACTGTTGTGCTGTTACATAAGCACAAGATTTAGAAATAAGTGAACACAACTATTCATTACTTGACGAGTAAGAAAATAAAAAGGAAAGAAAGAAAAGAGGAAATCATTTTCTTGATTGATAATTAAGTTAAAAAATAAACAAATACATACAAGACAGATATTTCTATATGCATTACATGCAGTGCAAAAATTGCTGTCTCATTAGCATAAGATACAGTTAAGTTGCATTAGTTACTTATTAGCAAGATTATAAGATCCATTATTTATTATTATTTAAATCATAAGACAATAAACTAATGCTCCCTTCATAAATTCAATTCATTGCTGAAAACAACCAGAAATAAATACATAATCCGCTAATCGGCTGCGTGACGCAAAATAAATTAATAATAGAACATGGGAAAACCAAATGCGAATGATCCAATAATATATTATATAAAAACCCAAGTCAAATGAACAAAAACAAACAAATCTTTCTTAAATGTTCTTAGGTCTATATGTTAGTGTTGCTTAGTAACACAAAAGCAATAAATAATCATTAATTTGATGTGACATGTTAATTTATAATATCTTAAACATTGTGTAAAGTTATATCTTAAAAATAACAGCTATAGTTTTCTGTTTATAAATATTCTTATGGATCAGAAGAGTTTTGATTTAAAAAAAAATAGAAACTACAACATACAGAAATATTTAATAATGAAATAATTAACAATTCAAAACGAGATAGCAATAGACCGAAACCGAGAGCTAATAAAGACACGTCCACTACGCCCGGAAGCCTGCGCCAAAGAGGACGCATCTCTGCCACCCTTCCGCCGCCTGCGCACATCCCCTTTTTCCCCTTCCTCATACGACGTCACTACCGGTGGTCCCAGCTTGAGGGCTTAGAGAAGGGGAAACCTCTAAGAATATATTATATACAATAAAATGGTAAATTTTTATTCAATCATTTACTAAGTATTCACTAATCAAATAAAAAACCAATGTTCCATATGACATCACAATCCTATTATTCATTCCAAGAAGTAACCTAGGAGATGTATTGTGTCCCTGAGTTTAGTCCACCGAGAAATACATTCAAAAAGTATGTGTACTTAAATAAAAACACCATTAAATATACTAATTTTTTACATATCTCACCCATCATTTTTTAAACCATTAAAAAACAAATTAACTTAGAATATTATCTTTTACATTTACATATAACGTTACCCACTATCTGACAAAAGAGTCTCCACACATGATGCGGTGGCTGGCGTCAGCGCCTGCGTCATAAACCAGAAACCCTACCGAGTAAGCCGATAGCCAATGCTCTTGGAACAAGCCTGCCCCAGTTGCTAGCACTTCGCTACCACTTACATGTTCAACTTATATAAATATATACGTTTAATCGTGTTCAATCTACGAAGTGGACTGTGCGGAACGTTTTGTAGCATCTTTCGTTATGTGAAGAATGGTATTGAGAACTAAGATGAAATAATACATAATAACTATTAATTCACGACAGAATGTTTATGGACAGAAAAATTGACATTAACTACAAATACTCATACTTCCTATCCTAGCAAATCACTTTCGCTCCATTATCATCCATAAACCTCTCACAAAATCGGCAGTTATAGTTTTTCTACGACACGCTGTTAAGTGTATGATCTATTTCAATGTCTATCTATTCACGATAACGTCGTATTTATCATCCGTCCGTGTCCCTTACAACCCTGGGTCCCTTATTCGTTTCTTACCAGTCCCAAATTAATTACGAGCGCCTATTAATTTACATGTCCGATTAAAACGCTCCATTTAAATGCAAGTAGCGGAAGTACTAAGCCATCAAAGTGGTAATCGCTGGCTATTAATAATCGGGCCTACGACAGGTGCCAAGAGATGACTATTTCGGGAAGAGTCACTGGGCCACTGGCACGCTCCTGCAGACTATTAGTCGCTATACGTGACGTCAGAGAGAAAGTTAAACTTAGGAATATCAACTAGTAAGAGAACACTAAACTAAGAACGTGATGACTGAGTACAAAACAGAATCACTCGCAGATCTTATCTAGCCACAACCAGGGACCTTCTTCAGGTCATCAGACATCAGGCAGGGAGCTTCCTATACTACGTTAACCGAGGCGTAGCCTTTAATTGTATCTTGTTGCTCCAACAGTTATGGTAGCGATAGTTGGATATGGCATGAGAAGCATGAGAGTGGAATCAAATTGTGGTATTGAGAAGTATGTTAACTAGTATTAGTAACTATGAATAATAGAGTCAAGAATAGTGTAATAAGGGAAGGTTACAGTATGGAAGAGGATGTAATGTGAGGTTGAAAAGGATTGATTAAATGTATTAGACATCTTATGCAGGTGAATGATAGGATATTTACGAAAGGTATACATACATATATGTGGGTGAGGTAGAAAGGCTAATATTTAGGGGTTGTCCTATAATGTGCACAAAAAGGCAATCCATCGAGAGCATCTTCAGTCACATCTAGGTTATCCAGCTCAAACTGAAGTCTGAAAATAGACCGCCGCGGTTAAACACTAGACTTAGTACATAAAACAGACTAGAGAACTCAATCCCACTATCCTTTGTACAGTGGACAGACACACACACGACTTATATATCACAAACCATTAACCTGTAAAGAGTAGTCAGAGTCTAAGTAAGCACAATTGTCACTGAGAAGTTCTGTATCCACTCGAAACCCACCTTTCATCATATAGCTGGTACAAGACGTGACCGACCGTAAGTCCATCGCCCTGTTATCTAAAAACACGGTTTATAGTGGCCGTAAACAATCTAAACGAAATTAACAATATAACAATGCATGATTCTATTAGTCCCGCCAGAGACATAAATCTGTTTCACGTTTCTTCACAAGCTGTTGTGTAGCCAAAAATATTCCATACTATTATAATAGCACATTAAACGTGCTATCACGCGATTCATTCAACGCTTTTCACCTAGATATCTGCCGGGGTTGATTAGGGATTTGAGTAGATCGTCTAGCTGTCTTTCTTCCTTCATTTACACAGAATTTTTGGGGTAATAAGCTACAATCTATACTCCAACCCCCAATATTCCTGTTAAAGTGACTCACGAGATATTTTCTTGTCTACGATGTCCTGACCACCTCGAAAGGGTTTAAGGATATGAATGTATATGTTTTTATTTCATATAATAAACTTATTTTATACTTCAAAGTGGACAAAACCTCAAAATCACATTACCTTTAGGTTACCTATGTAATGAATTGGTAATATCTTTGGTCCATTACTGGTTCCAAGACCATCAGTTAACAAAGTCAGTATTCTCTAGTCCCTCAGTGTATGCCGAGAAGATAGGCAGCTACTTAGTATTCCCTAGCCAGAATGGAACGTTATTCCTCCTCGCAAAGTAAATTCAATAGTAAGAGAATATCAGCAGGCGCCCGTTCACGAATTATTGCGCTCAGCGTTATTTATGGGACCATAAAACATCTTTTGGTGAAAGAAATGTTGGTGTAAATGTTACTTTACATATACATAAGTAGTTTTAGGTTTATATTATAGGTACAGTTCACCGAATACACCAAGGAATAAATGTAACTTTTTCATTCGTCTAAATACCCCTAGTCTCTTATTTGCCGCCTACGACATGCCAGGAATAAAAACAGATTTGTACTCATCTTTCAAAACAATTAATAACTGTTAAGTTCATAACTATGTTACGCAGGTGTGTCAATGTCCATAAAATGAAAGCGATTGGCCAGAGATCGTGATCCCTGGCTACCCTCCTGTAGGCACACGGGTGTTATGCTTATATCCACGTATTATATACACAGCTTTTGTGACCCATACTTCAGGAATAGAAAGTTCATTTATCCGAGTGTTTTGTCAAATCACACTGACTTGTCATAAACCACCCCATGTTGGCGTGGGCGGGAGAAGGATACAAAAGACAGCTGGGTTCACTGGCACCATACGTCAGAGCGCTCGCTAAATGTCAAAACAAAAGCCATCTGTCACAGTCAGCTGATTCCCCGAATCCGTTGGCTACGGCTCAGGCGAAACGGCCGCGTGATTAATCAAACAATCGAAAATTAATTTGGCTATTTTTACATTGCTATATTTAACTTAACATACAAATCACTCTCTTGTAAAGAAATCAGAGGTTAACGTGTACTTCGCACTTGCGGAGTATAGTGATAACTGGCGTCTATATAGACATATTATGTCTATATAGACGCCAGTTATCACTATATAAGCACCCAGCGTGATAGGTGGTATTCCATATAGCAGAGCATTGTCATAAAAGTATTGTACCAACATATACTCGACGACCTCCGTGGCGCGATCGGTTAGATACCTGAACGCTAATTCGTGAGGTCCCTGGTTCGATTCCCGGTGGAGGCAGAGTTGAGAACTACGCTTTTCTACTGCTTTCCAGTCTGGTCGTTGATTATTTGTGATATAGATGTATTTAATATTTATATATAATATATAAATAATATATTATAAATATATTTATATATAATACGTATACATTTCTTAAATATACGTTGACTAGTACCCTTAACACAAGTCTTAAATGTACTTACCAAGGGGCTAGTTCAATTGGTGTAATAATGTCCATATATTATGTACAAGTTAACTTACCTGTTACCAAATATTATTATTTATTTTATTTATTATACAGGGTGGCGCATTCAAAACGGTCAGTATGGGAAAGTCTGAAACTATAAGAGATACGAAGATTTGTTCTTAGGAACCATGTCACCGATTTTGACAAAAATAAAAAGTGCATTCATACTTTCTTTGAAAAAACAACTGTATCCTGTACGGGAATCGAACCCGGTTGCTTCGAAAAAATAAATTGGCCCTTTTCACTTTTTCTTTTTAAATATCGATTGTGTAGGTCTTAAGCTGTAAATGTCTCTAAGAAACATGGTGTCGAAAATTAAGAAAATGCATTGTTTTGGCATACTTTAGTTTATCATAGTAGTTTACATACACCGTAACAATATTCAACAGACATGTAAAATTGTCTCTGTGGCTGTTTGTAGTTTTGTACTTCCCTACTTGTTACATACACCATATCATGTGGCATTAGCATTGCATTAATCCTTTAAGGAGGTTTTGTTATCTACAGTAATCAAAAACTAACAATCTATTGAAAATTTCACTTAAAGTGACGTGTTAAACCATATTAGAAAATTTCTTGTGGGATTACGTTATGGATGAATTTTACTAAACAAGCTATGACACCAATGAAGACCTAAAAGAAGCAATAAAGTCAATTGTAACGCAAATTCACCACATGAAAATACTAAATTCAATAGTAAGATCGTTACCTACACGTGTTGAATATTGTATTGAAAACAACGGTGGTCACTTAGAAAACCTACTATGATAAACTAAAGTATGCCAAAACAATGCATTTTCTTAATTTTCGACACCATGTTTCTTAGAGACATTTACAGCTTAAGACCTACACAATCGATATTTAAAAAGAAAAAGTGAAAAGGGCCAATTTAGTTTTTCGAAGCAACCGGGTTCGATTCCCGTACAGGATACAGTTGTTTTTTCAAAGAAAGTATGAATGCAGTTTTTATTTTTGTCAAAATCGGTGACATGGTTCCTAAGAACAAATCTTCGTATCTCTTATAGTTTCAAACTTTCCCATACTGACCGTTTTGAATGCGCCACCCTGTATACTACATTTTTTGTCTCATCGTATCACCAGCATCAGAAGCTACATATTGAACGATCCTGACAACTCTCTTTCTTGTCTCACACTAATTAACTAAATAATGCATCATTCTGTCACGTGTCATCTATGCTGTTAACCAAATCACAGATAATATAATACTATACCAAATAGTAAACAATAGAGTCCGTGCTAGTCTGGGACGCAGCTGTTTATTACAAGCTTATCTTCGCAGCATGTTGTAGGATTAACTAGACATTGAATCCTATTAGGCCTACTATCAATTATTAGAAATAGAATGATATATAATAATATTTAGGACACTATTATACTAAATTAACTAGCCCCTTGGGACGTTTATTTAAGAGTCGTGTTAAGGGTACTAGTCAATGTATATTTAAGAAATACATATTATACATAGGTTATTACATATATAGTATATATATAACTAACGACTAGAAATCTGAGGAAAGGGGTAGTTTTTAACTCTGCCTCCACCGGGAATCAAACCCAGGACCTTACGATTAGCGGCCAGGTGTCAATACAGTTGTGCTAAAAATTACATAGTGAATTTGGGCCAATATCCACCTCGAAAAGAATAAAAAGGATACTATACTCACACACATACATGTATGTAAATGCATGTAAATAACAAATGAACGTTCCCCCTTATTCCCACATACACCGCGTATATCGAGCAGTGTTTGTTGATAGTGGTGCGTGGTCTAATTCGGGTGCGACGAATGACCTAGGTGGGAGAGCGTGACCTATTTCGCCTCCAGCTGCGATGGGACCTAATTAGCCTGGATGGGGCCATTCGCTTCTCGGAAACGCTCCGCATCATTCCTTCGAATATATACGATCTGGGATTAATAGCTGGAGTATTAGATGTAAGTGTTTATTGGGTAAGTAATGGACTGGAGATTTGTCAACAATATTGCGTGACCAATGATCGAAAAAGTTGCTGACGTATATTAGTTTTCGAAGTTCTGTTCATCCTAAAAGAGATTAAACTAGGAGAGCATATGTCGCTTGCTTTGTAATAAAGGGGTTGAATGGCAATTCTACATAATATAATGCGGGGCCAAAACATTGTTTAATATACGAATGATACCAATAGTTTAGGAAACGTTGTTATTGTCACGTACACTTATGATGTATTTAACCTAACATAAATACGCTTTACGACTTGTGTATGCACACTCCCTTTTTAAATGTGGTGGGGTAGCCAAAGGCTTGGGTGCCCATCTCCAAAATTTTGAAAGCATATTAGGTATGAGTTATATTTTATTTATTATATGTCTAATTAGTATAATTATGTATATTTGATTACTGTTTGACATACGAATACAAATTGTAGGGTTTGTAAAGTAACTGTATTTCACAGCTTTCATTGTTCTTCAATCAATTGCTTATTAAATGATTTTCATGAATCTTAATAGGCGTCAATGATATCATTTAAAAATATATGATACCATTGTTAAAAGAAATAAATTAGCCGTTTGGCAATTGTCTCTTATTTATTACTCGTAGAACTCGTAAATAATAAAGACATAAAATGACAATGAGTATGTGGAGTAATGACGCCATGACAACATTACACCATTGATGTTTCTGAATTACAATATTCTGCCAAGATGCGTCAATGAAATCTAAGAACATTTAAATAGAGAACAGTCAAAACCATTCATAAATATGAGGATCATTAATCATTACTTTATGCACTGAGATCTAAAGAAAGATAACTGACTTTAATTGTAATGTGGATTGTAAATTTCGGTTTCTACTTTGCAGTATCTACATCATAATTTATGGTATAATATTAATTAATTTACATATTTACCATCCGAGGAAAATATGGAAATTGTTTTGTTATTTTTTCTTATATTTGTTTTGATAAGTTTGGCTTAGCATAATCTATGACTACTTTCTGATTTATGAGATATAACGCATCTATCGTTCAAAGCTAAGATTTAGTTTATAGCGCTCTAAAGATCAATAGTTAATAAAAAGGAGGAAAAGTACAAAAACAATATTTCCTACAAATCGGACCACCAACACTCTTGTACCTTTCTTTGAAGCAGTACAGAAGCGACGTACCTTGAGCGGTTCCCGTGTTCTCATACTTGGACTTGAGCTTAGCCGCCGTGGCTTTGGCGTCGGAGCGGACGGAATCCGGCGCACTGTCCACGGCGGAGGCGCTCCTGAACGACAGGGTGGTGGAGAAACTGGAGGAAAAGGAGGGGGGCAGCCCCAGGCCCAGCGTGGCGCGGTACCTCCTGCGATACATCCCGACAATCGTCACAACAACCTGTAGGTGCGGTATCTTGGTGTGCACTCGGCGACAGTCGCACGGAGACTGCCCGCCGCTCCGGTTGGCAACCCGGAAATCCCGAATATTTATCTTTCGTAGCGACTACGGGTTGCGGGTTATTTCGGGGCGGACATGGCCCGCGATGCCGGTGCTCTCACAACGGCGGCTGCGGAGGGGGAATGGAAGTGGCGGACGCACCTATTGCACATACACATATGCATCGGCTTTATTAACTCAAAAAGGTAAAGGTAACTTTAAGTCATCTTTGGTGATGGAAATGTATTAGATTGAAATTGAATAATTGCTTGTTTCTAAAAAGAAGACTGTTTAAATTTCTTCTAAGTTCTAATCGTACTAAACAGTCCCTTTATGAGCTCGAAGCCAGCTATTAATGGATAAAGATTGTAGCTATTGTTAATATATGTATTGATGTTAAATGAATACGATACAAGTTAACAATTTATACGAGTAGTTAGTGACGCCATCTAAACCTTTGTAGTTCAATAGTTAATCATCACCAATAACGTTATTCTCTCATACATGACAAATCGAGTACCAATAACTTCGAGAACACTCATAAACATGTAACCGGTTGCCAAAAAAGTCGAACAAGACTTGAGAAAGATGTCACAAAGACATTTTAATTTACTTTCCACATTAATATAGTGGCACGTCGTACATTATTCGCAGCGGCCGCCCCTTTGTCTAAGCCTAAATATAGCCACAAAGAGATCGCCAAACAAACAATGTGCTGGCGAAATTAACCCTCAGCAGACAACGCAACGAGAACTTAAATTAGACCATTTGTTCCTCACTTACAAATGCCTTGTTTTACAAAGTTGTCCCGTGGTGATATGAATTGAAAAAAAATTTACTTAGTTATACAGATCAAATTGGAGACATTCTTCTCAAGGCGGGTGTACGTAGTGTGAAGAACAGAAGAGCATGTATGAGAAGCTGGGTGTGAGTGAAGAAAAAGATTTGTCAGGATCGTTCCAGGTGGGGATCGATAGTCTCTGCCTATCCCGTTGGGGCCGTAGAGGCGTGAATATATGTGTGTTTGTAACTTATCTGTCTGTCTTCTCGGCATATCGTAAAACGTCAGAGAGTGATTGTAGTTGACTATTATTATACGAGCTATACCTATTCGTATTTTTTCAATGTGTTATGATTAGTTGACAACTTAATTAGCACGAATTCAATGACCAGAATTTTTTATACGGATATTACAAGACATACATTATGATGATATCCATAATCAATCTTTCAATACAAACCTTAATAGACCTTAATACTTTATTTCCTTTAAAAAGTTTTGGTACATACTTGTAGTTAAGTTGAATTCATTCAAGTAACAACTACCTAATTGCTATAGATCAAACAGCTATTTCGCTGCTTTAAAACTAAACTGAAGAAACTCGAAAAACATTTTATCTCAAAAAGATTAAATAATAAGTACATAACGCATAATTAATAAAAAGATAAAAAAAATATTTATTATTAATCATTTTTTTTTAATTCTATGCAATTTAATGTCAAAAATATATCAACTATATTATAAAACAACGTTTTTTGCAAAATAGTGTTTTTTGAGTTTCTTCAGTTTAGTTTTAAAGCAGCGATTTATATTTATGTTAAGTAATATTCTACAAATCTTTAGTTAGGTATAAAAGGAATGTTTCTTTATCAATTATTAGGTAGAATGAAAGCAGCATAACTAGTATAAAATGAAAACATATACCAAAAGAGATGGCAGTGAAGGTAACAACCCATTTTAGACCCCAAATGTTTTCCAAGGCATTATGTGACTATAGGTCTCATTGTTTTAGTTCAAATGAAAAAAACATAATTCATAATTATTGAATTTTAGTGGCAATAGACATCTTATGTAGTCTGGTTTACTACCCTGAACATTCATCACTGCTAAGATGCTTTACTAACTAGTCACTTTGAATATTGCAGTAACTGATAACAGCTATCTATCTTGCAGTTAGATAAGAAACGCCTTGTTTGTGATTACATTAAACAGCATAACTCATCTACATAGATATAGCACCTCTGCAATCCCTTTCTGGGTAGTCAGAGATGACCACCATCAAATTGACACTCTTTTTGTCAGACTTTATAATATAACAATAATCACATGTCTCCATACATGACTAACAGGTACCAACTACTTTTTTCGTTGCCATAAATAAAGGTATTTATATCTTTATTAATTAATCGTGAAACGACCCAGTCTCACATAGTATATAAAATTAGTATAATTCGCAAGTGTTTAAAAATAACTATACCGACTACTTTATGGTTTCATCTCACTTCCAGATATAGGCAGGTTCCCTTGATCACCTCCTCCTTTATCGTTCAAGCCCTTTCAGGATGTACAAAATCAGGGAGATATAGTTATCATCTACTGTGCATAACTAACTATTGGGGCCATGATGGCATTAATATACAATTTCCACATTCTTTTTACCTCTAGAGCCATAGTCACCTTCTACATAAGTCAAAGTCAAATGTTTTTATTCAACATAAGTACAAGTACAATACATTCATTGAATGTCAAAACATTTGCCTGACACTGGTTGTCTCTTAGCATTGAAATTCTACCGTTGGTTCGGAAGCCCTGGCTCGGAAAAGAACCAACAAGAAACTCCGGCTTTCTGCATTTTTTGCCCAGTGCCAGTTACAAAACCAAATTATAAAGAAACATAATTATTTTATATAAACAACATGCTGTGACTAAAAGAGGCTACCTGCCTGAAAAGTTATTAACTCTGAAGTATAATATGATGTTACCTAAGCCAGGAATATTTTGAGTAACAATCTACTTCTATACGATAGTTATCTAAGTTTGAAACATTGACTTCATACGAGTATATTGCAAGTTACGGCAAACTTCATAACAAGCATGAATAAATTATACCATATTCTCACATGCATGTTATGTCAGATCACAGATATAGGTTGGACCCCATGGGAAGCCATTCTTGTTAAAAGTCAGTAGGTTGTCAAAGTAAACTCAAGCATTGATATGTAGGGAGAACATATCTAGAAGAAATTGCAAATGGGAACTAAGTTAAATTATACTTAAGCGATGTGGGGCTAAGAAACTAAGAATCAAAACGAAACTAACAAACAAAAGAAGATAAAAATAAATCAACAATTAAAGTCACTCACAAGGCTCTATCTATCTCTTACAGTATAGATCAAAAAGTTCACAAAATCTAATGATGACTAAATAATATTTTATTGCTATCCAGTTGCTTGATTTATCACATTTCCTATAACATCCCATCACCATAAATTTTCAGGTTTAATACCCTTGAATATCTTAGTGCTTGTTGCAACATGTAGGTGGGGAGAGAATCTTATTTAGATTCAATATACTCCCCAAATTAACAAGGAACTATACATATTTTGAATGAATGTTATTGCTTCAAATGTTTTACCTATAACCGCCAAGTGTGTATGAGAAGATGTATGAGTGTCAATGAAGCAAAAGTGGTCTGTCAGGATCGGGAAAAACCTGCATCCGTGATCTCTGCCTACCCCTCTACGGGGAATCAGGTGTGATGTGTATATATGTCAAATGTATTGTTATATGTATGTTGATATGCATTGAACATTATAAGGTTATTGTTATTGTACATTGCATTCAATTGATATGACTACAATCTATTGGTTATTCAAAACCACATGACCAACTTAAAGCTGATTAGATTTTTATAACTTCATCAGAGAACAACGAATGAATTGAAAGGCATACATACACATTCATTCAGTCACATGGTCCAACTATAAATAGCTACTAAATCAGTTAATAATAAATAGTCATATTTTTCAATAGTAAATAATCACTTGGTTAAACACTACATACCAACATACTACCAAAATCATATACATTTTTTATATTAATAATTAAAAAGACTTGTTTATAAACGGTAAAAAAATAAACTGATAAGAGTTACTATAATTATAGATTTATACTAGCTAAAGCGGTGATATAAATTAAAACTATTTATAATGTCTAAAACATGCATTCATGTCACACATTTATAGTAATATTAATGTAGGGCATTTCTGCAGTAACTGATAGATGCAACAAGCAGTTATGTAGTTGTTAAGTACAGTCACATGTCAATTCAATGGGCCAGTAATACACATTATAAGTTGAATCATCATTACACACTTGTGTAAGTAATAATTACAATGGATTACAAAAGCATAATACGGGTCGTAGTTGTTTCATTGAAAAGTAACTTTACTGAGGTTAACAAAAATTCCACTCATTTTATGTACATTACATAAAGCCTACAAAACAGGACTTCCTTGTAAGAGGCACCTACCTTTTCTTAATAATCACAGCTACCTTCAGCTTAGTATATCTCATAAAAACAACAGCCATTCACAAGTAATGCAAATATGTTAAAAAATCAATCACATGCTGCAAATTATGATGCAAGAATGCCCATGTGACTTCACACATGTAGATAAAGGTATAGCCAACTCACCGTTAATGGACCAGATGTGTGAAGGCAAGGAATGAGCAGCGTAGACCCTGCCCAGGGACAGGGAGGGGCCAGCGACTGGCACAACTTCCTCGTTGGAGCTAGAGTCGGTGTCAGGGCTGGCGGCGGCCGACACCTCGTAGCTCTGGGAGTTGGCAGGCACCGCGATGCCCTCGTGGGAGCCGTGCATGTCGGGGACGGAGGACAGGGAGCGCGCCCGCTGGCGGTCATTGCTGGACACCTGGATCCCCGGGATGGCCCGCAACAAGCTGAAGCCGGTCCCTCCGGACACCACCTCGGAGCTGGAGCTGGTCGAGAATGTCCTCTCCCGTGGACTCTGCCCTCCGTTGGCTGTGCTCGCCCTAGCGCCCATTGCGGAATTACGCAAAAAATATACACTTGACACCCATTAATAACACACTGTTTATGGCTCTAATGGCAAATGTACGGTCACATCGACACTACACATCACTTTATCATGATATTTATTACGCTGTTTATAGAATTACTATCGTTTTATTGACAAAAACAGAACAATTTGTGTGAGTAAACAGCGCTCAGGTGTGTGCTACTCTCGCGAATATTTGACGTATCATATGACAAACAAACATAGACTTTGACATTTCAATGTTACGTTTTAAATATACTATAGACGGTTAGTATTGGATCGTTTAACTACAGAGTTTGTAGTTTTATATGTGGAACATGATAAATAAGTATATCGCAATTCACATTATAGCTAAGTGAAACAGAGGAGATCATAATTCTTATTTTCGTGAAACGCAGTCTTTAATTCTGTTATAACCTACTTATATATCAAATTAGAAGTAAAGAACATCAAGTAAAAATTTAATTTTAGTAAAAATACATTGATCCGAGAGCTATTAGATGCAACATTCCATAAAAATAGCAGATGCAAGCAGCTTTATAAATATAATTACGTAAGTTTCTAAAAGACAATTATTGCGACATATATTTTGATGGTTTAGAAATATAATATAATACAGGGTAGTAAGACTACAAATAAAACAAAACTTTTTTGTCGTACTGTATTTATTTCTAAGTCCTGTTGGATACAAATAATAATTCAGAGCTACATATAGAGATCGCGCCACATACGGTGGCAGTTGGAGGCGTCGCCACAGTCGCGTAATTCAGTGTTACCAGTAAACACGCCAAAACTAGCACTCACTGTGCCATACGGCTCGAAACATTATAGGTTTCATTTGTAACGATCTTTGGTTGCAGAGCTATAAACTCAAATAAAACAAATTAATATATCAAAGTCAAAATATGTTTATTAAACTATTTCAAACATGATTAATAATTAACGGGACTTATCCTTCTTATTATATATTACATATATTATGTGTTCCTTCACTCTGTCCGCAATAGACCGTTTAGTCTGTTCGACGTAGGATTTCCCACAGCTGCAATCAATCTTATACACACCCTTATATCTTATATCATGAGTATAAATCGCGAATCTCTTAAAACTATTATTTCAAACATGGCACTGAGCATTGTCTTTACATATTTTTTACCGAGGTTAGATCAGCGGAGACCCTAGCTTGGAGAAGAAACTCCGGAAATCAATTTATTATAATCACCCTTAACAAACATAAAAATTACAAAGAGTGGGCAAAAAACACAACGCTGGTAATACTAAATTTACCTTTCATACAAAATAACACGCAATGGCGGAAACGTCAAATTTAGTTCCAAGTTTGGCTACTGCCACCTTATGTGGCGGGATCTCTAAATAATTGCAACTTTAAAGATAGAGATCCCGCCACATAAATTGGCAGTAGCCAAACTTGGAACTAAATTTGACGTTTCCGCCATTGCGTGTTATTTTGTATGAAAGGTAAATTTAGTATTACCAGCGTGTGTTTTTTGCTCACTCTTTGTAATTTTTATGTTTGTTAAGGGTGATTATAATAAATTGATTTCCGGAGTTTCTTGTTAGTTCTTCTCCAAGCTTGGGTCTCCGCTGATCTAACCTCGGTAAAAAATATGTAAAGACAATGCTCAGTGCCATGTTTGAAATAGTTTTTTTAATTTATACTTAGATCATAGGATAACTTTCAAAGAGAGCTTGTGATATTTATAATTTTGAATATATTATGGCAGATGGATGGAGAATCTGAGATGCAAGAGTGGCTAAGAAGCAAAAATCTTTAATTTGAGGATAGCTGGACAAAGCCACTTTTTACCGTTTACCACGTTAGGCGATAGGGATCATAATTATTGTTAAGGAAAAACTGGCACACTGCTCACTTTCCTTGTAATCTTTATGTTTGTTAATTATAAAAATAATAATCTTTATTGTTGTTATACTTAGATCATAAGATAACATTCAAAGAGAGCTTGTGATAGGGCCTATTTTAAATAAACATATTTTGACTTTGATATATTAATTTGTTTTATTTGAGTTTATAGCTCTGCAACCAAAGACCGTTACAAATAAAACCTATAATGTATCGAGCCGTATGGCACAGTGAGTGCTAGTTTTGGCGTGTTTACTGGTAACACTGAATTACGCGACTGTGGCGACGCCCCCAACTGCCAATTTATATGGCGGGATCTCTATGTTTGTGCTGTGAAGATATCACTTTATAAAACGTTGAATATAGTTGCTGTCATTTCTTTCTTCATGTCAAATGTCAGTCAATTACTGTTGAGATTGGTGAGCGAAAGAATTTCGTGTACAATTTTATTGTTATTTATTTTCTGAATAAACACCATTGGGATATAATTATTTTATCATTCAAGAAATAAGCCAATAGAAGTCTTTTCATTGTGATTAAGTAGGTAAACTCTGAATGAAACTTAATTTTACTACACATTTATTAGTCATTGGTTAACTACATGATAAAACTTTGGTTTATTGGTTTTGTATTGCCAGCTGGTCAATAGTTTGATTGTATTAGGTACGCAGAATTTCTACATATCTATTGTATCTATAAAACAAAACCATAAAAGTATTTGTTGTCTTTACTTTACTTTAAATTTTGTCCTTAAATTTGAGCCTTATTTTTTACATTGTTTTGAAGAACTTCAGCGTTAATATGTGACTTATGGTATTGATTCTACAGAATATTATGTCCTCAAGGTAATGTCCACACTGAAAGGCTATAATGAACTAAGAAATTCTTTATTTTATACTATATTGAAACATAACATTGCTATAAGTTCTGTGTGGTTTCATACTTCTGGAGATAGTGCATTCGTAAGGAGTGTGTGGTTCCACAATAAGGCAGATGCAGATAGGTTATGGCTGTAGCATAATATGTCACTACTGCATTCCATAATAAAAATAGTCATTATTTCCGTATTGTTATTTCAGTCTTACACTACCAACACCACAATGGAGGATGACACAATTGCATTTGGGGAAGAAGATAATGCCAACAAACAGTTTGTGTAAGTAAACATTACTTCCTTAGTAGTATATCAATATATGTCATATTTATACTGTGTATGAAATATCAAAATATATAAAATCAAGCTGTATGAATAGATTGGTGTGATTAGGTGGCTACTAATCATTTTTTACTAGCAAGGAGACTATGATTATTCTTAGGTATTTTGGGCAAAGTGATGGCCTCAAATTCAATCTTGTGAAGATTATTTATGCTAAAAAGAGACCTAAGAGATATTATTGTGTCTCAAGGTTCTCTCTCGAAAGCAATTATGGGTGTGAATGTATATATATGAAGGCCTCCACAAAATTTGCCAATAAAAGTCATAATGGTACAATGTATGTGTATGTAACAACAGTCAAATAGACAAAATATTCATAAATAGTGACATTAGAAGAACCTTTAACTGCATATTGTGTATGATGGTCAATGAAGTGAAAGTTATTATTCAAATTTGTAATACATAGGGATCTGTGATCTCTGCCTACCCCTCTTTAGGGCAATGGCTGTGATTTATATCTATGGCACAATATATATTTACCCTTGAACAATATGCACTGACAATATATCTTACGTTACTCTCCCTGTTCCAGGCACCCGTACATAGTGTTTTTCCACCTGGTATTCAGGTGCTCTGCCATAGTGGTGTATATACTGTGTGGGTGGTTCTCTGACTCATTCATCGCCAGTTTCGTTCTAGTCATACTATTGCTGTCTGCTGATTTCTGGGCAGTGAAGAATATAACAGGTAAATAGTTTTGATTGTTTTTAATTATTAAGTTATTGACCACTTGTAAACTCATTAAGCTATTAATTTTGTACCACTTAGAATAGTTAGATAGTGAATTAGCATTCTATTGACATCCTAAACTAATACAGAAATAGGTAAAAATCAATGCGAACAAAAACATAAATGTGAAGCCCAAGTTCAATGGTGTGGACACCACATTACTGCATGTCTATTTCCATATATGTAGAAATGAGATAACTACATTGGCTGTTGATTACCTGGTGAAAAGTGAGTTTTATATGATCAAACACTGCATTAGTAAAAGACGCTGCACATTATGTTACTCTTTGACTTAAGCTTATGTTCGAAGTATGATAATAAACAATAATTAATCAGCCTATTAAAGTTCATTAACATAGATATATTATTCCAGGGCGTCTGCTCGTAGGATTGAGGTGGTGGAATTACGTGGATGACGATGGCAAATCGCATTGGATTTTCGAATCAAAACAGGTAAAGATCAAATTTAATAAAACTGCTATAGTTGTGTTAGAGATGTGTTTGTGAAAGTTAAGAATATAAAACTTATATGGATTCAAATACATGTTATTATAGTCTCCACAAGGACAGATAAATAAGAGTATAACTTGCTATGGGATATTGAAACCATTTAAAAAGTCCACAAATTATTAACTATGCTATAAGTTCTTTGTAATTATGTGATGGAAATGCACTATCCTCCGACCAACATACAAAGGATTACTTCCATTAAGTGTACGTCTTAACACATTTTATGTACAATACTACTCTAAGGCCTATTAACCCCTATGGGGACACAACACATATAGCTCAAAGCTTGACAACACATCAAGCACATGTACCAAGTGCCGAGCAGTTGGTTGGGTAAGCGTTTGTAGTGAGGGGCAGTCGGTTGGGTTGCAGAACCGCGTGAACCAGAACGAGAGCCGCCTCTTCTGGCTGGGGCTGGTGCTGTGTCCTGCCGTGTGGGGGGTGTTCTTCCTCATCACCCTGCTGGGGCTCAAGTTCAAGTGGCTGGTGAGTTATGCTCAATACTATAGTTGCTAGTATAGTTACTATTATCTTATGTTAGTTTATAATATCAAGATGTAAAAAGAACGCCAATGAACTTCGTTTCACTTAGTATGATGTAGAAGGCGACTAAGGGGCTACAGGTCAATAGAATCTATTGCAAATGTTCTGTATGAATGCCAAGAGTAAAGCTTAAAGACCCAAAAGTGGTCTGTATATGTATGTAGATATTGCATACTATCTATGTTTATTCTGTTAATTTGTTAGTATTATATATTATACATTGTGGAGTAGAAGGAAAACCTTTACCCATTGCAGACATATCACATAACTGCACAGTATTTGATTTTTTGAATCACTAATAAGTTGTTGTTTCATTATTTGATGCAGCCGATATGCATCACTGGTCCTTTGATAGAACCCAAAATATTAACATGAAAAATTCATAATTTAAATACTCTTAATTATTCAATATATGAGTTTATGTTTGCATGTATTTGCTAATTGGCTACATATGAATCATTGTATCAATATCTTTCATTTCCCAGCTGTTAGTATTGATAGCGCTGACCCTGAACGGAGCCAATCTGTACGGCTACATCAAGTGCAAGTTCGGAGCAAAGGAGAACCTCAAATCGGCTACTACGGACTTCGTGAAGAAGCAGTTCCTACAAAATGCTACGAGTTTCATGTTCGCCCAGCCTGCTCCGCCTACTACGGCGAATACAGGCGTAGTATAAGGCAGGTAGTTCGTAGTTATTTGTAAGTAGGTCAAAATAAAGAGGTTTCTAATAAAAATCGGTTTTATGGAAAATATGACTGTGAAAGTTGTATTTGATTAGGATTTTTAAATATTTGTTCTCTAATCTATCTGCTGTAAATGTTTATTGTGGAAATTGTATTATCTTGAATTTATTACTTATTTAGTGTTGGACCATTATTATGTAGCATTGCTTATTTCAGTACATTGAGCATATAAGTTAATCTGAATATCATTCATAAAATACCATCACAACCACAATATGAATTATGAAAAAGATTTTATGACTCTGAGGTTCTGCCTACCATGAAAAGGATTCATTGTAAACGGGCATCATAGTATATGGATGTAATAATATCATCTGCTTAAAATCATTGTCAAAAAACCATTATCTAAATATAAGAACTGAAACTAAATTTAAAATGTGGTTTCAATACCTACTATCATTCCTTCCTGTATTAATTAAAATATATGTGCACATACATTGTATTTTAAAATTTTATTCTACATATTATATTTTATTGTAATATCTGTGATTAGTTCTTCCTTTTTTTCTTCAAATATTGTAATTATGTTGTGTAAGATATACTTATTTAATAGTAATAAATTGTAACTTAATTTGAATGTGTTGTTTTTGTTCACCATATTTACCCACATCCCATGATATGAAGGAATGGATTTAAACTATTACACAAACCTGAACTTTTTTCCCCAAACCTGACAGAGCAACTGGCTGTGATAGTTCTGATTTGGCTTTACTGACAATGAAACATCTATACACTCAAAAATACTTTCGATAAAGCTATAGTTAGCATTTTGATTCACGAACATTGTGAACAATTATTTTGAACTACATACATCTAATGTACTTATGAAATAAACCATACGACTTTTGGTTTTCCATTTGTGCTTGTTAGTCAGAAGTTAGAATGGTCCCTTTATATCTACAGAGTTCTTTGGGAATTTAAATCCCACATAGCTAGTACCCAGTAAGACAGATACTGACTTCATCGTCGTATACAGGTGCTGACTATTGCTTATCTATACCAATATTATAAAGAGGAAAGGTTTGTTTTTTTGTTTGTTTGACGCGAATAGGCTCCGAAACAACTGAATCAATATGAAAAATTCTTTTACCCTTGGAAAGCTACATTATCCCTGAGTGACATAGGCATTTTCATTTTGATCCTATATATACCCGTGCGAAGCCGGGACGGGCCGCTAGTCACATATAAATACATAAACATTCAGTAAATATACTTACATATTTTCATATATTATAAACATTCACGTTCTTTAATCCCTTTCGTGGTGGACAGAACCTTGGAGACGAAAACATCTGCTTGGTCACTTTTCAAGAGAGAATAAGTTTTAAAAAGCAGCATACGCTTTAGCGACCATTGTGAGGTATTCAAACTTTCGTGTGACTATAATATCTGCTATCTAGGAGTTAGTAATTATATAGCCACCTCGAACCCACATGTTAACCAAATAGTCAGTACTTGATGTGTCAGGTGATAAACCGTGTCGCCGTTTTCAAGCACTGACTGAAATAAGTTCTATTCCGAGGAATAGGTAAAATTCCTCACGATATTCTCCCTCACTGAAACTAATAGCCTTATTAAATCTAGTCATCTATCTTACTTAGCATTGATTATGTTGAAATAGTACAGATTACGACCATTTTCTTGTACTGCGTAATCAGAGGTTCGTGTGTCATATCAGCTTTTTAGTCTACATCCAACACGAAAGGAGATATTTCATTCGCCTGTAAGCTGGCTATACCTGTTCCAAAGAAATAACGGGTAACTCCGTTGTTTCACCATAAAGGTACTTGTTATTTTGCAACTCAATTTCAAAAGTGTATAGAGCCTTTCGAAACTGGACCCTTTAATTTTCGGACCTACAACAGCGCCATTAACGAGTAAATGATGAACTAAAACGCATTGAAGCCTCCAAATAATGTTTTGATTCAGATTGAGTTTAGTATACTCCACAGACCAGTATTTATTCAAGTGTATATATAATAGCATAAAGTATATTAAGCGAAATGGTTATTACATTTTATTGTTAAATAAGTGTAAAGCATATAAAATAAAATCGAAATTACCCATAAACTTGTTATATGTTTAATAAAAGTAATGAAATCATGTATGAGGTTTGTACTCGTAATAAAACAATAAATGCAATAAAATCAAGCTAAAAAGAGTTAAAATCTGATTATATGAAATAGGTTCCGAAATAAAGTTACAAGCACAAACATTAAAAAGTATATAATTCATTTAACTCTCCTAAAATTACACAGTAAAATCTTTAACTTTATAGGTATAAACTGAAAAATGAAATATTTCGAAAAACATCAAAAATATGCTCCAGGTGAGGCTCGAACTCACAACCCCGGCATTACTCACGAGCACTGTCTTATAAGTACCGTGCGCTAACCAATTGCGCCACTGGAGCTATGTTGCAACAGGCGAAATACTCAAACTACATCCAATGCTGTATTTCTAGTCAAATGACGTATACATGATAAGGAAAGTTAATTAATAAAATAGCACTGTGAAAAATTAAAGTATTATTTCATTCCACAACTAAATCAAATACATTATTTACAGTATTTGCTTATCGTCTTGAGTATTATATCAAGGAAAATTGGTTAAAAGTCTTCGCACTACGGAAGTAAACAAAACTGCAGGTTAAAAAAAATGAAAACATGAACGTCATCGGTTTTGTGTTGGTTGTGTGATTTCTAATTTGCATTTTCTGCAATAGTTTATGCGAAATTTCACATGTTTGCTATTGCTCTAGTTCAATAAAATGAGTTGTTATTAGTATGTAGTGTTATATTCTGTTAAAAGTGGTTCTAATGTGATATGCAAAATGAACTGGTTCGATACTTCGGGCCTTACGAATCTGGCAAAATCTGCCTTGAAAGAGGCTCAGAAGACTATAGACAAAGCTCTGGACATACAAGAAGATTCCCCTGACGAAAATGAGCCGGGAAATTCTCAAGAATCGGGAGAGAAATCAACTGCCAGTCCAAGTAGTTCACAAAAAGAAAATTCGGATTTCTTGGCATCCTGGGGGTTAACAGTAAGTGCGGAAAAAGAAGATGAAGAAAAAGGAGTGGTCACTAAGAGTCCCAACAAAACAAATAACCAAGGATTATGGGGTTCCTTAACAGGGTCGTTTTTCGAGCAACCAAAACCCGATGACACTACTATAGTAAAACCACCGAAAGCTAAGTCCATGAACACCATTTCGGACACTTCCTTCGACAGCCAAGAAGACCTGTTCTCTAAAAGCCAATTGGTAATGTCAGATCATGCAGAAATCAGTGAAAGTAAGAAGGTAAAGTCTAAGACAAGTGATCAGCGACGCAGCTCATCTAGATCAGCCCAGCTGTCCCTGTTATCTAGTAGAAACAGTTCTGACTCAGTGGAGGTACTCTCACACAGTCTGAAGACCACCCCAGACTCAGATCCAGCTTCAGTACATTCTATGTCACAAAGTAGTAGTTATAGTAAAAAGCATACTTCGGAATCTGTTGAAATCCTACCAGATAGTTTGATAAGTCCTAGTTCCATAGAATGCTTGGGCTTTGATAGTAAAAGTAGTAGCTTAAGTTCCAGTCAGACTCAGGAGCTAGAAGGTAGTAGTAGGACTACTCCATTTTCTGATGAAACTAAGGATAAAGTGGTTGATACCGCTGATAGTGTTAGCTTAGTAGACGAAGATGATACTATTTCTTATAATTCAGTGTCAGAATGCACGGCACCAACTATACTAGATAATGAGGATAAATCCCCTAGCGCTTTCATAAAAATACCAAAACCTGAACCCCATAGGAGACTAGATAGAGATATATTTTTATTGGATCATGCCATGGCCAACAAACTGAGTGAAAACTCATCCAATGATGGCTCCTGGTCTGATCGCACCCTCAATGCTGACAATGATAGTATAAATTTAGACGCAAATGCAGAGGAAGCCAAAAAGGATATGGAATCTGATGATAATACTTTGATGGAGAAACTTAGCAATTCATCCTCTTTCTATAATGTGAATTTTGCATCTGAAATGATGAAATCAGACAGCTCTGCTTATGAAACCATAGAGAAGCATGATGGAACAGACAGTAATGAGTCTTCACATAAAGATCAGAGCATTAAGGAGAGGACTTCACCTGTAAGTTCAGATAGCAAAAGTGATTTAGTCAAAATTGGGTCAGATCGGACTTCAGGTCACACTTCTGGTGACGAGCTAGAAACTGCCACCTCTTCTGACATAGAAATCATCCCAAGTCCTAACGGAGACAACCACAGCTTCTGTAGAAATAGCCCTGCTAAATACAACTTCAAAAATTCCAAAGGAGATGGCAGTACTTCACCGAACCTTGTAGACTTAGTCCTGGGCAAGAGTTTGGCTACAAAGATCCGTGGCCACAACCGGGAGCTGTCCGAGGCTTCGATCCAGAGCAACACCAGTGATGAGAGCCAGAGTTCTGAAAACGACAGACTGATGAGGCGCCTGAGTGAAATGGCAGAAATCTTGGAAGCCAGAGAGCGGAGGCTGATGGACATTAGCAGGAGTAACGCTGAGCTGGCCGAGAATAATGAAGAGCTGAAAACACAGGTGGAGAGTTTACTGGCCAAGAGTGAGTGTGGAGACATCAATACGCTGACAGAAGATTATACTCAGAGGATGTCCGCTTTGGAGAAGAAGTTTCAACAGGCTATTAGAGATAAGGTGAGTACTTATTTGTTTTGTTTTGTATGTTATTTTTATTTGTCCTGTGTATTTTTATATTGTTTATTTTATGATAATAAAAAAGCAGTTGGTTTTAAATATTCTCATTCGCATTTGGGTACTTAACTTGTAATTTTATTATTATTAGGTTCATTTAATTTAAAGATTTTATAACCCTTATTTACATCTTACAACCTAGTAGAAAGTTTTTCTATTGAAGGGCACTAGAAGGCAAAGATTGTCAGTGCATAGCACTATTATAATGATACCATACACATTTAGCATCCCATAACACAATTACTTATAACATATAAAAATGTATAGCTTCCCACAACACATTGCTAATAATCAATATTCTGATCTATTAAGACTATAGTTAGAGGCTGACTAGTCCGGGCTCAGGGTTGGCAATGAGTGCATCTAAGCTATATGTGCAAAGATAATTTATGTTGATAAGTGTATAAATTTTATGTTTCTTTATAATTTGTTTTTGTAACTGGCACTGGGCAAAAAATCCTGAAAGCCGCAGTTTCTTGTTGGTTCTTCTCCGAGCCAGGGCTTCCGAACCAACGGTAGAATTTCAATGCCTAGAGACAACCAGTGTCAGGCAAATGTTTTGACTTTCAATGAATGTACTGTACTTGTACTTATATTGAATAAAAACATTTGACTTTGACTTTATACATTACATCAACCCTTAATTCCCACCAGGACCAGTTAAGGAAGCAACTAGACTCCTACAAAGCGGAAACGTCAAAGAAGGCCATCATAGAGTTTGAGAGCATCCTGAAGGAGAAGGACGAGATGATAGCGCAGCTGCAGGAGGAAGGGGAGAAGCTGGCCAAGCAGCAGCTGCAGCACTCCAACATCATCAAGAAGCTGCGCGCCAAGGAGAAGGAGAGCGAGGAGCTGGTCAAGGGTCTCAGGTTAGAATGTACACTCATATATGTGTCTAAGCCTTTTCTTATCGCTGAGATAAGTGCCTTGTATAGATTCCTACAAATGATTCTGAAAATTCTCTCGCATTATACATACAGATACATTCACGTCCCTTAATTGCTTTTGGTGAGGACAGAATATTTAAGACATGATAATATCGCCTAGATGTATGGTAATGATTTCATGCCACATTGGGGACAGGATTGATGGTTGTGAGCTCATTACCCAATAGAATCCATATATCCCTATTCCCTTAGTACACTTATATGAGAAGCCAGGAAGAGTTGCAGCTACTTAGCATTCTTCTTATTCCCTATACTAGCACGGCACCATATTGTATCTCAGTAGTACAGTATAATTTGGTGCCTTTTCAGAGAGAAGATATCGAGCCAGTCAGCTGACCTGGAGCGAGCCAGGAGGGCCATATCCGCCCGTGAGGAGGGGGAGGTCAAGCAGATTGAGAATGTCTACAAGCTCACCACGGAGAACACTCGCCTGCAGGAAGACTTACAAGAGGTAAGAAATGAAAATATTTTTATTCAATATAAGGATCATAAAATCACTTATTGAAGGTCAAAAAAAAAAAACTAATGGTACTTCGTAAAGAAAAATCTCTACAGAGAAGAAGTGCCAAGAAACTCTGCAGATAAAATGTACATTAAACTTAGTAAGTTGAGTAGTATAGTGGCAGTATCCTTTAGGCAGCATGGTCGTATTGTGACTTGTAATTTTTGTTGTCGTCTATCTGTGCAGTGAATAAAGTTGTTTCTATCTTGCTTTCTAACAAAGGTTCTCGATGATCGCCCTTGTTAAGTACTCAGGGGATAGTGTGTTCACTACTCTATGACTCAAATATAATAAAATAGGATAAAGAAGATCTTGGATTCTTCTGGCTCTGGTATTGCTTGGCTTAGTCAGTTTGGGCCGTTATGTTGTCTGGATGGATAGAAAAATGGTATTAAATTATTTATCAACCAGCAACCAATATAGATCATTATTTTCTTATCTAATAGCTCTCAATATTATTGGAAAATAATTGTATGCACATCAAAAATATTATATGTACAATAAAAATATAGCTAAATGTTCAGCTAAGGATAGAGTTAGGACTGTAGTTATTTTGGTGCACAATTCAGTTAATTCATGTGCATTTTCGCTTTATTTGATGTTCGTTTAAATAGTAGCCAATATTAATATCCATGTCATTTCCAGACCAAAAGCGACCTAGAAGACTGCCGAAGCCGCTTAGAAACGACCAAGACCTCCCTGGAAGCGGCCAGACGAGAACTAGTGGAGCTGACGAGGAACAGGGACGACGCCAGCAAGCTCAAGGCGACTCTAGACGCGGCGGAGAGGGACAGAGATGCGGCGCAAAGCCAGTGCGAACTGCTCAAGGCGCAGCTTCAGCAGCTCCGGAATGAAATGGTGCAGGGTGAGTGCATACATAGCTATGGTCATGCCAATCTTTTTCCAGAACGGTGGGCTGAGATCTCGGTGTATAAAGTATGTTATGACGGGATCAGACCACTTTGCCTCATTGGTATTAACACCGATGTTTAAATAGTAACGATTACTCTGTTTCGGGGTGGCCAGCTGTTGTTATAATTGTGACAGTTGTGATGGCGAATATTTAATATAAAGATTTCGCAGTTCCTTAGTCGCCTATGACATTCTAGGTAAACGGCATTTATTTGCATTATATATACGTGTATAAATACACCAACTAATAAGTACATGATCTTTAATTCCTTTCTAGATAGCATTATTGCCCTAGCTAGCACAGCGTACAAGTTTCCTACTGTTATAGTTAATCACTTATACACCCCTATTATCCCCATATTATCTTATTCTCCCGTGCTTTTTTGGGACGTAAACAGAATACTAAATAGCTGGAGTTCTTCCTGGCATGTCGTAGGAGGCGACTAAGGAGGGACTAGAGGTAAATGGAATCTATTCAACGATGGGCCAGCAATCTATCACCAATATTCTATCATCACATCGCAACCCCAATATTCATATTAAAAAGAGAAAAGTAAATAGATATTATATTTCTGAGTTTCCGTCCACCCCGAAATTGATTAAAAGACGTGACTTTGCATGTATGTTATAACTAATACACCCCTCTTTATAACAGAAGAGAAGCGTCGCGCCCTACTAGAGGACCGGCTGCGGCGCGAGATCGCAGAGGCTCGCCACGGGGAGACGCCCCCCTGGCGGCAGGGGGACGAGGGGGCGGCCGCCCTACTGGCCCAGCTGGCGCAGCTGCAGAAGAGCGCGCTCGACAGGGAGCAGGCGCACAACGCCACCGTGCACCGGCTCATGAGGCAGATCGGTGGGGATACATGCCTAACATATTTTTAAACACTCGGAATTTATACTCATTTTATTTACTATGAGAGACCGGGTCACATCACGATAAATTAATAAAGATATCTGATTACCTTTATTTTGCCCGACGTTTCGACCTAGTTGCATAGGCCGTGGTCGCGCGATCTTTATTAATTTATCGTGATGTGACCCGGTCTCTCATAGTAAATAAAATACATATACTAGATTGACTATTTATAGTGCATTGGAATTGTAGTAACACAAACAATAGACAATGTATGTCAAATTAGTACAATAGGTGATGGTATCTTGACTTCAGGGTATTTGTTTCAGATATTTTCGTAAGGAAATGAAATGGGAAGTTAGATTGGAATTAATGAATTCTACTAAAAAGTGTAGTGTAGTTTAAGTAGGTACTAAGTTAAAGGACTTATTTGGGAGATGGACTGGTATTGTTACTTACTGGTATTTAGCATGATCCTGTTGTAAAATGTGAGTTAGTGGCGAAGGTACAAGTATAATTCCCATCTGCAGGTTGTATCAATACAAAAAAGTTTCCAAAGAACCATGATCATAATTTGCTTCTTATTGGGGACAAATATTGTGACACCTACCTATGGCCTGTGGAAGAGTGCCTACGAATCTCTCATAGTCGCTTCTTATGAATAATTCAAATCACTACTGACACAATTCAATAAAAGCCTAGTTAAGTTCATCTAATTAATTAGTTGGAGGGACGCGGAGTGCAAGGCACAGGATAGGAGCGGTTGGCGACGTCTCACGAAGGCCCTTTGTACCACTGGGGTACCATAAGATGATGATGATGATGATGAATTAATCTGAATGCACATTTCCAGCTGACCTGGAGTCCAGCACAGCCAAGGCGAAGGAGAGCGAGAAGCAAGCGCGGGAGGAGTGCGCAGAGGTCCAGAGCCAACTGGGCACTCTGCAGGAGTTGGCTGCGGAGGAGAGGGCGCGGATGGGAGACCTCTCCACCATGTGCCAAAGGTACGGGGAGAGGATAGCGGCGTTGGAGGCTGAGGTGCTGAGGTTAGTTGGTTAATACATAATAAATAATATCTTTATTAACATGCACAAGTTATACCCCTTAGTTTGTAAATATATATATATTTTTTTATTGTAAACGTTTTGTATTGTGTATGTTTTTGTGGCCGTAAATAAACGCTTTTATTATTATTATTATTAGGCAATAAACACATCAAAAACAAAACTAAAAATTAGGTCTTAAAACTATGATGACAGTTTTTTAGATAAACAGGCCATGCAACTATCGAGAGACCACATCTATGTAGTCCGTATTGATGGTGATCAGGCGAGGAGCCTATAGACCACCTCAAAGAGCGAACACACCTGTTAATATGTTTGTATCATTATACTATTACTTATATGATACGAATACACTAAACTTGACCAAGCAATACATACATACACAACACGCCTGATTCCCTGTAGAATAGTAGCAGAGATCACATCCCAATTTGTTTTTGACTGACAGACCACTTTCGCCTCATTGACATTCATAGACACACGGCGGTAATAGGTACTTCTAATATTCTATGAATACATTCCTCGTCATAGTCATGAAAACTAACCATAGCCATCAAGTTATTAAAAAGGTGGCTTAGATGTTGTAATGACATTAATATACGATATACAGTGATTATATTATGTTATCTTCGAGGTTCCCAACTCCGAAACGAACTGAAGGACATTAGGACATTGTCGCCACGAAATAATATTTATTTATTCTGTAGTAGAAGCATATCACTTATAATTTTCTTTCTCGCTTCAGTAAAACGAAAGAGTTGGAATCCGTCCGCGAAGAGCTGACCAATCAGATTGAAGAGCTCAAGCAAAGACTGAGTGAGGCGGAACAGTCATTGGCCAATCAGAAGACGGCCTTAGAAGTTGAGAAGAAAAGGACTGTTATATTGCAGGTAAATAGAAGTTAAATACTGTCAACGACTGATAACAATTATTGATACCGATAACAAGTCGGTAATTATTTAGTTTAATTACATTGGTTCATTCAACGAAATTAAATTCTTCTGAAGTAAATCTTTTTATCTTCTAAAGCAGTGACAGGAGGCTAGACGATGAGCTAATACTTATTGGCTGACGGAAATGGTACCCTATAGTAACATTGAATGTCGATTTTAAGCCTGGCAATTCAATCCCTAATATCATATAATAATGTTTGGTATACGTAATTGCAGGAGCAGTTGTCGAGCCGTGGAGACGTGTCTCCGCCGCAGTCGGTCACCTCGGACTCCCTCTCCGCATCGCTGTGGGCGCCTGTGAGTATACTTATAAAGTCTTATCATTTCCACATGATATATCGCGTTTAGAAATATCAATTACTTAAAAGTAAAATGAATAAAAGTTCCAAAAGTTCTGCTTTTTTATTTCCAATATTTATGTTTGTAGCGTAATGTGCTTTATGATCAATTTATTTATAGATAATATCAAGATAGCTTAGTCAAATCTAGCATGGTCTAGTCATTTATTACTAAGACTTTGATATCACCGTGAAATTGTCAATTATCTTAGGCTTGCTGATAATACCATTACCCTAGATATCATCGTAATATGGCCAATCATCTTAGGCATGCTTATAATACCATTGCCCTGCTAGGAGGATTCGTCGGAGTGGTACCCGGCGTCGATCCCCGGCGGGGGCATGTTGGCGTGCGGCGTGGAGCAGATGTCGGCGCTGGCGTCGCGGCGGGCGGCCGAGCTCAGGGCGCTGGCGGAGACCAATAGGCGGCTGGCCACCGAGCGACAGGCGCTGCAAGACCTCGTGGCTCAGCTGCAGGCCAAGGTGGACCATTTCCAGGTACTATGGTTTGGTTGATACGGGTTATAAAGCTGTAAGGATGGGCTGGTAACATAATGCGAAATATAGAAAGTGACATTTATTTACATGAAGTAATAGTTATAAGAAAATGTATTGTTTTGTTGTGTGCAAACAAGCACTAAGTTTGTTTCTTACGAATTCTGGACATTGTATTAAAGAAAATGATCATAGTTTTAGTCACTGTCATAAATTATTAATATTTGTACTCCTAAAACCTAGTCCTTAATTCGCCTGTCACGACTTGCCAAAACCGCAACTGGTTACATTCTACTCGCGTCCTACATCAATACAACTGACAGGACTGACAATCGTTTGACAACTGACTTGTTATTTTACAGAACCTGCAAGAGCAATACGACGCGTTGCTCGAGATGTACGGCGAGAAGGAGGAGCAGCTGTCGGAGCTCAAGCTGGACCTGGATGACGTCACGCAGCTCTACAAGGCCCAGCTGGACGAACTCATCGCGCTCAAGCACAAGGCCTCGCACAGGTAGTCCACACATCCAAACACAAGGCTAATATGGTGAGGACAAAAGAATGGACCGCAGATATTTACAAAGAATTATGGTAAAATAAATGATGGCTAGGACTGACCGAAAAGATGTTTTAGGTAGCGCAGACTGATATACCTTATTGTATAGAGGTATAAATAAACTAATCAACAATTAAAATAAAGAGTTGAAGAGCGGGCGTAATAACTGTAGACGCTCTTACATAGTTTGTTCATTGTCCTTTGATATAGTAATCTGAGATATACTATATCTAGTGCTTTCAAGTTTTATGTCTTGACATTTAATGCAAGAGACATTCCTTACTTACAGATCATCATTATTTCAAAGTCACATCACAATTTTTTTTGGACTGCATTTAATTTATTCTTACAAATGGATTTTTCGATTAAATGTGAAAGCACTGCTTTATCCTGATAGCTTCAGCCGTTTTCTTTGCAGCATGATATTTAGAGTATAATACTCTATATAACATGCTGTAAGCTTTAACTGAAATTTTCTGGACTGGTACTGAGAACTTCATTAATTAGAGAATGTATGGATTTAATTTTTATTCTGAATAAGTCTCACAAGCTAATTGTACACGTACTTAAACTAGTGATATTGGCTTTAGTTTCTGTAGGTATATGATAAATGTTATCAAATTTATAAATGTCATTCAAATGTTACACTCTGAAATTTGCAAATTTCTTGCCAGGTATGTTACGAATTTCCTTGTTTAGGCTTATATGATGATTGGCACTTCATTCTTGTCAAAAACTTTCCCTTTGTATTGCGTTGTTATTACAAAATAATAAATTTTATACTAGGCAATTAATGTCTATGCGATTTCTTCGCTATAATTTATTGTACCGAGTGTCTGAAATTACATTACAATTCTAAAGATATAAAATACACCCGGCAAGAGAATAATGTTTGTATCAAAGAGTTCAAAGATTGTTTTTTATTACTAAATTATTTGGTTTATATTGAATTATTGTATTAATATCTCAAGATTAGGTATCAGTATTTTGGGTTATTTTATAATTTTCAATAATATATTTCACTGTTTCAATTGTTGAATGAAGAATACTATCTGAGAATTAGACATAAAGTTAATTAATTTGAATGAGAAATATTAATTACGATTGAAGCAACTCAAGGGCGTATATTACTGTGTGTTTAGGCAATGATAACTGATTAGTTCTTTTAAATTAAATTTATACTTATGTATCTAATAATTTAGATAATCCATTCATAATTACGCCTCTGTTGCTGTGAATAAGAGACTCAGTAATGAGGCTTATCTGATTATAATAATAATGATAGGTAGTCAAATAATTCTTCTGTAGAAAATGTATCACTTTAATTTAGTAATAGAATTAAATACAACATAGCAACATTGAGGGCAGAAGGTAGATACTTTGATTTAGTGAACAATACTGATATCCTATGTGAAATATGCATACTAATTCTTATATCTATCTAGCTGTACTCATGCAATTGAGAAGAAAAATGTATGTACAGCAAACAACAAAAAGCACCATCTTCCTTGTATTTATTATTTACTTTTCATTGGTGCTTCTATGGTTTCTTACACAGACACTTATTTTGTTGTGAAAGTGAGTTACTGCCTTTTGCCACCGAGTGCTGATCTAGATGTTACGATGTCATTGGTGCAACAGGATGTATGCAATCGCCATAAACAGTTCCCAAATTCCTAATGTGATATGCTGTATATGAATTTATGTAATAAATTGTTTTATTATGTAAATTTTAGTATAAATTCGATTCGTTTGTGTAAATATGTAATATGATTTACAGTGATCATCGAAATTAAATATTTATATTTGTAATTTAATGTAAAATATGTTAATTTGTATCAAAGTGTAATAAATGCGAATTATTGTTTTAGTGAATCGTCAATTATGTTAAATTTTGTCCAATGTGTATTTATTTAGGACTGCCATTTTATCTGCTGAGTTGACGAAAAGGGAACTGAATTCAAAGACAGAATACATGATACTAGACATCAGTTGGCGAGTCCCAGGACTTGCTAACTATATAACTATAAATGACTATGTAACTGAAAGTAATTTTGTTTTGGTTTAATGATTCATTAAACTTAAAGGAAATGATTTATTATATATATGTATTCAACGCAGAATTAATTACTACACTTTGCGCTTGTCAGTGCCGCAAGTGTACTAGAATCTGATAACAGGGAGTCTGTACACAACTTATAATATACAGAACATCGCCAAAGATGTTGAGGCAATAATAATAGTTCATACCTTAACTCGGCAGATAAATTGGTAAATGGTATGAATAGTTAAATCTTAAAAATAAAATTAAAAGCGCAAGCTGTGAAGCTTAATATAATCGTGTTGTTATATAAATGATGTTTTATTTCCTCCTAAAATGAAATCATCTCTGGATAACCTGCGGGGATCACGTGAATATGGGTGAAATAGTATGAATATGAAGTTGTATGCGTTGTTAGTGGAATAAAATAGAGTTTTAAGAAAAAAGGTGGGTTTTAAGTATCTATTTGTCACGTAGTAATGTGTGGCTCATTAAAAAAATCTAAAGGTAAGTAACTAAATTTCAAGCCTTTGGCCTGGAATTATTCAATTAAAACCAAGTCACTTCTTACAATTTCATAAGTAAGAGGACCAGATCTGGAGAAGATTGATAAAATATTTATTCTCATCAAATCCTCTTGCGGTGGAAACAACGCTGGAGTAATTATATTCATTCCCTATTTTTTATCATGGTCTCTGACAACTTTTTTTAGGAAATGTAAATTATTACGTACGTTACGTTTAAGGAAATTAATTATTATAATAATACATTCAAGAAATTGCTCCATCAGTGCTAGTGTGTTACTAACTTTACCGTGAACACCTTGAGAGATGCGGATTGACTGACGTTTAGTTGTTTGATGCAATGCTGGATGCACGGATAGTGCATTGCAGTTTTTGTTTTGATTCTGAATGAAACTGCATTTCCTCACAGTACTAATGACTTAAAAGTGTTGCAATATCTGCATATTCGCTTGAATAATGAAACAGTGATTGTTAATTTGTGAACTATGAAATAAACGAAGGTATGAACGTTGACTGCTTTTAACTGCATTGAACGTATGCAGTGATTCAGGTTTTTATGTTTTATCTGCTGGTATATTCTCTCGTTGCCTTTGTTCAAGTCTACTAAAGTAACCTCGACTTTCATTTATCACTCTTTTAAGGAAATACTACCTTATACCATTTTCCTCAATCATATTTGGACTTGGCGTTTATAAATTTCTCGTTTATAACATTGATATCTACTTCTAAACTGTTGAGATTTTTGTTTCAATCTAGTTATTTACAGTTTTAATCTCTAGTTAGTAATATTTTAATCAATATATTGAGAGTATCCTAAGTAAGCTTAAAAATGAGTGTTATTACAAAAAAATACTATAGATTTTAATATGGATAGTAAATATTGCTCAGCAATTAATTACACTAATATTTTAAGTTATAACTGCCAGTTATTAATAGTAAACACCCTATGTAGATAGGTCCACCATCCACCATCACCATTCAGGTCTGCTCTGATAAAACACTTGAATTATTAATTGAGTATTTATTGATCATAAATGCATTATATAGCTGACTTACTTCCTGAAAAGTCACAGGGTACAATTACATGAGAAGGGATAAATGAAATCTATAGAGGCAATGACAGAGCCCTCTATCACTATAATTCTACATTGATGAAATGAATTAATAATAGAACCCAAGTTGAAAACATTACAATTTAACTGGGGATCAGCAACTTTAAGTGCTGTGGACTTGTCTACAGCAACATCCTCAGTTACTTTGTTTCTTTCTTTTATTTTGTTTAAACAATGTCTCTGTGCAGTGAATACATATTATTAATAGGTTTTCCTATGTCTAGGAATTGAATTTATTCATATCAGTTTCATGTCAGTTCAGTTCCTATAGAGAAATAGCAAGAGATCAAACATGCCTATCTTTTCTTGTCTTTGTTAACCACTTCACATACATACTTCAACTGTATACATACCTTCTTTTTGTCAGCTATCATTTATTAACTTTACATGTCTAAAATATAGAAGCATGCCCTTTTTAATTCTATTCTGATGCTCTAATCACTACATACTAGTTTAAACTGCAAGGAATATAATATCACACATTATCATCCCTTCCAGAGTAAACATGGGTGCTTGTTTAACCAAACGAAAGAGGCGCCGTGAGCCACCAGTGGTGCAAGATGCGCCGTCTCCCACGGACTCAATCTCCTCCACGGTGGCCAATCTCACTGATTTTGACCACCTGGAACAGGGCTTTGTGGATGGACTTGTTTACCAGATGCTGCAGGCTGTTTCTAAAGTTACTGAGCAGTAAGTGTGTAACTCAACATGTTTGTCTTATAGTGGTAGGCAGATGAAGGGAATCCCATGTTTCTATATTCTATTAAAATGTTATTGCTATATAGCAGTTACAAGCTCTGACTGTGACATTAGATAGTAATAGTAAACAGTAGGTTTTCATTAATCATCTAAAACCTCAGATAATGGTGTCCACTCGTCAGTGTTATCTATTCTGACAACACTAAAAATATTTAGTAGTGGTTATTTCATATCACTAACTGTCATATGAAATATGTACCACTATTACTTAGATCAGGGGTGTCCAAACTAGATGGGACCCAGGGCCAATAAAAAAGACTAAATACATTGGTGGGCCGCAAAATATTTATGAAAATGACAAAATGGTAATAAGACCAATCCAACTACTTGGATTAGTACGGGCCAAGAGCAATCCCATTCTAAAAAAAAAAAGAAAAGAAAACAAAATTTGCTCATTAATGAATTTAAAATTTCAAACAAAGATTAGAAATAAATAAAACTAAGTTAAAGCTATTATAGTTGGTGTACCCGAATTGAATTTTTTTTTTAAGTCGGTTAAAAAGGTTCAATGGGCCGCAGAAATCTAAACCCGTGGTTTGGGCAGTGGTTTGGACAGCCCTGACTTAGATAGTAACTTAGAGATTTTTTTAAATTTTACACTATAATATTTATTTACAGCCTTGAAGAGTCACCAGTACTCCGTCTGAAGCTGAACAAGATAGCAGACAAGGTGGAAGGGTGGCTGCAAGTTGTGCGAGGACTAGTGAATGTCATCACTCTGGAGCACCCATTTGGCCCTTGTGCTATTAGTATTGTGTTTGACGAGTGCCCTTTGCCTTCAAAGGATTATGTGCTGCAGGTAAATTTGTATATTGTTTCATACATACATATTCAAACTAAAAATTACTCAAGGGGGACAGAAAACGATCATACGAACAATCAAATTAATTAACAATGTTTTCTGTTCCACATAGTTATGTTAGTAAGACATATTAGAGAGTAGGTAGTCAATGTAAGAAATTTAGAAACTTAAGCTACCACTTCAAAATACTTTGTTGTCTCAAAGAAGAAATGCTAAACAGCGAATGAAAACTTTCTTTCAGATGATCCAAGAGTTCAACCTTTCGGCAGAGCGGGCTCGGAAGCCCCATCTGGACGAAAAGACGGAGACCAACATCTGCCAGATCCTGGGCTGCATCGCCACCAAGCTCATTGGGCCCAACAGTTCCGCCATCCTTACGGAGCAGGCGCTGGACTACCTCATGGCATTGCTTGTAAGAGTCCATATTACACTTAGTTTGACATGCCTTTGTTTTTTATGACACTGTTTATTAATAACTTAAAAGAAGCAGTGACCGAGAGTCTCTACTGAAGTTATGTCTTAGGAGGAGTGTCAGGGACTAAAAGTTAATAGAATAGATTTATTGTTTTATGGGCTAGAAACCAACAATTTCCTTTTTACGATATTTTTCCTTGACTATACACTGATAACTGACTGAACCAAATACAATTGTATGATTCAAAAACAAACTAAACTAAAACAAAATGAATTAGCGTTCTTTCTGTTCAGATTCCGTTTTCCTACCCTAAACATGTACCATCACTGGTTATCATAACTTCAATGCCAAAGTTAACCAAGAATATATCATATCCCTGTTCCACCTACAACCACATTCATTCCAGGTGGACAAGCGTCACAGCTACACAGTGCTGCACTCGATGCTGGCCCTGGAGAAGTTCGCCCTCACCTCGGAGAACAAGCTGCGGATAGCGCAGCGGCTGCAACAGGAGGCGCACCCGCTAATGCAGCTGGAGCAGTTCGCGCACGACGCCCGCTACGTGTGGCGGCAGATCGGCTTCTGCGCGCAGTGGGCCCTCGACAACCTCTGTGAGTGGCATTCAGTTGCTTGCTAAGTTTGTTAGCGGTGTATTGAACAGGGAGGTTAAAGGAATAGCTGTTTTATAAGGGTTAATACAGATATTTTATAGGGATGGTATAAGTAAGTTATCTTAGATTATGGTAAGCATAATACTGTTACCAATGTTAGAATGATGACCTTCAAAGATGGATGTGGGGTATACATGCAGGCAAAGACTATTTATTACATATTTAAGCCTCAATCGCATCTTTTGACTTTTCTATTATACCTCGAACCTTTCTTAATAAGTACGTGTACCCTATGTGTGTGTGTTCCAGTCGAGGTGTCAGGACGGACGCCGTCGTACCGCGCGGTGGACACGCGGGGCATCAACGCCATGCTGCACTCGCGGCACCTCAACAAGCACCTCAAGATCGCCAGCGGAGGCCTCGAGGCGCGCTGCGACTCCTTCGCCTTCGAGAGCGTGCGCAGCACATACATGGTGAGCGCTAACACACATCAAAATATTGCAACTGAAGTGTTTTTTTAGGTTATGATCGTAGATATACCATATGACAGGCAGAACTGAACATAAAACTCATAAATTTTTATGTAAGGGTGTAATTATAGATAATTTCTTGAAAGTGTTAGTTTGTCATGTGAAAGTTTAATATGATATAATAACAGACACTTTTTTTATTTATAGTTATAAATAGGGTTAATTTGAAAAACGTTTCATTCACGGTTTGAAAAGAAGGCAAAATTGTTTTTCTTCTCGGCATGTCGTGACAAGCAATTTAAGGATTAAGGTCAATGGAGATCTCATAGGTATTGGGCGATAGTCTACTACTACTACTTGTCATCAAAATTCCACGTCATAAATAATATATATTGTCAAATCGCTAGCTAGTGTTAGTATAACCTCGACAATTATGTTAAAATTGACAGAAGATATGTTATGTACCCTCCAAAAGGAGATTACAATATCTAGAGTGATAAAGCTGTGTCGTTGCAGGTGAGCAGCGGGTGCTGGTACTACGAGTGCCGGCTGGTGACGGGCGGCATCATGCAGATCGGCTGGGCCACCAAGCACAGCGAGTTCCTCAACGACGTGCACGGACTGGTAACCACCGCTCACTCACTCACTAGCGCTCCTTGCGATTATTATGTACTTGGGTGAAATAAATTTCCTTCATCCTTTAAGAGCAATGATACGCCACATCTTGTTGGATAATGCATACGCAAAATTATAGGTTCTGGGTTGCCAGAACAATACGCGTTGACAGTAGATTTAAAATTATCTTAATACATATTTATGATAATAACAAACACATAGCTGTAACGGTGAAAGGAAACAGGAGAGAAAATCTGCTATTCTTCTGAATCTGGTAAAAAGCGGGTTCGATGTGGCCTTATACCGTAATCGCGGACATAGATACACAAATATCTGCAGTGTATGAATCAATCAGTCTTTAGCAGTCTACTACTTCACGCCATAAATTACAATCGCTCACGACCATCATCCACCCACTACCAGTGAACTTTTAAGGTCATCGTATGATTTAATTGGCAGGACGGCTACGGCATAGGCGACGACTACTACTCGATCGCGTACGACGGGTGCCGCCGCCTCGTGTGGTACGACGCCAAGTTCTCTGAGCCCATGGCGGTGCCTGCGTGGGCGCCCGGCGACGTCCTCGGCTGCCTGCTCGACCTCAACGCCAGGGAGCTGGTGTTCTCGCTCAACGGCGTCTGCATGCCCCCCGTCGATGTCATATTCCAAGCTGTTGGCTCTGAGTGAGTATTTCCGTATATGTGAGTATTATTTAGTTTTACGAAAAACGGAACGTAGATCAACTCAAAACTAATTAATTACATTCTATACAAGCAGTAACTATTACCTGTTGGAGTAGGTTTTAAGCAATATCAAATAATTTGGCACATTTTAATTTTTTCAGAAGTTTTCAATACATGAAATATAGATGGCACTGTAATTATAATTTGATTTTTATATTATATTCTTCGCTCCTATTAGTAGCAGGGTGATGTTATATAGCCAAAAGCCTTCCTCAATAAATGGTCTATCTAACACAAAAAGAATTTTTGAATTCGAACCAGTAGTTCCTGAGATTAGCGCGTTCAAACGAACAAACAAACTCTTCAGCTTTATAATATTAGTATATATTTATCATTCACAGTGTGTAACTTTTTAATGCTCATTTCCAAAATTCTGTAAATTTAAGCTCTCCATTTATGTATATGTTCATCTGTACGCACCGTAGCTAACGACTCAAGAATATTAAGAGATATCAGCTACAGTTGATTTTTTGGCCGATAGACTAGTGAAACTTAACATTGCCTTGTCTTCGCTAACCTGATATTGCTGTTGTACAATGTATCGCATACTTAAATGTTTATTTGCGTATCAGCATAAGCGGCTTCTACGCGGCGGCGAGCTTCGTGTCGTTCCAGCAGTGCGTGTTCAACTTCGGGGGGGAGCCGTTCCGCCACCCGCCCACCGACCGCGCCCTTCGCCACCTTCAACGAGCACGGCTACCTCTCGCCCGACGAGAAGATCGTACGTACACACTGTTTCATTACCCTCCAATTTATAAGGAGATGCACCAAGAGAAAACATGTTTCAATCTATTCTCGTTAGATCACCGAAGTTAAGCAACGTGAGGAAAGCTAAATATCTGTACGCATGACTATTTGTCTGATTACTTGCATTTTATGTTACGCAATATAAACATCTAGGAAATGTCTGTCGCAACAGATGTTAGGGACTAGGGACTGGAAATATCTTATGTTACATAGGATTTAAGTGGTTAAATACCATATCATATACAAAGTAAATCAACCAAGCTTTTGAGTAAGGGGTGGTGATGTGTATGTATTGTATGGCAATTTGTTGGCAGGTGTTGCCCCGGAGGCTGGTGATAGAGAAGCTGCGCTCGGCCAGCATCTCGGAGGACAGCTGCGTGCTCTGCTGCGACGACAGGGCCTGCTGCGCGCTGCAGCCCTGCGGACACAGGTAATACCTCCCCATACTCCATACTATAGTACATTCGCATTAAGAAAATAGTGACGTCATCATGTTCCCGCAATTTGACCTATGAGACGTGGCAACGGTTGTCTGCGATTGGTCAATGTGACTTAGTTTACTATTAACTAACGTCTAATTGGTCAGTTTACCCTCTGAATAGCATGACGTCACTATTTACTTAACGCGAATAGCCTATACATTGATCAATAACGTAATATAAATAATACTGTATACGTCCATAGAGGCTTAAGTTTCAGATATGGAGATAGTTTTAAGCAATGATTAGCATACATGTATGTCGATGTTGTATGTTTATTCAATAAAGAAATTAAAGCATTTTGGGTCAACGGTCTTATAAGGAACTTCATATGTTTAACCATACGAATGCAAGAAAGAATTAATTTAATTGCTTTGCTTGCCTTATTGTCGGAGGAGCTAAATGAGACAAGGGGTCAAAAGTGGGGAGTAAACTAGTAACGTGTCTATTATATGCCTAATTAGTATACTGATTAGTGACTATGATTACTCCACCTAGAAAGGTACATGACATCACTATATTTGTATGTAATTGCATGTACAATGTATTGACAAGACAGATCAAACTAATGAAATTTATTATAACTGTACGTTTGGTGTTCCAGGGGTTTCTGTTCGCTGTGCACGTTCCAGCTGACGTTCTGTCCCATGTGCCGCTCCATGATCACCAACGTGGTCAGCGACGCCGGGGACGCAGCGCCCAGCGGCACCGCGGAGTAAGGGAATAGTATAAGTCAATTGACGATACTAATACGTGGAGACTACCTACGTATAAAGTCTCTTTATATTGATCGTATAGAAAAGAGAACAGTTCTTGTCGTGCAAAGACTATGGAAAAGAGGATATATTTTTAGTACTTTTAAAATTGAGTTTTAAATCACTGCATTAAGGTAGAAATTAGCATTTCAGTCTTTATGTTAGGTAGGTTGTGACGGTTTTTGAGTAACAAAAGAAATGAAATGTAAAATGAATCTTATTGCAATGAATGAAAACTTAGTTTTAAATGTGATAAAAACCGTTTCATGTGTTATAGTATACATATATAATAACTTTAGTCTAAATCGAATGCTGTATTATAGTAATAAATGCCTATTTGATCTCGTGATGTACATATTTAAACAAAGGTTAAACATAAATCGGCTTTAAGGATACGAGTGACGCTCAAAATGTATTAGGTTTAGAGTAAGCTCCTTAGGTACTTTGGTTTAACATTAAAAGATAACAATGTATTTAAATATAAAGTATTATAATTATAGCAGAAAAGTTTCGATATATTAACACGCTAGATCAATTAGTATTGAAATTAATATCTTTAAAATTAGTTGTTTTAATATAACATATCCGCCTAAACTAAGAAGTTATATAGAATTGTACATATTTCATAAAAGCAGTTTGATATACACATGCATGTATACTGTGTAAAGTTATATCAATATTGTGATAATCATTAATTTAACAAAATTCCTAAAATAAGCATCATTAAAGATGTAACTAATTAAACCTAAACAACCTATGCAATTAATATGTATAGGTGTTAGTAATATTTAGCTGCTACAAATTGACTTTTCAAGGAAGACAAGAATAAAAGATAGTTCACTGACTGTTAATTAGAATGCTGCTTTCGTTTTATATAACAAATTGCAACTTATGTGTTTCCTTTATTATGTAATAATCAAAATTTACTTGAGACATATTTTAAGCTCGTAGTTGTAAAGTCTACCTCTAACCTCTCTCTCTAATCGTCTAACTGTATGTAAATAATTGTAATGTAACGTATGTTACGGACAACGTAACCTAAATATTCTTCTTCAGAATAAAACATGACATTTATAAATATTTTGGTCTTATTTATTGAAAACTTTTAATAGGAAAACAGAAGCAACGTTTCGTCTTTGTATTTAATGAGCACATTCAACAGGAAAACAACAGAAGAATAATAAGTACACAACACAGTAAAATAGGTAATAAAAAATTCTGTACCGATGTATCATCGTTTTCAGAGTCAACAAAGCTGGCTGTGATATGCAGCGTTCTCAAACCACACCCACTTTGTTGAGTCCTTCGCACGATAACTCCAACTCTTCCTTTTTCTCCAAACTCCTCAATCTTCCTTCCGTCGCTTTCAACTGCCTTCGCGCTCATCAAAGCTGGCTGTGATATGGAACTGACACTCACATTACAACCACTTTGAGAGCACTCAGACAGTTGGTCCCAGTCGCTTTCTTCGCCCGCTGATGTCGCTCGAAAACCAACTCGTCAAAATAGCTGTGATATGCACTTAGCCACACGTCACAGCAATTTTGACGGAGGGTTCACAAGCATTCAATTTGTGCTTCATACGGTTGCTACTTCGTGTTTTATCTATCTTTCTGTATTTGTACGACTTGTAAGTATTACGCATGCAAAAGTAATAAATGCCTTAAAAATAACAGTACAAATTACACATGAAATTTAATTCGAAGCTAACCATTTGCAAGGTGAATAATATCTGGCAGATGCTATAAACCAAGTCCATGCTCATCAAAGCTGGCTGTGATAGCTCGTGCATGGTCTACGATCAACCAACTTCAATGGCATTGACATGGTAAAACCCTGAAAAGTTCACGTGGTGAAATAAAGACAAAGATATAAACAATACAAGAAGGAATGTTATACGAAGTGTGATCGCAAAGCAGAGTCAACAAAGCTGGCTGTGATATGCAGGAGATCCAAATCACAACCACTTTGCCGACACCATCTTACGACATTCTTCTGTAGATTAATATTTCGTTGATACGATTGATCTTCTAACAGAGAAGAGTAACTGTGTTAACGCTCATCAAAGCTGGCTGTGATACGCAACACACACTCATATAACAGACACTTTGTGAGCATCACCACAATTCTGTCCTTGATGCTGCAGAAATATAACTTGTTGATATTTGATATTATGTTTACATTCTTCATGATGATTTGATGCCTCGCCGTGCTCATCAAAGCTGGCTGTGATAGCAATTAGAAGATCTATGACGAACCGACTTTGATGGCACAGTTGAGACATAATTTGTAATTTCCTGAAAGAAATGCACAAAGAAACACATAAACTTGTCAATGATTTTTTCTTTAAATGCAAAGTTTTCTTAGCGATGCGTTGTGCTGATCTTTGCGCTCATCAAAGCTGGCTGTGATACGCAATCTAACCTCATACAACAGCCACTTTGTGAGCGCCAAGACAGTTACACTGCTCGAGATCTTCGTGGATTTACAGCGGGAACCAACTCGTCAAAAATGGCTGTGATATGTAATGAACCACATGGCACAACCATTTTGACGAACAGTGCGCGCGTTTATTTTTTTAGAAGCGTGATAGATGGCACCATCTTCTCCGCAGTTCCTGATCCGTTGCCATGCTCATCAAAGCTGGCTGTGATAGCCTTCGGTCTATGACAAACCAGCTTTGACGGCTCAGAAACGACAGATTTCTTGCAATGCTGGCGATATTCGTGTTCTTTCAAAGACTTAATGCAAATATATCAGTTCCTATAGAATTATTTTACAAACAGAACGTAAAACTACAACATAATCTTCAATGAGTCGTTAATACAGTCAACAAAGCTGGCTGTGATATGTGTCCGTATCAAATCACAACCACTTTGCGGACTCCATCTTCCGACAAGATTTCTTCTAAGCCCCGGAACTGTCGCGTTGACCTGGCTCCGCGCTCATCAAAGCTGGCTGTGATACGGTTTGCAACTTCGCAAGACAGCCACTTCGCGAGAACAAAGGCAGTCACTGCAGGCCTCGGAGCTTTGTCTCTAGAACAGACTCGTCAAAAATTGCTGTGATATGAAACGGTACACACGTCACAGCGATTTTGACGAGCGGTTCTCGAGCATAGTCGATCTCGTAAGCAATTTTTATCTCCTAGAAGTGTGGGACGCAGCCGTGCTCATCAAAGCTGGCTGTGATAGCTGGAGAGTACTACGAACCAACTTTGATGACCCGGACACGTCCGGTGCCAAACAGACACGTGAGTAGATTTCTTGTCGTATTTATAGCAAGTTTTGATTAATATCTAAGCCTTTTGGCATGCACAGCGAGTATAGTAAGAAAATGTGAAATAATCATGCGTTACTGATTAATACAAATAGTTACAGTGCAAACGTAGAGATCTACTGCAATGATGATGAAATCATTCATTCAATCCAAAGGAGATTAAACAATAGAATATCTTTTGTTCAACGATAACAAAACTTGCTATAGTTTTGTAGAGATATTACTAAAGTAGCAGTAGTAACAAGTTGTTACGCTGATTCATATCAGATTTCTGTAGTCTCAATTCAAGATGGAAACTACTAACTGATAGTCATTTTGATTAACCCGATCTTATTCAGGTTCCATTTTAAGTGCTTCGTTTATATTGTTAGAGAAGACTTTAGTTGAGATGTAGAGGAAAAATACCTGAGCTTGCCGGTAGTGTTCTTATAACATGTCATTAAATTATATGAGGTATGGCGCATCCGGATTGTCTAATTATTGAGTCTAATTTACTGAATGCTTATTAATTTAATTTTAAAAATAAATGCATAAATTTCAAAAGTCAAGCAAGAGATAAGTAATTTAAAATAAATCATGCCAATACTAAGCGAAACAACCACCACACAGAATTAATGCTTAGTGTATCATTCAATAGATTGTTTACTGGTAACCTTTGCCTGTCGTTCGTAGCTCCGGACTGGCTCAGCGCTCATCAAAGCTGGCTGTGATACGCAATGAATCCTCATACAACAGCCACTTTGAGAGCGCCAAGGCAGTCCCTCAACAACTGCCGCATCAGCACACGAACCAACTCGTCAAAAATGGCTGTGATATGATAGGGCCACACGGCACAGCCATTTCGACGAAAGGTGCGCGAACTTACATGTCCTGCTCTTTAGAACAATATTCCTGTTTTGGGTTAGTCAGAGAAGAGATTAAGCCAGAGGGTGTTCCACTGCCGTGCTCATCAAAGCTGGCTGTGATAGCCGCCTGTCTATGACAAGCCAACTTTGACGACGCGGAAGAAGACTAATCGATTTGGTCACGTTCAAACATAGCTCACCGAAATGTGTGAAACGAAAACGAAGTTTCTTCTAGTGCGTTCGATAAAGTGTGTTACGTCCAATAAATTGTGAATTGAAAATATGTTTACGGTGTCAGAGTTTTTGTTTGTTGCTGAATGCTCGTAAAGTGACCAACTATATGATTCTTCTGGCCTATTGGGATTATTGGATAACCAGAGATTTCAACAATCTAATTTCTATTAAATTAACGAATGTATTATTTTTAATATCGTAACTATTCAAATTCCTTATCCTTAAACTGTACCTCAGATGCAATGCTCCTAGATTCAAATATAATGACGGTCTCAGGTTCAATTTAAATTGAGCAACCTGGAAAGATATTGAGATTATTTTACCTCAACCAACATGCATTAAAGGAAAGTACTTTCGAATACGTGGTATTCGAACTATACTCTTAAATAGAGACCTAACGTGTTTCAATCTATTCGTCCCATTGTATGCAAAGACTAGTTTTAAGAAAAAAAAATGTAAAAAATCGATGGTGTTTCGTTATTTTTTTGCTACAGCGTTTCCATGTCTATGAAATTCACTGAATTATTTAACTGTTAACTATCTCGCCATGTATCTATTTCACACAGTAAAAGTAAAATAAAACAAACTAATGAATACACAAACACCATTATATTTAGTACTAAAGATAAGATGAGACATAATAAGTGAATGCATTACAACTATTGATGGTACAGAATTGGGAATGCGTGAGTTTATTCCAACCTTGGCTTTTGTTTGAGTCCATTTGAACTGTACATTATTTCGCACCTATTAATATTCAACTATAAATTGGCAATTATACATCGATACGTGGAAAACATTCGATTTTATGAAATTCATACGTCTAGGCTCTATATGCATAAAAAGTTGTATAATCAATTGAGAGAGTACTTACTTCTCATACATACCTATATAGCTTTTGTACTTGATTTATCAAAATCATACATTTTATTTATTTTGGGTTCAATTTAAGACAATTTGGCGTTTTTGACACGATATTAAGAACCATTTGTATATGCAGGCAAAAAGTATTGTACATTGTCGTTCTAGCTACGAAATACAAAATATTGAAAGTCAGAGAAGCCCTTGAAATACTAAATGAAGCCCAAACTGTTCATGCTACCGGGTCACGTTAGCGAAGCTCATCATGCTTAGAGAAACGAACATACGTACCTGTGGCTTTGCGCCTGCCTCACTCAGAGCGAACCAGACAACGTTATCATGAGAGATGCACCAATGGTAAGATCACAGTAGGATGTCCCTGACGTCACACCATGATGGATACATTAATCGAAAAACTATGAGAGAAAGTTAAGATTGATCAATGGCAGTTCAATATTCCATCTATCAAATTAGGGATTGTGTTTTGTTTCTATGAGCGGAAATTGTAATGTTAATAACATTGAATAAAATAAAGTGTGACGTCAGTTCCACAAATCTAAGGATCAAAATGTTTCACATATTTAAATACATCAGCAATTTTCGAATATATTATACAAAAAAAGAGTTTATAAATTATTGAAATAGAATGTTTGTTACATAAATCTCGATTCTGAGTACGTTTTGGTAAGAAATGCATTCACTCCAAGCACACACGCAGACACACCGAAGCGATTGGTTAGTACATTAGCATCATACGCATACCAAGCAAGCAAATGGAGGTATTAAGAGTACCACGTGGATTATTATTAGGTAAACAATAAACCTTTCCGTAGACGAACCATGGGTCAACTTAAACAAGTATCAAAATTAAATTCGTTAGTTAAATACGTATTGATTTCACATACCTGTTATCCAAAAATTTAAATAATCTTTTCTATGTACCTGCTTTGAAATAAACACTATAAATAGATTAATTAAAATAAATACATAAAACCATAAGAAATCATAGTAAAGAAAACTTTAAACGATATTTAATTTTAGGATATTTTCATCTATAGGTAAACATATTTTGGCACACCGTTATGCTATTAATCTTTAAATCCATTAAGTAATTACTATTTTACCTATTCATATATTTTGATCTTTGTTTCAAACAAAAAATTAGTATTGTGTTTATCAATTCAAATACATTAAGTCAGTACAATTGAAACATACGAACTACGTTTAACTATGTTGAAAGTGAGTTACGATAAAACGATATCGATTTAGTTTAAAAAGTTCGTCTTCGGAAGGTTTATTGTGTTTATGATAGTAATAACTCATAAAATCCAAGCCGACAAACAAATAATTAACTAAACAACAGTTGTGAAAATATATGATAACTCGAACGAGTGATAATATTTTTCGAAAATAAATTAATTGAAGACTATATCAGACATCAATATTATAAAAACTAACATTGAACTTTTCTTTATAATAGATAATAATTAAGTTTTTTATATTATTTGAAGTTTCAAAATTATCTCATTATCAAACACTTAAGACATTCTAAGAAAGTCCAAATATAAGACTAGGTTTCGGAATTAATTAAAGTTTTATTTATCAAGTGTTTTATTTGATGTCGGCTTGGTACCAAAATTAAACTAATATTATTAAAATTATTATTCTAATTCGATCGTAATTATAATTTTTCGCAAAAGAAGTTCATATTTATTTGTTGAATTTATGCATCATCACAAAGAGACCATAGTTGTGATGAATATTGCTTATATTATTATTTTGGAAAAATATAATTTCTAGGATTTCGTTAAATTAATTTTTTAATTACTGTTCTACAATATATACGTTTTTAAAGTTAGTGTTATTAGTAACTTAATAAAGAAATATGAAACTACATGTAACGATTATTATTTAGTATGAAGAATAACGCTAATGATTTAATTCATATTATAAATGCAAAAGTTAGCATTTCAAACTGTCTGTTAGCTGGTACGGTGAACATTTTGAAATTGACTATTTCGAAATCCAGATAGATGAAGTTAACTGTTTGGACGTTAATTATATTATTCTACACCTTTATATTATTCTAGTTAATATTCGTTTTCTCTGAACGAATGAAATATAAGAAAATTGCATCATCATTGAGAAGGAGTCATGATAATATTCATATACACCTATATGAATAAAATAGATATAATAATTTTATAAATTGTTAGACGAGCTACGTCAATGCTCGCGCACATTAAGTATAGACATAAATACATGAAGAAATAAATATACGAGTAAAACGAAACGCTAATTTTGAATATGACATCTATAATACCGATGAAGATGATAGGTTAGTAAGATGTTATAGAATATCCAATGAAGCATTTACTTAGTAGAAGACACTTAAGATACGTTAAACATTGATTAAAGTGCGCCGGCCCTTGTAGCAGAGGCCGGCGCAGTGGGAGCGCTCGCGGCGTCCTACCCTTACTTAACAAAACATAACAAAACGAAAAGACTTCCAACATAAAAGAGAAGGGAAATGAACTAAACAGGTGAACATAAACGAGAAGAGTCGACAGTCGTTTAGCTTAGAGATTTCCATCTGGAGTGGCCGGTCCCTCGGAGCCGCGAGGGGCGCGTCGTTCGCAACGCGTCTGCGGCGCCTCGGGGGGCGGCTGCCCGCGGGGCGGGGCGGGGGAGGCGGGGCCTCGAGCTGAGCCAGGGGGGCGGGCGTCTCGCTCACACCCAGGCCATCCAGCCCTCGTACATCAAGCTCAGGTTCTCGCTGCTCGTCGCTTCCTTTATTATGTACTCCACCTGCAACCGCCACGCAAACACTCTCTTACTCCACGCACCACGAACGAGTAATACAACGTGTCTTTCGATCAGAGGGTGATAAATTGTTTCTTTTCACCGTTACATATTAGCTAAACAGGATTATGACATAGAATCTCCTGTGAGATAACTCTTGAATACATACAATTTCACATTCATTACGGCGTCTCTCATTCTGAAATACATTCGTTTCATGAATCTGTACTACACACATCTCTACTTGCACATGATTAGTATCAGTTAGTATTTGTAGTGGGTTACCTGTTCCCGTGGTGAGAGTCGTCGGTTGGCGTCGGTGTCGCGCCCTTCCAGTTTGAGTCGCACGCGGCGCCACACCACGGCGCCCTGCACGTTGCGGCACTCCGCCCACGCTGCAAACATATACATACATTATAAAAGTGGACAGAGAAAGGGTGATACTTGTTTTATAATTACACAATGACCGACGAGGTCAATCAGTCAATGTCATTAAATTTTGACGTTGCATTTTTTCTAAGCTTAAAAAATCCAGATTGTTTTGTTGTATTATTTGTAACTTAATTTACTAGAATAGATAAATAACTTGTTACAGGTAATAGTTGAATAGATTGTAATCTCAGCATTGATATTGACCTGTTTTGTTAGGAGTGCTGGGTTGTCTGGTAGGTCTGCGGCCGCCTGCTTCCAGGGACCACGTGTTTGGCAACCTGTAAGTAACAAAACATTAGTTTAATAATTACAAATCCTCCGTCAACTTTAGTATAGTAATCATATGTACGTTTGTAAGCCTTAAACTAGACATTCTCAAAACTGCACAAAATACACATAGACAAATACTATATTTTCTTTATCTAGTATAATAATGAATTCTTTAGCTTATTAAGATGAGTTGCAGTTATCTAAATGAAGATTTTAGTGAACAGCATCCCAACTCACTCTATCAAAGCCTTCTGCAGTTTGGGCAGGAGCGCCTGCGCGGCGGCGGCGGCAGACGGCGTCGGAGGCTCCTTCGACGCCTCTTCGAGCAGCGTGCTCAGGTTTGATTCCTGGGCGAGGTAGTGTGCCGCTGGGTTCATGCCCTGCCAAATAAAGTTCACGGTTATGTTCGTATCTTATGAAAGTTATTATTTGTTAAAAATATATAGGTAAACATTCTTCTATTGCTTTTAAGGTGGACAGTTTTTTTAATTAGAAGGTATTATACCTTCTTGGTACATTAAGCATAACTTTATTCTAATAACACCGACATATCAATATCGGAAACAAATCGCCACCCTTTATCAAACTTAATCCTTTTACCTATTTACAATTATTCTTCTCTTATGGTAATAATTAAATTCTGTTAGCTACTTACACATGCTAATATTAAAAAACCCCAAGTCATATCAAATTGCAGACATTCTTTTCAAGGCAACAAACAAAAGAGCATGTATGAGAGGGTTAATAGGTCTATCCCATTAGAAACGTAGGGAGTTAATATACTTATGTATGTAAACCCCAACTCACATCATAGCAGTTCTTGAGCGCGTGCAGAGAGGGCGCGCACTCGGCCAGTATAGTGGCCCTTTGCGCCTTGGGGGCAGACAGTCTCTCGGCGGCCGCCTTGAGCGCTGCGCCGCACTTGGCCCGCGCCACCTTGCGGGAGGCCGCCTCCGAGTTCAGTGAGGAGGACACTTCGCGGATCAGGGCCGATACCGTGTGCACCTGGGGATTGTTATTTGTTAGTTAAGTAAAAATGTTTAAACCTATACGTTCAGGTCCTTAAATCCCTTTCGGGGTGGACAGACCCTTGGATATAATATCACTTAAGTCACTTTTATGCATATTGGGGTTGTGATATCATATGAAACGATTGTTACAGGTTGCTAGCTTATTCCCTTATTAGTCCCTACGTCGCCTCCTGCGACATACCGGGAAGTGTAACTAGTGAGAATTTATAATACGTCCTAGAACGGGATACATGTGTACATACATACAATTTGAATTAAAGAGCTTTGAGATACCAGCTGTGATGCGAAGGTTTCTTCTACTCAAAAGCTATGTTACACGACATAAAAGTCACTTGTCAACATATTTAGATTGTATCTAGAGACAACAATGTAAGATATCCACAATGTTGTCGAACCTACATATCTATCACTTTCAAATACTAAGTTGCCTCTTACAATATATCTGGAATGAGGCAGCTAGTTTACTCTATCAAGGTGTAGGCCACTCACCCACTGCGGGTCGATGTTCCCCTCCGGGTGCAGCATCTCCATGAGCGACTCCTCCACGGGGGACACGTTCAGCGCGTACTTCTGCATCAGCGTGCACGCCTGCAACAACACATGCGTCTCAGCAAATCACAACTACTTAATCAGCTTTATTCTTACTAAAGTGCCGCATAGATATTAGGGATGTGATGTTCCTCGTATATTGTATATCTCCAGGAATAGGCGGTTTGCCTCATTATGTATTTCTTCACCGTTAACGACCGCAAGTGAAAACCATTTATAAAAAAACGTATACATTGGCACATGCCAGAGCCCAGATCCGAGCTTGGGGCCACTAATTAAGTGTAAAGTCTTGCCTACTAGGTGGCAGCCACTGTCTTTTATAACTTAATATAGTATATGTAGTTAGTGACCTTTTCCCAATGCGCGAGAGCCTTGACGGCAGCCCCACCAGCAGTGGGGGCGGGGCGTGGGGCGGCCCTCCTCAGTGCGGCCGCCGTGCGCAGCGCCCCCTTGGCCCTGGCGGCGCGGCTGCCCCACGCGCACTCCAGCGCCGCCAGAGGACCCACCAGCGCCGGGTTGGCCCCTGCGCCCCACTTCACTCTGCAATTGAAATGATAATGTGGTTATTGATTATAGAGTAGTGTACAGTAGTGTTTATAAATTACAATATTCATTTCGTTCAGAAATGGAATCAAGATTATCTCCTCCGAGAGATTAAAGTGTCAGAAATTGTAGCGTATGAGTTGCGTAATTATTCTCAGATACATTGCTAGGTTAGTTTGGGACGTGAAAATAATGGTTGCCAGCTATCTTTGTTAAAGAAAGTCGTGCTACACAACTCGATCTCGACAATAATTATAGAAGACCAATGCTATCAATGTATGTATGTTATGAAGCGTACCTCTGATGAGCAGCAGTGAGTAGTTGGTGCGCCTTGTTGAAGGCGGCGTTGAGCTTCTCGGCCGCGGCGGAGAGGTCGCGGGACCTGCGCCACAGCTGCTGCCCCGAGTCCTGGTTTATGCCCAGAATCTGTGGAACAACGTGGACACACTTTAACAAACTATTCGCTAAAATAAATAATAGACAAACAAGTGTTTCTTAATGCATGGGATTAACATTCGAAAATATAGTAATTTCATTGCTAACACTGTGAGGTGAATAGACGGATAGATAGGTTGTTTCCATCACGAGATTTTCCTACTCCGACCATCTACTCGTAGTTTATCCATGCGCTAGTTGATTTAGGCGAGTGACTATTAAGTCAAGCCAAATCATACGATGGCATGATTTACGACGCGTCGCATTGAATACTCGTTATTCGGTAAAGCGAGGGTTTCGAATGGCCATAGACCATCACGATACTCAGTTGTGGATCAAAACACACCCACTGAGACCCCGAAAGGGTTAATAGTCTAGATTCTATATACTATTAACATGTATATATGGTGAGGGAAAACATCGTGAGGAAACCTGCCTATCCCTCAGGATAGGTAATAGTCAGTGCCTATATACGGCGATTCGGTTCACTACCTATCACGTTGGGTGCTGTCTATCTAGTGATACGCGGGCTTCGAATGACCCATACCTAACATGGCTTCGAAATTTGGGAGATGGGCATTCAAGCCTCTGACTACCCCGCCATAATAAAAACAAAAGGGAGTGTGTATACACAAGTCGTGAAGCGTATGTTATGTATGTATATACTAACGTCTGCGTGCAGCTGCGTGTGCGCGAGGTGCACGAGGGAGGCGTCGTGCGCGGAGTGCCGCAGGCGGGAGTGCACGCGCTGCAACGCCGCTAGCCGGGCCTGCGTGCGCGCCGCACTCGCCGTACCTGAATGCAAACGATCGGTCAACACAAGATAGTATACAAGAACTATATAAATATTTTGTATAGATTAATTTATTATATTTGTGTCTCTGTGCAGTTGTAAATATGCTCGGCATAACCATCCATTTGTCGTCTACAGGATACAAAAAAAAGATAAATGTAAAGTTATCATCATGTAATTTTTGATCGTAGAAACGATATATGTATTTAGTCCATTGTTTGTTAAATCCATTTGTACAGGCTCTGATGGAAAATTAAACCTATGCTTAATTGACCTGCACAACTATTTCTTATAAATTTCTTTTATCACCCATATCCTTAACGATACGCTAACGTGACTACTCTTTCCCTTGGTAATTATCATGTATGTCCCTATTGTAGCTAGATCATGGGTGTGTTTACTTGCGGCGAGGCGTTCGGCGATGGCGAGCAGCTCGGGCCCGATGGTGAGCGCCTGCACCGACGCAGAGTACAGCGACTCCAGCGACACGCTCCACGACGCACCTGCGCCACAACACGAGGGTTACTATCACAGTTACTATTTACAAAAGTATCCTGCCCTAGTTTGGATTTTGAATAGAATGCAATAAAGTTCCTTGTTTCTGAATAACACAGGAAACCAATTATATTTATCTTTTGGCGATATACCTTACATATTTGTCTCAAAAAATATATTATGATGAAAAACTTACACGTGATTAAGTATGCACGTCAACATCACTGTTGAAGTATGACATACATTATATTTTTTGATCATTACTTGTTTTCTTTATACTACATACGAGTACATATACATTATGCCTGATTGCGATCCTCATCTGTCCCGATCCTAACGTACCACTTTCGTTTCATTGACACACATACACCTAATACACACAAGGCGCTTATAAGTACTTCTAACGTCACCATTATACAATATGGCGTCTATCTGACGGTCATATATAGTAATACTACTATAGTGACGTCATCATTACCCAAACGATTTGACCAATCAGACGTGACAACGAATGTCTGCGATTGGCAAAGTGACTTGTTTTTTCATTTACTCACGTCTCATTGGCCAGTTTAACCTCTGATTATCATGACGTCACTATTTTCTTAACGCGAATACACTATAGTCACAGTTAGACAGACCTATTTCGTTCTGCTCGATGTGCGCGGTGAGGTCGAGGCGGCCCCTCCTTAGCAGCAGGCACACCACGGAGGCCAGCGCCCGCGAGTGCACGCCCAGGAAGCACCGCGACACCCACTCCGCCGTGAACCTGCAACACGCACACATACATAAACACTCTGCTGCATAGGGAAGGCATATTGATATGATTGCGAAGTCGTAATATAATATGCCATCATGATTTCGAACGTCAAAAGAATACCTTTTTCCCTGTGTGTGGAATGAAAAGACAGAATCGGCAGATAGTATAAGATTATGGATCACATGAAACATGTCCCCAATATTGTACCCTAATATCTCCAATAAGTTCGAAAATGGAGTGAAATTGAGAGAAGGACGTGGGCATGTAAAAAATATAAAGAATAATAAATACAATTGATGGTGGCCGCCTCTCAGAAAACGTAGTGTAGGACACCCCCTGTCAGATGGACCGATAACATCAAAAAGGTCGCTGGTAGTCATTGGCTGAGGGCCACGAGTAATCATGTTCTGTAGCGTACCCTTGGGGAGGCCTACATTCAGCAGTGGACTGACATAGGCTGATTTATTGATTGACAATAAATATTAAAACACGTTACCTCTTGACAGGTTTGGAGAGCGCCGCGTCATCGTAAGGCAGCGTCCCCGGCGGCACATTGCTCTGGCTCTGCACGGACACGAAGGAGTCGGCGTTCTGCACGCACGCCGCGAACACCTGCGCCACGCACTGCACGCGGCGCACGAAGAACACGTCTTCGAGAGCGGCGCGTACTTGAGCGCTTTGAAGGGCGGCCTGGAATGACAAATACAGATAAGATGGTAGTTATAGTTTTAAGAGATTCACGATTTATACTCATGATTAATAACTAACGGGACTTATCGTGTAAGTTTTTATATAATAGCCGAAACGTCGGGTTAATAAAGGTAATTTTATTATATAAAAACTTACGCGATAAGTCCCGTTAGTTATTAATCAAGATGGTAGTTTTTACGTAACGTATTAGTACGGCACATGATGTAGGAATTAAACGTTCTTAGATGGCAATATGTAAAACAACCATAGCAGTATCTCGTATTAGTCTGTGACGTAAGAAGAATGCTTACTAGCTGCCGTTCATCGTCGATGTAGGAGGAGACTACGGGACTAGGGGTAAAAGGAATCTATTGGGCGATGGACTGGCAACCTGTCACCGTAGTTCCATATAACCTCACAGCCCAATGCATCCATAAAATGACATAGAAGATATTATCGTGTCTCCAAGGTTCTGTCCACCCCGAAAGGGATTGAGGGGTGTGAATGTATATGTATGTGTTAACGATCAAGTCTAATATGGGACAGTCATAATATGGTAAAACATTAGTCGCTATATTCTAGAAGAGATTCAATGCAATTTAAAATTTTGCTACGATTATTGAAAGCCATACATAGTTATCGATCTAGTTCAAGAAATCCATGACTTAAAAAGGTTCGTGAATAGTATCGCTTAATTATTATTATAGAATTTAATAAAACATGTTACACCCATTCGAAATCCCTTAATATCGCGTGATAGCTTTGATAGCATCGACTATTAACAAAACAGTTCACTCCCAAGTCAATGACCAGCTTATGAAAACAATCTATAAAAGGTCATTGTTATACATACATATAGATTCACGTACTTTCAGGGTGGACATAACCTTGGAGATATTATATCTCCTAGGGCACTGTTTAGCACAAATATTGTGGTTGTGATGTCATATGGAATTTCAATCGATTCAATTTACCCATAGTACCTTAAAGCCTCTAACGCCATGCTGGGATAAACGGCAGCTTGTTAGATCTCTTATTGATTCTCCAAGGTTATATTAAAGTTTACCCCGAAAGGGATTAAAGAACGTTAACGTACACATACCTCTATAAGTACACGACTATATTACTATTTATACACCCACAACTAGCACTCACCGACATACGCAGCGCATCAGCTATATGGTCAATCTTCCTCCAGGCAGTAGGCAGGGCTATTCCCAAGTGGGGAGCCAGCCTCCTCGCCCTACCCTCCACAGCTGCGAACAACCCGTCGAAAGCGGCCAACAGCATCTGGCCAGAGTCCGAGTGGGGCCCCACTGTCAAGGCCGAGTACCTGGTGCGGAGGTCTGTCACTGCTGCGTGGCAGGGGGACGGTGGGGTCTGCAATGGTGGGTGTTGTGAATAAGGTCAAGTATACAATTAAGGCATTAGTTTATCGGATTACATAGTTTGGACATGAGTACAGTTCTGCTTTATGAAAAAAGAACGCTCGTTAACTTAGTGATATGAAATATATACACTTAAAGTACTTTAATGTTGATTTAACCAGCAGTCGAGTGATCGTTCAACTAAACAAAAACTTTCTACTGGGGTTTTTTGCAGTATGTAAATGATAAGTACAGTATCTCACCTCCATATCCATGACCAAGTATCTCAAGTGCATATCCAGCTGCACCAGCAAGTCATCGAGGGGAACTGGAGACAAGTTGATCACTTCATCCAGCGCCACTATCATCTGCAGAGTGGAGGGGTCTTCCGAGTGCAGCTTCTTCTGCGCTTCCGGCAGGATGATCGTACTAAAGTTATGGTTCAGCTGGATCAGATCAGCTAGGAGCAAATTGGCTGTTCTCACGCATTCCACCGCCAGGGGGAGCGCTGCATCTTCCGAAGACGCTGACTGCAGAGGCAGGAGAGACAACAGTTCCACTGCCTCCATTGATAGCACGTTCATATCTTGCAGGAACCATTCACCTTCCCTCGACGTGAGGTCTACAAGGCAATCTCCAGCACTCTGAGCGCCATTTTCTAAGACCAAGTATCTCCTATTGAGGTTGCAGAGTAGGCCAATGACGACGCTTTCTAAAGCAACTGCGGCGGCGCCCTCTTCCGAGCGAACCCAGTTGTTGATGTTGGCTTTCGCTTCCCTGTACAGGTCTTGAGCTGAAGCCACTATTTCTGGGCTCGCTTCTATTTGCAGCCTCTCGTAGGACTTCTTCAAGTTGTTGTTGGCTTCGGAAGCTATCGTTTGCAGTTTGAAATTATAGGCTGCGACTAATTGAGTATTCGCTTTGCTCTTATCGACGTTAGTCAGTCCTTGTACCTTAGAAGAGACTTCGCGGCACATGTCTGGAGATTTGCTTTCGACGGCTTCTGCTAGCCATTGCCTGATAGTCGCAATGCGATGGTGGTCCGTTTTGCTTTGTGGGAAGTACTGCGTCACCGCTGCATACTGCGTGAGTAGATCCAAACACGCCCGTATTATGCTGATGGTCTGATTCAAGCTCTGGTTGAGTTCGGCCTCCGTTTGTTCGCACTGCGATATCATGGAGCTTTGGCCGGCGTTGATGAGGAACTCTCTGATGTGCTCGAAGATGGGCATGTCGTCATCGTCGTGCAGCTTTTGGTTGGAGTACTCCTGGACCCACGTCATGAGTTGTGTTCCGTTGATGATCTCATTTGTGGCAGCGTAATTCTCAATCTGAGTATCAAAGTCATTAAGGATTTTAGCTAATGCTTTCATCGAATCTTCAACGGCGTTCTTCGCTTGTTTGTAGGTGGCATATTTTTGTGAAATGGCATACAAGGGATGGCTGCTCAAATTAGAGCCGTAGGCTTCTATTTCCTTGATGAGAGACAGCTGTTGGTGGCACTCTTGCAGCCTGGATTCGACCGATTTGAGCGCCTCGTTCTCTTCCGTCCACTTCTCGGCGTTGAGCTTGATCTCTGGCAGAATGGCCAAGAATTGTTCGCTGAAACGAATAATAAGGAAACTATTATAATTTAAACTTGCAAACTTGATCCGCGGCGCATGCACGTCACGGGTCTGTTAAGGAAAGTTGAAGTTATGTAAGTCGTGTGGCTGGAATAACGTCCTCCGCGCGAAATACGTATATGAATGGTAAATTATTAAAGCCGCGACCCAATTCTAAGAAGTTCAATTGCGAACGGCGCTTTGTGGTCCCGAGGTCTCTCGGGCGCCACGGCGACATGCTCAGTAATTGATTCCAACTTACAGGAGCATGCATAGAAATTAGATTTCAGATAACCTCTGCACAAGTCATTATGGATTCTTGAAAAATGAGCGTATCTTATAATCACGTATGCATGAGTGTTTTTAATGCCTACGTAATTTATTCCATTACTTTGATAAAACATGTAGTGAGTTTGAAGCTATGAAATATAATTTCTGTTTCTGATTACACGTCTAATACAGAGTCCTTATAACCGCTATAGAAGGCGTTGTATTTGGGCATACAAATGCATTATGCACTTACGTATTCTCTGAAAGCGCGTGCTTCAGTTCGGTGACCCTGACGGCCAGCATGGCGAGCGCCGCCTTCACGTCCCTCTGGCCAGAGCCCTTCTTCTTTCCGCCACTGGCTCCCCACTCCACCAGGGGGTCGTACACGAAGGCCTCCAAGAGGGTGAGCAGAGTTTCCCTGCCTCGACGCATCACTCGGAGAACGTGTTCGCAGGCCAGTCGGAATATGCCCTGTTGAACAAAATTAATTGAATAAGAATCGGAACCAAATTGAGTTGGACGTTAATATGCGCAAATCCATAACTGCGGAAAGATTAACTTTAAAATAACACTTCAGATAAATTATGCATGTAGTAAAACAAATCGGTACCATCTTCACTACTAAGAAAAAGTACGATTTTTAGTTCAGAGTTAAAACATTCAAATAGATTTCTACTCAGATCTTCCTACTATGATTGGTACAAAATGAAAGCTGCATTCGTGTACATTTCTTCCGCGTCGCTTCATTTGATTTGGCCTAAGTGCCGCGGCGCTGTTTTATTGCACCTGATAAGCGCAGCTCGCTCCCACAAATCGAGTTACCAGCTAACTCTTGCTACGTACTCTACTCTCGTAGTGCCTTTACTACGTGTTGCGACTATTATGTTTACAATGCCTTCAAGTGTTACAGAGATACTATTGTGATTACGAGTACATCACAAATAAACAAGTTAATTGAATTACATATGTAAATATTAATTATATAAGTTGAGATACAATAAAAACGAAGGTTAAACTAAGTGATATTTTTTTCAAAATTGCTAAGTAGGTACAAACAAACGAGTCACTCAAACACGCGACTGACGTCTAAAAGTAGGATATTTTACAAACTATTTGATTAATCCAACTAGGTAGTAGTTTGAAACTTGTCATCCTTGAATGTAAAGTTCATTGAAACTCTGTTGAATTCCTATCTGGGGAGCAGTATTGAAAATCACTTTAGGGCCCTGCCTAGGTATTCTAAACATTCTCAATATAAACCCCAAGTTGGGTAGTTCCTGGAAATATAGCCTCAAGTTGGCCATTCCGCTTGAGGTGGTGATAACTTGCCTCTCGGAGTACAGCCTTCTGACAAGAGGGATGAACTTTTGAATATTAATGGCAGCAGATTCCGACGGCACCTAGTCTATGAGTTCTCAGTAAAAATGTAACATGGAATATGAATGTTTGAGTTAATAATTCATAATGTAATGTGTGGTTTGGAATTGGAAAAATGTAGATTGAAAAAGGAATTTAACAAATTATATGACCTTTGAAAGTTTTCACTACAGGTATTGAATTTTTAAGTGTGTTCATTTTAAATGTAATTTTTCTTTCGTTACGATTACCTACTTACTTACACAACCTGATATGTATAATGTTGATGTACACCATTGATAGCATTAGCAATACCTTCCGCAAGGCTCTTTGTGACCCCTTTAAGCAGGATGTAGCTGGAGTGTCGCAAAATTTCCATACAACTCATAGACATCAATGTTTTATATGCTCACAAAGTCAACCGATGTATTTTTGTTTTTTTATGTCATGTAACATTTCTGATCGCAATAGGATTTCTTACTCTTTATAATCCTACACAGTTTATTGACATTGCGTACCCGTTATTAATTACAAAAAAAAAAAAAAAAAAAAAATACAAAATTCTTTATTCAGTTTCTAAAACTTAATCTATAACTGTAACAAGTATCAGAGCCCCCATTTAAGAAGGGTACTTCCTGTGTTAGGGAGCTCCGCTCTTCCATTTTTAATTGCTAAGATTACACAAAACAAACAATACAGCATCAAATAAAACTATACATTGACAAACTTATTTACTACAAATCTGTTTAATTTTTAATTAGTGCGTGTATGTATGTATGTGTTCATGTGTATGTATATGTGTGTGCGTGTGTGTGTGATTGTCTTTGAGTTAGAGATTGTACCTGCCTATAGTTTGTTTGTAGTGTAGGTGAGTTTATACTAATATTTTTTCTGTTTCTTCGTAATCCAAATTTTTAATCCATTTGGAGATGGTATTTTTGAGCTCAAAGTAGTTCATGGGATGATAATGCAATTTCTCATTAAGTTTGTTATAGACATACGCAGATCTGATTTCATACTGACATTTAGAAAAATGTGTTTTGAACGTGCGAATTGGCGCCACTCTAGGTTTTATTCTTCTAGAAGATAAATTACGGTTGTATTTTATGGTTCTGTGCAATCTCAAGACAGTATGCACAATGTACAACTTCCTAACCGAGAGCAGGTCAACGAGCCTGTAGAGGTCTGTCGTTGGATATCTTCTTGGCTTAAAATACATTACTTTTAACAGAAATCTTTGCGATCTCTCTAGATCAATGAAACTCGTTTTAGAACCTCCTCCCCAGACAGTAATACAGTAAGTAAGCAGAGATTGGGCCAAGGCGATATATATCCGGTTTAGAAGCTTTTTATCAGCAACGTGTCTAAGAGACTTAAAAATCCATATTAGCTTTCTAATGCGAGTCGAGACCAGTTCAATGTGAGGCTGCCAGGAAAGCCTCTGATCCACCATCACCCCCAGGTACCTCACATAGCTAACTTTATTAATACAAGGACAGTCACATAAGGTTGAGGAACTGTTCACACAGCTATGGTTTCTGATTGTGAAATCGTCCGGTGGTTGATGTGATTTATATATAGAGAAACTGATGTAATTTGTTTTAGGAATATTAAGGGTAAGCAAATTATTATGAAGCCATTTAGAAACTTTGGATATCCCTACCTCAGCTTTTAAACGCACGTCTTCCCAAGTATCACCAAAAAACACTATTGCTGTGTCATCAGCGTACGAAAAAAGTTTCCCCGAATCAATGTGCATGGCGCAGAGTTCATTAATATAAATCAAGAACAGTGTCGGGCCAAGAACACTGCCTTGAGGAACCCCGTAAGTGACATATTCGTCTCTACTAATAACATCATCAATTTTAACACGCTGTTTTCGCTGCTTAACATAGTCTGACAAAAGACTAAGTTGGGTTCCTCTAATACCGATTTTACCAAGCTTGCGCACAAGAGTAGGGATGGAAACCGTGTCAAAGGCCTTTTTCAAGTCTAAGAACACTGCCACTGTCTTTTTACCTTGGTCTACTTTGTTAGTAATGAGAGACGTGAGGGCCACCACAGCATCCTCTGTAGATTTGTCTTTTCGGAACCCGAATTGTGTAGGTGCAAGAATGTTATTTTTATTTAAGTATTGTACTATGCGTCTGTTAAGTAATTTTTCTAATATTTTGGACAGGGTAGATAAAACAGAAATTGGCCGATAATTATTAACATCACCACGATCACCACCCTTGTGAATAGGTGTAATTATCGCTCGTTTGAAGTCTGTAGGAAATATTCCGCTACGGAAACACAGATTGGCCAAGTGACTAATTATTGGAACAACTATCGACCTACAACGCCTCAAAAATGCCGTTGGAATATTGTCCCATCCCGGGGCACGACTGGTGCTCAAACCAATGAGAATGCGATCCACCTCCCCTGGGTCAGTATCATGCAGTACAAAAGATTTTGATGGCGAATGAGTGTCTGTGTCTGTAGAAAAATCTTCTAATTGAGAAGTGCCGGATTGAATATTCTCAGCCAAATTTTGAGCTACATGTACGAAATAGTCGTTAACAAAGTTCACTGACGCTTCTGGAGTAGCAGCAATATCAAGAAGACTTTTGTTTGACGATTTAGTTGGCTTATATGAAGAGATTTTATTAATAGTTTTCCAGAGTTGTTTACTATTATTAATTGTCTGTGCTAGCTTTTCTCGTTCATATTTACGCTTCAGTGATTTAATTAGATTATTACAATAGTTTCTATATCTCAGGTAGGTTATCTTTAGAATTTCATTATCGGGGTCACCTTTTAACTTGTGTTGCATTTTATTTCTGTTTCGAATGCAGCGCAAAGCCCCACACGTAATCCAGGGCTTAATTATACGTCTACTATTTGGGATTGATACTGTTGTGGTATACTCCGACAAAGATTCAGATAAATTTTTAATTAATACACTAGTCAGGATATTTGGGTCAGTAAGAGTCAACAATTGATCCAAATTCTTATTTTTTAAGCTGTGAAAAGCATTCTCGTGATCGTGATTAGATCGTAATTATGCCCGTAAAAGAAATCTCTTGCAACAACCTGTACAGATTTGATTTTACGGAGCCTTTATAAATAATTCGGATGCTTGAAGAGTCGAACCGGTCCGCGGAGTAGCACAACAAAGGGATTTCACAAAAAGGCCAAGTTCAAAGGCTTAATATACTGATTACCGGAATGATAAGCGATAGCCGAGGGCCGCCCTGCGAGGGAGCGATAACAAAGCCTTCGCGGAGGAGGGACGCCGCCTAACACCGCAAAAAATTGCTTCGCATACATTTCGCTTTGCGAGCTCACCGTGCAGATTTCTCAAATATGATACGAGTATTCACTTGTTGCGGTATTGTAAAAGGAGATGCTTTAGGCAAGTTGATAAAAAAAAATTCTCTTTGTCCGTCAAAGTTTAGAATATATGGGGTGATTAGGTGGTATGAAAAAATAAAGTACTAACTGTATGTAGGTGGTTTTAAAACACAACCTTTGAAATTTCAGTTGTACTTAGCAGATGCTCTGCTAAGTTATGCGTGCACACTTAATCTGTTTGTTAATAATAAGATTGACCGGATAGTTGAGAGGCAGTCATTGAGATATTTTATCGAGAAATTAATGGAAAGGAATTAAATACCAACTGGCTCATGGGTGCGACTTACAGACTGACACTGTCTTGGTGGTTGCACTAATTACACCATATAATATATGTAATTTTTGTGGAATCAAAAGATGTATTGATTTACATACAATCAAGAGGATTCCTGGCACTAAGGTCATGAAAATATTATACATTTTGTATTTTAGTCAATCTCATTTGTTGATAAAAAAAATACTAGTGTAGAGAACATTTCATTGCTAAGCATTGATAATTTCTTATATCTTTGTATAACTATTAATAGCAAAACCGTTTCAAGGTATATTAAACATCCATAATTAATTAGAAAGCGTCTTTGAAACTCCTATCAAATAAAGGTCCTAGAATATCTAAACACTAGTCGAACGGAGTAAGTCTGAGCCCTCGGGCCCTTTAACCGCTGGTTGTTGTGAAAAGACAGAACAATCGTCCTCTTTTATTTACAAGAACAACGTCTATCGAGCTTTGTATTGTATTTTCAAAGTTCAACCGTTAACTCATCTAAGAGTAGTTTTACATTAACAAGACTAACGGTTCAGTGCTTTTGTATAATTGAAGTTAAAATGGAATTGTATTAAAGACAAATAGATATAATTCAAGACCGTTAACCGTATCGGGATAGATGTTTGTGTGACTATCTTTGTGTCCACGAAACTGTTTGAAAGCCCAACGCTCATGTTTCACGAGGATAGTCAGTATCCAACGTGATAGAAGTCAGTCTATAGCCGATACTCATATCCAGAGGTATAGTAGAGGTAATTCTCTCGTAGTTTTCCTGCACCGAAGCTAAGAACACGAGATCATCCACATAAACACTACTCTCTATTTTGCCACGCCCATTCTAGTTCAAATTTTATGGTCGAGTGAGATCCCTCATTGCATATATTTTAAGATACGTACATATACACATCACGCTCGACTCCCTACAAAGAGGTGTAGGCAAAGATCACGGATTTCCACTATCTCCGATCCTAAAAACCTCATTCGCTCCATTGACATGACGTATTTGTAGACCTCGTGTGATAGGTTAGTTTGGCGACAAGTAGCACACCAGACGCGAACCTTATGCCAATTAGGCGCCGCTCTCGTGGGCATTCGTTGGGCTCATTTCGGAAATAACCAAGTAGTGGCTTGTTAGCGTTATGGAATTTACCATCGAAGAGGTTTTGTGATATGCTTCAGACATGCTTAATTGAACCTCGATATATAGTTATGAGAAATATTTGATTTCTTGCCGTTAGATTTAACTACGAACAAATCTACAGGTTGGCTACTGCGTGATATATACAGAACTACAGCTGTTACATGATTAAAAATCACAAGAGACTGTAATCTTTACTTTTACCCTAAGTGGGTGCACGAGGGACCGTCCATCTACACCGTTTCAGTAAGATGTTTTCGAACGCTACATTTCAAGTTTCACAAAATATGCAGTCTGAATCGCCGTTAAAAAACACCGTATATCATACATCCTAATGCATCGATTAATTTCATTGGAGAAAATTTTTGAATTCATAGTTTACATTGCAGCTATCAACAGTACGTGATGACCCGTGTAATCACTATTTCAAAGACCAACCACGCCCCCGTCGAAATTTGGTGCTCAAACAAGCAGTTTCAAATAGGCTTCGGTTTGTATAGAGTATCAGTACAAAGATATTTCCTACCAAGTGTTTCCGCTGCTTTGATATTCTATTAATTTGGCGAATAATTAATGGCCTCTTGCACAGGGCGGGCGAAAGCTGCACATAGGAACTTAATTAGCTTCCTGATTAATTATTCCTTGGCTTCAGCGCGGATGCGGAAAACATACCATGTTTATAATTCTATTTGAATAACTTTCGCGTGGTTTTATGCCCTCACTATGTCACTAGCGTAACATACAGTTAAACATTCGGATTGTAAAGGGAATTTTAATGATAATTATTTGGAACAGTCTAATGTTCATGTGTTCATCCTCAGAAATACATAGTAAGTGAATTGTAACAACATTAAGGCCAATTTTCAATGGATAGTAAATACCCATAATTACTTTTAATCCAGTGAAACATGTTAGTCCATTGCCTCTTTACTACAAGTGATGTGAATAATATGATTGATTCCAAATACTTCATTTATTATAGAATGTCATTCCTTAAACCAAATCCCAGATGGCACTAGTGGGAAATTAAAAGAGCTGTTTAGTAGCATTAGCACGCAAATATCGTCCGACTTGGCAGCACAACATCCGTATGTCTCAAGTCGAGCGTGTCTGCGCGGCACGCTCTTCTTAATATTCCAAAATCAATATCTCCATGCTATTGGAAACATGCGATTGCTAGTTCCGTTAAACGTATCATAAAACATTGTAAGCTATCTTCTGCGTTTTGCTTAGGCCAGCTGAGTCGTAAATATGCCGTAGATGCATTTTGAAACTAAATATATTTGCATAGATACACTCTCACAACATCTATTCTGTCACCTTCATCATAAATATTAGAGCTCTGATAGCATTGATATGAAATATTTATGACAGATAGCTAGTATTGTCCACTAGAATAATTAAGCTCCTGGTTTTGCTACTCCTAAGACAGCGAAAAGAAAGACATCTACTTAGTTTTCTACATACCGCTCAGACTAGTTCAGAACAATCACAAAACAGTTGAATCTATCTAGAATACTGACATCGAAATTAAAAGCACTCACAGTCTCTCCTACAAACTATGACGTCATCATCCCTACGAGTTAGCTTATTACGCAACATTCAGCTAAATATAAGAGATAGAGCAATTAAATTGTCAAAGACAGGCCGCGGAGCATCCAGTCCATAAATCCCCATTACGCAACCCCCTCGGGGCAAAGGACAGCGCGTGACAGCCGATTAGCATGGAAACGACAATCAGAGCGGCCGAGGCATTCCTAATAAACTAATTTATACCGCTCCTGGCCTAGATACATAGACGACCTATCAGGAACTATTTATTGAGATAAGATATATCAGTCATGAGGGATCAGCTTAATGTAGGGGAAAGGGTGAGAAGGCTAAATCTTAACTTAATGCACACCCAATTTGTAGATCAATTCGAAGACAGCGCTGGCACCAAGCGGCGAAATCGAAAGTGAATAATACTCGTACCATTTCGAAGAGACATAGACAGTGCTAGTGAATACATACACAACACGTCAGTTTCTCTAGTTTCCCTAGAACGGGGTAGGCAGAGATCACGGATCCCCGTTTGACTCGACTTTCTGTGCTAGTCGGCGACAAAAAAGAATGTTTATTAGCTTTTTGGCATGTCGTAGAATATAACAAGAGTAACTCGAATTTAAAGGGCTTTGAGCTACCAATCTGTCACCAATACTGATTTAAGCATTTAAAAAGTGTATAATCAGCCTATTCGCAGTGATATATGTGAGCAATAACGAACCGAACACAACTCAATAGTGAGATACGACGGGTGCGTGACAAATGGGGCACCCCTAATGCTTACCCTGTTATCACTTTCACTCAGCACTTTCCCTTTCGGGGTGGACAGAACCACTGAGATATAAACTAGATCATGCTTAGCCGAGATATCGGAGTTATGACGGCATGTATATTGAATATTAGTGACCGGTGTCTAGTCCTTGAATTAATATCAATTTCTATTATCTCTGTTTTCGTAGACGCGATACGACATGGCAAGGAAAGAGGCCCAAACTATAGCATTTGTTAATGTTGCAGTAGAACATACATATATCTGGAAATTATGAAGTGCTTAGAAATAATCTTAACAAAATACATATTCATGCCTCTAACACCCTAACGAAACAGATCTTGAACGATCCTGACAAATCTCTCTCACCTCACTCATTTTCATAAACTTGTTCACTCTACATACAGCCTACGTACATTACAAATAAAAATGTATGCTTTTTAAATTCGTATCTGAACTAAATGCAGTTATTTCGCCGCAGAAGCCTAGGAGGCAGTAGTAGAGCCATTTCGCATTCATATCACAACACAGCGCTGCTAAGGCGAAACGAACTGACAATATACAATGTTGCGAACACACGACACTGGAAGCTATATAAGTTTGTGACATGTAAAGCGCAGTTTTCGCTCAGGTTTAAGTAGTTTTACATCAAACAGGGTGGCTAGACACTGACTCTATTTGTTATTCATAATCGATGTCAATAAAACTGGAGTCTTTTGTCAGGATCGGGAATATATTTATAATACGTTATCTTAGTCCAAATCTCTTTAGTTAAATGAACGAGAAATGTGTGTTTATACAGTCAAAGACCAGTACTGGACTAACTATAATACTTATACTATTTAGTACCTATGCGGTATAGGAATGCCTATTAGGTAAGCTACAGGCATAATACAGTCTATTTAATTACTGTGACGAGACTTGCAATATTACCGGAAATAGCACCATGGTAGTTCAAGGGTCACTCGCTAACGTCACTAACCGGAAACTGAGATTAAATTAGAAGTGCCAGGAGACATTCTGACACCGGCTGACCCTTACGACGTTACTAACGTTAATCATTTCGCTGAACCGAATTCAATTACAAGTTCGTGCTAGTCCGGGGCTCGAATATAATTGTGATTTTCTTCTCAGCATGATGTTGGAGTGGACTAAGAGATATTGTAAGGGTAGGTAACTGAAATCTATTATATGAGCAATATTTCATATAAATGTCATTAAACGCCGATATTTATGTTTTTAACCCTTTAAGCACGGAATTCTTTTGATTAATGACAAGAATAGCCCATTATCTGTCCTTAACACAAACCTTGGCCCTCCCATCATGAAGAAGTCAATGTTAAACATCAAACAAGAGTTGCCACGAACTCTAATTTAGCTACTTACAGTTGTGAGATTGTGTTTTCAGCTCACTGAAAACTTGTTCAGTTGAAAACACCTGAGCGACCATTCTGCCAGAGTACAACGCGATTAAGGGTTACAGTACACTGGACCGACAACGGGGGCGATTACCGTTTGTCATGACCATTGTTATACTAGCCGTTACGGGTTTATCGAAGGGTCGTTAAATATTACTATGCGGTGGAGAAATGCATAGCAAGGTAACATATTGGTAAAGGAATTTCTGACAATTCTGTAAAACCTAACCTAAAAGAACGTCGTCGTTGTGATATCGTGAGGGGATAATATATTTGTAAATAACTTCAACACGACTGTGTAAAAAATAATTTTTAACTATTTTCCAGTTTTTGTTTACTCCAGAAATACACACATATTATAAGTACGTATAGTAAGGTTTCCCATGCATAATAGCTATTGCAATCCATTATTTTATTTTCCGACGCTTCGTAGACGCGACATTTTATGTACAACAACTGCCTTCAGTACAACATTCAGACAAAGCTTTCGCTACAATTACGTTTACATAATCAAAGTACATCTTGAAATAATTAACTAACAAAATTATGTTAATCTAGGACTCAGAGTGATGCCTTTTTATTCGTATAAAATCTACGAATTCGAAATCAGGTAGGTTTTAAGTTGAACAAGACTATTATAAAATAGTAACAGCAGTTTCTCTTCATCACACTTTACTAGATAGATAATGCCATCCCATGCCCACAATCAAGGGCTCGTCATTACCTTAGTACGGAATAACGCTGATACATTATTCATCTAGTTGACAACCTTAATGTACAAGTTGCTACCCTATCCAACTAATTCGTTGTAAGCGCGGCCTGAGCTGCATTAGCCCCAGAGGAGCTTGCGGCGTGGTCGCGCTCATTAAAAGTTCCCACCACGAGCCTTCGGGAGAGGAATTTTAAAGAATTAAAAGTTGCAGCTTCGTTGCCTGACTAAGTTTACTACGCAGATGCTAACATGCCTACATAAATGAAATATGGATACTGTTTGGTATAATCGAGAAGAAAACTAGCATTTCTATACTTACACATATAATATATTTAGGACACTATAACATCAATTTTCTTAACCACTGTATATATTTTTTATCAGTGAAAAAAATATGTTTCGTTGCGTTTGAATCGTGATAATAAAGCGAAATTAGTTGATCAGAATTTAAGAACTCTTCCTAATTATAACAAAACGAGCTTGATGTATGTAGTTTTTATATAATTTTAACTAGAAATGCACTTACATAAATTGCACATTATATACGGGTAACCAAAACAAAGTTGCAGTTAGAAGCGAGCAATTTGTTAAGGATTAGCTCCGCGGACGTGTCGCATTATTCCTTGTCCTGCGCTGGAGCGTGGAAGCGAGTATTAGTAAGTAGATTGCCATTTTAGGATCGCAAATTGCGAAATACCGCGGACGCAACGATATGTACACTCTAGAGATGGCTTTGTAAAAACGTGTACCGTACCGTATCGGACGGTAATTAGCTAATTACTCACTCATGTCCATAGTGCTGATCACAATAAAATATTGTAAGAATCTTCTGCCATATATGGATAACAAAAGTAAAAAGATTAAAGTTCTTGAGGAATATTTGTGAAACTTTTTCAAGACACTCCGACTTTTAGTCGTTTTTGCATAAACGAAAATACAAGATAACTAAAAGTAAGTTTCATGGTTGGATATACCTTTAATTTATTAATCCTACCTTGATTTTTATAACTTAAAGAGGAACAATCCGTTATCTCTGAAATATATAGTTATGCACCTGTAATGTCCCTAAATTCTGACCAATCTATTTTCTTAGTTCATTATATGTACATGGCTCATATTGTTCGTTAGTATTCGTTTGAGCTGTGGGCTGCTCTTGTTTGAATAATGTGTGCTAATTCTTAGCAGAGCGGCTCGTTCTTTTATTTCGCTGGAAATTCTGGCAAGGGGAAAATTCACTCACGCCGCATCAAGCCTATTAGCATTGGAAACTAGATCTGGATGATATCTATATCTGATTGCATAATACGAAGGTTATAGAAGTTAGTTCTTACTAACAATGGATATAATGTAATAGAAATTTAGAATAAACCACGTATATTTTCATACTTAAACTAAAATAATGTATAATGCATTCACTCATGTCCTTCAAAACCTCTCGGGATGAAAATAACCTTGGAGCCACCACATTTCCTCAGTACCTTTTAGTATAATTATCACGATTAAGTTAGCATTGGAATAACTAAGTCAGGTATCTAGCTCATTGCCTAATGTATTCTATTGCGCATTTCTATAACATGTGCGAAGAAAAACAGCTGTTTAGAATTCCATTTATGTCCCAGACTAGCACGGGAGTTCTCACCAAATAGGTAAAACGAGCTAATCTTGTAATAAATCGATGATAGGCGGCACGAATCGCAGCCAATGGTCTCGGGCCATTAAACATTCAAAAGTTCATTTCACTCGTCTCCAGAGATCACATTTACATTAGGGTACGGGGCACGTACGCCACAAAGGAGCTCGCCAACTTACGCCATTCACCATTCACCACTAGCGCCGAATTCAAGCCACTCAGATCGGACAATGGGATATGCTGCTTTGTATGCACTGCGATTATTTACAATAAGGAACCCATGTGCCGTAAAGTTTGAATCAAACTAATACAATTACATTTTCGTGGTCAATGTGTTTGTGAATGGTTATGTTATTTACATAGGTTTTCTAACGATATCAATACAAGTGCCACCTGTTTTACACAATTAATTACTTACAGAATAACCATAGACTTACATGACATAGGCTTACTTCGATAGTTTTTCTTTATTAAAGAAATGTTGGTAACTAAAACAAAATGAATAGATAAATTCTGATGATTATGGCCAGTCTCTATCTAAATGCTTACCAGGAAGAAGACAGGAAGTTATTTTTAACCAAGTTCGCAAGTTAATAAATAAAGTCTTGTAGGACCATAAAAAAGAAGACAGAATATGTGTAACGAGCTTTTTCTTTGCATTACAGTAAGAGTACACGGTACTACGAGTGCACGTAGCACTGAAGCTACGAGTTTTAATGTAATTTCACGGGGAGGCTGCTTATCAGGTGCAATAAAACAGCGCCCCAGCACTTAGGCCAAATTGAATAATGAAACAACAAGGAAATATGCTGATCACAATTCTGCGTGATGATTTGAGAGTCTATAAATTATTTAAGTACTTTAGGAAGAAAAATGTAGCTTAATTGGATAGCGAATATGAATACTTTAGGGAAATGATATATGAGTCTCACATGAGCCTAACTTCATGAGGAAAATCTCCCTGACCTTCAAGGGTCATCCATAGAAACCGTTAGGATTCGATGACTCATGATCCCTTAGTTAACTTTTACTTTCTAAGTTGACGGATCTGGTTTTATTCCTCATTTTCCTTTACTATCGAAAACAACTCGACACAAATAGCAGCACCTACTACGATCCATTTAAGCGCTCAATTTTCTACGAAAGAAGGGGTAAACATATTGAACGTTGAATGCAGCCAGACTGATGTCCCGATTGGATTATACGGGCCCAGTCGCCGCTCTGTTTACCAGACGAGTTTAAGGCAACAACTGCAATCTCTACTCTTGATATTTGTACCCTTGTTTATAAGATGGGGGTGCATTCTTACTGGTATATTTTTGTGTTAACAAATGTATAAAATGCCTATAATATAATCACCTCAGTCACCTTCTTTCTAACCATAATTATTGTGATGACATTAATATAGAATACCAGTCACAAAACTTTATTCTATTAACGTCGAAAAATGCACGAGCTAAGGACTTTAAGTAGTCTTTTAAATAGTTTTTTATAATAGATTATTAGGTTATTATCAGATTACTATTATCAAACAATTTCGGCTTTGGTGGTGGTTGGAGTAAATTACTACTTTGCAAAAGATAATAGTCGGTATCTCGTATACATTGGCATGGTATACAACCTGTCAAGCTGCAAAGTACTTATCAGTTTAAATTTAAGTGAACCAAAGACCATGAAAATACTCCTTGTGGAACCACTCAACCACATAAGGAATTAGGGTCCTTCAGCATGTATTTATTATACCAAAACAACATGTTAGTACTATATTAACAAGTCATATACATAGGTAGTTGTAACTAGTGGTATTCTTATTAGATTTGAGAGGGAGGCTGTGCTTGCGGAGGCTGACTCCATTCTGAGTCAACCCAACTGAATATTATATCAGAAGGCAAGATGCTACAAGCTTGGCTTAAGAGGGCTACATACTGCAGCGCCATGTACGTTGAAAAGGTGCTAATAACGAAATATATTAATCTTTTAAGTATGTAATATTCAAGAGTAGATAAATAAATACTAATAAACAATAACCAAATGAAGCAAAAATTAGCAAAATATTGGTTAGATACACAGATATGAAAGAAAAATCCTAAAGGTAATTCCTAATTAGAAATGATTGTTAAATGCGAATTAAACGTGATAAGAGAATTATAAGAATAATATAGTATTATATATGTTTTGAGAACAAATTTGTGAATTTATGAATGGTTGTTAAGTATTACGCTCTACCACTAAATCATCTCTTACGAAAATGTGATAATGATATCATAAGTGCGATACATTTCTCAACCCACAAGTTAAATATTCATATATTTCTACGAGTATGTTTATGAAGGTAAATCTATACTTAAATCACATAATCCAATACATATATGCACATCACGCCTGATTCCCTGTAGAGGGGTAGGCAGAGATCACGGATCCCCATTTGTCCCGATCCTGACAGATCGCTATCGCTTCATTGACACTCATACACATTCGCTTAAAGGTAATTTTAACATCACCCTTTTTCAATATAGCGTCTATCTAACTCTCATATGTGTTATTGGGCTACGTAACCGCCCTTCCACTTCACTCACATATACTCCTTTTGTCAATCTACTATCATTGATCCGCATAACATAATCCAATAATTGCACACTTACCCATTGCGGATAAAAATAAGTGCGTACTGAGATTAAGTACACTGAGCGTGAGTTAGACTTGAGTCACTCGATATCCCATATCATGTATCGGCTGGGGATGATCCCGGAATACTTTTAACGAGTTCCCAGTAGGTACCAAAGCCTTTGATAGGTATTTCAGCGCCGCAGGCTTCAATTAAGGGATTATGAAATAGATTATTAACTGTTAAACGTGTATGAACGTAAAAGTTTGAAGCGTTACAGATATATTATACACAAACATTATACATCGTGAGGTAAGTAAGAGTACTAAGTAGATCTGGTGTCCATTAAAGTAATGAAGAACAAGTTCATCTAAGACCACATTGAACTCACTTTTCACCAAATTTAGCAATTAGTTAACAATCTGACAGATTCCGAACAATAGGCAGGTTTTCTAAGAATTATTCCTCTTAGCGTAATAAGTGATGTGTTACGAAAATTATAATGGTACATTCTTTTTTTTTAATACAAAATATTTTTAAGCTTACGTATGGAGGCATAACATGTCGGAACTTCATTAACTTTGTAAACATAAACATACGCTTCACGACTTGTGTATACACACTCCCTTTTTATTATGGCGGGGTAGTCAGAGGCTTGAATGCCCATCTCCAAAATTTGGAAGGCATGTTAGGTATGGGTCATTCAAAGCCCGCGTATCACTAGATAGACAGCACCTAACGTAATAATAGTGAACCGTATCGCCGTATATAGGCACTTGTATCAACAACAATAGCGCATATGTATTATTGTAACAACACATGTTTTACAAATACAGTTTCTTTCTTTCGACGACGAGTGATTGAACTATTTCCACCTGATTTATCACCTGAGGCAACGCGATCTTAAAAATGGTTATCACGCCAGGAAAATCTTATTATCACGCTAATTAGAGCCGTCAATAATGTAAGAGCAGCGGAAGTCTGGTATTGATCCGCGAGATCACTAAAGAGCTTTCATTAAATTTAATTTGATGAAACGGGAGATTTCCCCGAAATTCTAATTAAAGGTAAAGAACACAGTCTTCAAACATTTCTTTTGCGAAACATTTCGACGGAATTGTCTTACGATTTTGTTTGTACTCAGATCCCGTGCTGGCAGGGGACTAGAATATACGTAATAGCTGCAGTTCTAGGTAATAACTGTAACTACTTATTGATTAATGTTCAGAGATATATTAGGAAGTTCTACATCTTGCTAATATTCCAAAATAATATCATCATAATTAAAATAATTATGCTTTAATAAACTGAAGAGACATTATATCAAACCTAAATAAAAAAGTACTCAAATAAAACTCAACTAAAGTACATAACCAAAGCATAACCTGAAATTAAAGATCAAATAACTCAAGGGTTAAATATATAATGATTAATAATGCTGCGAGCAATGAATGTATACGTTTCATATCTATTAGTTCTATAACTGTTTCGTATGCGGCTTTTATCTTGAAGTTAAGATATAAACGTATTATACCCATACTTTAAGACCATTAGTTCCTACCTGACCATTGCCTGTGAGTTGTGGGGATGGCCTGAAATAGCATCAGGGTGGGCTAGCATTTCACGTCGGGTTGTTAATTGCTAGGAGCACCCTTAGTCCAGTCTTAATTGAGATCTCAGAGTTAACTCGGTTAATCCCTTACCGGGCCGCACCCGAGTAACGTCATTAAAATGTTGGTCCATATTTACAATGTAATACATATGTAAACTCATACACATACATACATTCATGTCCTGCAATCCCTTTCAGGGTGGACAGAACGTTGGAAATACAATATCTCCTATTATTTAACCCGTGCCTTAGTCGCCTCCTACAACATGCCGGGAAGAGGCATTAATAGAAAGGGTATGCAGCATGGAATGGGACTACGTAAATTCGTGTCATCTTATATCTATCGGTATGAAAAGAGCCTTAGAAGTATATCTCCTTGGTATTTTATCAGATTTACAACATATTATATCTCCAAAATTCGAATCAAGAAATATTTTGTTAGTTTATAATGCCATTAGCAGCCAAATTACGGTCGCCATTGTTTATATACTGTCTGCTTTGCAGCTGTAGTCTAGTTGGTAAGATCTCTGACTTCTTATTAGAGGTACTCAGGCCGATACCCGTCTCTGGCATTTACATATGAATTAAATTTAAAAATGTGTTTCTCATTTACTTACACAATTTACAGTCACTAACAGTGAGAGAAAACGTGTGAAAACCTGCCTATCCCTCGAAAAGGTATAGTACGGTAATAGTAATAGACAGTGTCTGTATTCTTTGATACAGTTCACTACCTATCGCATAGCGTGCTATCTATCTAGTGAAACGCGGGCTCTGAGTGGCTCATACCTAACATGCGTTCTAATTTACAAAGATGAGCACTCAAGCCTCTGATTACCCTGCCACAACAAAAAGGGAGTGTGTATACACAAGTCGTGATGCGTATGTTTGTTTTTTATCTGCGTAAGTAGCAACGATTCTACCAAAATCGCATACTGCACGAGTGAGACCGAAATTTAAATCTTTTATTATAACTATTTGAGTTATCCTAAATGCTACCAAAGTAAAAATTACCTATATGATCATGTCACTCATATTCGACAACCTATTAAACGTAGTGGGTAGACAGATTCTAATTGCCTCTCGCACGGTCTTTGCAAATCAACTAGGTGGATCTGCAATCAGATATCTCCAACGAGGGCTGGCAGGCAGGTGGGGCCATTGTGAGAGGCGCCCCCTCGGAGGCCCATTGTGCTGAGTGAAGGCAATCGCCCTCTCTTTGAGGATGGAATCAAATCGCCCACGTGAAAATGCACCGTTTTATCATCAAACAATGGTAGACGTACTATTATAGATATTAAAATCAGTCTAATATCAGGAAATAGTTTAGCGCTTAGTTGAGAGATTAATAAATGAGGAATTGATGTTAAACATGACAGATACATCGTTACTTTATCATGCTAAATGCAATGACGAATATCTCTGACCACAAAATGTTTCTCCTTTAGTAACCAATGAAAAAACAATGTATTAATTACACATGATAATAATATACAATTAAATTACAAGTGCTGCCCATGTTATTAACGGAGGTAATACATATAATCTGAATGAATACTTGTTATATTAAACGATCATTATTTTATCTCGCCTTTTGGTCATGTTGCTAACTTATGTATGTAACGCTCCATATGTAAATTCAACAAGATTTTAAATTACGTCATTTAATTTTATTTAAAACTATATATAGAAACATTCTTAGAACGGACCCAACCTCGAATTATAAAAGACTATTTGAAAAGTGACCAGTAAACATCGCAGCCTCAACGTATCGTATCCTTGCCTCCCGAACCGGTATTTAAAAAACAAGAGGTAGGTGAGTAGCGAAACAGGTCACCGTGAGGCATATTTGTGGAAAGAATGCAGCGGTCGTTACCCGCGGAACCTGTTCGGGGCCCGCCGCGGTCACTGCCCGATTGCGGAGGACTCTTTTAGCGACGCTGTCCGTTCATGGGCATCCGGAGGCATGGGCCAAGCGCATTCTGCACGGTATATACTCGAGCGAAACGGAACACTGAGTCTGTTACTTAGTATACTCATGCTAAAGATAGGATTTGATTAGGTACGTGATTTGAATGGTTAGACATCCACGTTGGATCACAATTAGATAGTGTAACTGTAATTGAAGTTACTGTTACAGTTACTGTTTGTTACTTAAAAATAATAAAAAAAATAGTAAAGGTTTCTTACCGTTGAAACGAATAAATAACGTATTAATTAAAAATAAAAGATATTGAAGTAAACATATTACATTCAAATAAAAATTAGAAGAATTGATTTACTTTCATATTACAACGGTCTACAATCTTATAACAGCCTAAGTGTCTAACTTGAAATTATATTTTTTTAACTTAACGTATCAATTCATTTGATTTCAACATACATAATTCCATAACCACTAATCTACAATCAATTACAAACATCACATAACATTCCTTCGCAATACCAGTATATACTCACCAGTCAATAAGTAACCTTTAAGCAGAGTGCCCAGGCCTATGCACAATGCGGTTAAAAATACGCCAAGGACTGTTAGCGCGGGAAACGTTATACTATGGGCGGTCGGCCATGTTGTTTACGTTCGCTCGACATTCGGCGTGGCTGTTGTAAACTCGTAATGAATGGGCCCATGAATGGGTGAGGCTTAGCGTTACGCAGCCTAATCACAAGTTTCGCTGCATTATAATTATAGTGGTTTTGTGTCTACCACGTATTGGAAGCAGTTTTAAGATTAACTTAAATAGGATCTAGGCAGCTGCGTCGATTTCATTGAAAAAGGTTATTTGAAAACATAACTTGCGAACTCGCTAACTAACTCTGATATAAATTGTGAAGTTATTGTCAATTTTGTGAGGATTTAGACGTCGATATATAGTTTTATAAAAAAAAAGAACGTCTTCAGACGCATTTCAATGATTCATGATATTCGTTAAATTGACACAAACAAAATAGCACCAGTTAAGATACAATGACCTAGGGCCATGATAATTGCATATTGTTAGGAAGCCCATTCGTATCTCCAGCACGATGTAAAAGTTTGCAGCAGCTGGAATTGGTTAGCCCCTATTCAAGATGCAAATTGGAAACGTAATTAAATTACGCAACATTCAACTCGGCTCTGGACTTACTAGAATTATATTCACGATGCTAAAAAACAACAAAGAGATCATATTCCTAATCGCGGAGAGTACTTAGTACATAGACTGCCATCAGTTTCAGTATATTAGTTATTATTTTTAAAACATTGTAGGGAATAAGGGAAAAAATAGCATGTACGATCTCTTAACAAATTGTCAACTAATTAATAACATTATATTCTTCAGACCAGGTTTATTACTTGTCAAATTGCGTACTGACTATTTGCTTGACTCGTGGGTGGTCAAGGTGACCATATAATCACTTACTTAGCAGCGATGGATAAGTGAATTACCCCGAAAGAGACAGCGTTCGTAAAATTGTTTGCTTGTTCTTAGACCAACGCAACTAATAAGTAATAACAAAAACAATAGCTTACACAAGCACCTACACTTTTGACACGTTGTTTATTCCAAAGGTTGTGGCTTATCAGACCAATGTTTTGATAACATTACGTAGGAGCTGCCCTTTTAACTAACACCTGAACGGGGGTGGAATAACAATCGTCACTGCCTACGTATACAAGGTAAAAGAGCGTGATTACTGTCAACGTTTAAGTAATATACGACATAAACAAATTAAATAGATATTTACATTCACATCCCTGAGATATATCTCTTTTCATCATGTTTAGCACTACAAATGAAGTTAAGATTGAATATTGGCGACAGATTGAGAGGTCATCACACATGAATTCTATTCACGATCATTCTTCCTTCCAATAACATAACGGAAGTACGAGTAAGCATTAGTTAAAACTCAAACACAACAAATAGCGTCACGATCCTATTATTCCTTATTTATTATTCCTTGCTAAGTAGCTAGAGATTTACGTTCTCTGCAATTACGGAGTCAGTGATTCTAAAGCATATGTTAAACCAGATATACAGTCAGTATTACACTGAGTATACCTTCGAAGAATAAGTAGTTCTCCATACTCATTAGTAGCATGTAAGTCCTAGCTAGCACTGGACACGACATACATTAGCCTTTTAAGTGTATGCTCTGTACACATATTAGGCAGGCTATGTACGTGAGTACACGCGGGCTACGTGAGAGTGAAGGAGGCGGCTGGCGTCGGGCCAAACGATCCCCGAACAGGTGACATGGAAGCAACCGAAATACGCGGACCGGGCGAAAATACATGTAATCAAGGACTGCGGGGGATATTGTCTACATGTACCGTTATAGTCATAGGCTTACATGTGCTAAAAGGCAATGGAATAAAAGGCATGTTTCTTAATTTTTTAGCTAATGTGTCTTAGGGATTATGGGGTCTGAGGATAATATTTTCTTTACGTAAAATTAGTAGGCGGCTGTAGCACAGTGCGTAAGACCTTTGACTTCTTATGAGAAAAGGTCCTAGGTTCTAATCTCGGCTCTGGTATGTATCAATGAAATAAATTAAATGTGTTTTTAATTTACGTACATAATTTACTTACTACAAACTAACCTTCCTATCCTTCGGGGTTAGCAATATCCAGTGCCGGTTCACTCCCTATCACGTTGGGTGCTGTCTATCTAGTGAAACGCGGGCTTCGAGTCACCCATGCCAGCATGCCTTTCGAAATTTGAAAAATGAGCACTCACGCTTCTGACTACCCCGCCACAATAAAAAAGGGTAAAAAAGTCGTGAAGCGTATGAATGAATGAAAACGTCAGGGAATTAAGTCTTTGTTTTACCAGATAGTCAATAACCCAGAGACACATTGGAAGTCCAAAGTTAAGTTTTTATTTTGCCAAGTCGTACTCTAGGCTACTTGAGTTCATCCGAATTCTTGGAGCATTCATTCCTAAGTAAATTTCGAGTTGGGAGCACACTTTCAGGCACACGGCGAGAGCTTCGCAGAAAGACATTTCCTGCATACATTTGCAGGTGATACTGGGAGTATGTGACGTAAATAAAAGGCTAACTAGAGATCTCTCACACTAACATTACATAGGGGACGATTAAAAGTGAATGAATGTATATAGGTATTTATAGAGACCAATATTATAAATGAATACTTTCGCAACCCCTATAGTAATCGGTGCATGAGGAGATAACTAAATCAAAATTAGTGAGAGGAATAATACTTTAAATTGATCGTAAGCCTATACTATATAGGGTTACTGTTTCAATTCCAAAACATTTTTATAAATATTTGAGGATTTCTTAAGTAAATGTTGGAATAATTAAATTTTAATTTAAGCTTAGGATTAAAGTATTCTATGGTAGTCGGGAGACCTGTTTACATTCATACATATATTCAGCCCCCACGTCCCTAACGGAATAAGCAGACTATCGACAGCAACCTGAACCCTGTTCATACCATATCAATTATCGCAAGAAACAAATAGCGAGTGTATATATGCATAACAACCTCTTCAACCCCAATCGTATCGGATACTAGCTACCTCGTGAAATCTACTAAAACTTCATCTTTTGATTAACTTGAGACATACTTGAGGGATAAAGAAGACTAGCGTGAAGTCGATTTTGCGTTAGGACACATATGTAACACTGGTGAAATCTAAAAGCACATGATAATACACACAAAGCAGTTATTCAATATGATTCGATTACTGAAGCTTTATTAATCACTCTGAAGTTAATCACATCATTGCATTAATGAATATGTAGGCACACTGTATATTATGTCAATATGATGTTTCATTTTCATGAAACTGCGTTTTGAGCGTTAGTCATCTGCATAGCAGAGTATTATTTCGATTACTGAGCGTGAGAGTTCTTATAACACATAATTAAATATACTTCATTCGCCAACAGTTAACCAAGTGGCATACATCAATAGATCGATTCTAGTATATTATACTAGATAATAGATAATCCATGATAAATTGTAGATAAGTTCTAGATCAAGCGAAGCACATTATTAACATGATTTTCGGCTATGCAAATGAGCGTGAGAGAAGCTTAAAGCTTATACATTCATAATTAGCAGTGATGCGCAATAACTTTTTGGCATTTTCATATTTTTGTATCCTGAAAAACCAGCGTGATTTAAACTATAATTAAATCCACCGTATAAATAATTGAGAAAACTTTGATGTGATTATAATATTCTCGGAAAATTCTGCGAGGCCTTTCATTACATACGAGTACATTCTTGATAATTGATATACACAATATTTTGTAACTAAACATTAAAAGTTATTCAGGTAATATTATTGTTTTATATGATTTCCAGCATGGATATGTTAATACTATATTATACCAACATATATACCACTAATGCCTGCTTTGACTTACGACAAGCGTATGTAAATGTTGTGAGCATATATTACGTAAAGCAACAAAAGTGGTACTTTCAGGATACCAAGAAATATGTTCTCGTGGAGAAAGCGTCGCTTGGTCGAGTGCCAAAAAGTCCAAGGCCGCGCTAGGACTCAAAAGCTCGAGAGCTTTCAAGGCTAGTAATCACGAAAGTCTACAAGGTACAGAATACAGCTTTTCATACAGGCGTTCGTTACTACTAAGCAACTGTACTTTTATTTGCAAACCGGTAATTCTGTTTGTTCATTAAGAGCTTCATACAAATTTTATAGTGCGAGATAGAAATTATATTCGTATAAACGGAATTGTTTTATGATTCTATATTTGGTTATACACAAAATATAGATAACTCTGAACCACGGTACGTACTCATTAATATGTTAAAGATTAACAATTACTAAAATGCTTACTTACAATTATCATTCTTCTTTAATCGTAATTGGTTAACAAGAACACCTTACCTGCAAATAGAAAAATAAATATTAGAAATACAATATAACAGAAATACAATATAACAGAAACACATTAAATAAATAAAATATATTAAAGCATTCAACAAAGTCACGTAAACAAATCAATATCTTCAGTTTAGAGTCAGTCATCTGCAGTAGCAAGCCGATAGATTTCCCTTCAATCAAGGCATAGGCGGAATGAGTCATCAAAGAGGTCCTTACTATTTAACTTAGTAACGTAAGTCAGCATATCTTGTTTTTGAATAAAAATCAAGAATGTGTACTAACTGTGTATGTGTGTGTGATAACTTGAAACAGGTGTATTTTTTCCGGTATACACCTGTTACATAATATGAAAGTATAAATAGTTACATATGAAAGTAGTAAATGTTGTACTAAAAGGGGTGTGACATGCATGTAATTGCTTTAATTATTTTTAAATACTCTTGTAATTGCTTTATTTGAACCTTATTTATGTATGTCAGGTATGTTTCCATAAACTATTATTTTAACTTTAAAGCTCTACTTAGTTGTATGACTATATTCACAGGTATACACTAGAATTAAGTTGGCTACGAACGTTAAAGGTAAGATACCATTTCGCCTTTTCATAGAAGAACCGTAGCTTCTAAATGGCTTAAAGGCGCTACCAATCTTTTCAGTAATCCTATTTGTGCTATAGTTTATTCCATGGTAAGACCAGAGGAGCTTTCACTAATCCTAGGGGAGCTTCGGCTCACTCGATTATCGGGTGCCGCTCTTCACTCCCCAAATGTCAAAGGTGGCAGCCACTCTGTTAGTGCCGATGAGATTTCGCCACACACCAATCACCGTGAATACGTTAGGTAACCATACGAGATTAAAATATGGAGGATAATGGAAGCTGTGTATCGAGTATGATATGTATTTAATCAGAATAAGGACTATGTATAGTAATAGTGAAATTCAACAGCACTACGTTAAAAGATCAAACTGTTTCTTTAAAAAGGTGAATTAGAACATGATCTACCTTTTTGTGACAATATTCTTAACAGTTGTTAAAATGTTTCATCACGTTAATTCGTTTCAATGTTCATATAATGGTCACTCAACCTTAACCTAAGAGAAAACTTTTGCATACTCCAGAGCGTAACACAAAAGTTAACCGAGAATTTTATAATCCTACCACAAGCAGAGAGACGCTACAATAGTATCAAAGCTAATAAGGTGCAGTGAACGCCACCTCATCCAACATTCATGTTATTTAATCCTCGCGTGCGCAAACATCTCGGAGGCAACGGGCTCCAACAAAATCATTCATGAATATTTCGACACGGCTTTGCACTGAAACATGTTTTTATTTAGCATCGTGTCTGGGTATTTATATCGCTTGTGGATATCGACAAGTTACAGGAAGTAAATTTAATTGTCAAGTATTAATAAAAGTTTCGAAAACAAGTAAACGATGGAAACATAGGCATGACACGCATTCATTTATTAATGTTTATATAAGCTTGCACAAAAAATATTGTATCGTAATAAGAACATAGCAACTTTGTCATAAAGCTAATCACCTTAAGCCTAAACTAGTAAGCAAATTAAATATTAAAAGTAAATGTAAGCTAATAATGAATTAGGTATTCAGATTTATTATTGTCACACATATTTTCGTTTGACTATTGTTATGTACAAAGCAAAAGTATTCTATAACATGTTTGTGCCTATTTCCAGACGCCAATATCTAAATATAGAATGTGTTTGTGCAAAATAGCCTCCATGTCTCAGGTTGGTACTGAAACAAAATAACTACATCATTAAACTCCACAAACAATATTTTTCATCTAAGCTGTGCTTGGAGCCCGAAAGGTCGTCGGCCGGCTGAAAGGCGCAATTTCAGAGTCCGATTAAAATGCAAATGGCGGGCATCAAACGACACCCACGACACACCTCTTACACTTGTTTAACTTTAAGCCTTTATGTGATTAAATAGGCATACAAACTAACTTTCTTCAGAACATGGACACACGTTTATGACAACTTTCATGTTATGTAAAATATGTAATGTTATGTAAGTAAAATCGCGGTGGTTAGTATTTAAACGAACATCAAACTATACGTAAATGTACAACAAAATACTGATTTGTACGACAAAATAATACTGCCCTCACCCAACTCAATTCTGCTACCTTAAGTGCATTATTTTTTATGTGCAATTTATAATGAGCTGCGAATTTGGTTATAATATTAACATGCTATAAAAAAAATGTATCTTACATTATATAGGTATAGAAGACAGACAACAAATAGTTACTGTGAAAACACGAATTATCTGTTATAAAACTAGTTTTTCGATAATTTCTTATTTAGACGAACAAAACAATTACTTCTGCTGACAGTATAACAACAGTTTCTTTGAGAGCCCTGTTCGTTTATTTAGCTATTAACCCTTAAGCTGTGACCCTATGGGCCTAATGAATGGCCGGCTACCAACCGATGCCACGAGTCGCTCCGAGATAACAGAGGCCAGCTTTGATCATAATCGTCCAACAGCAGGGTTGTTATCGCAATTTCGCCCGTAGTATAAAAGCAAACTTTCGTAGCAACTACGCCCGTAGCAGGTAGCAATTTAGTTAGGAGTTGCTCGTGGCTCGTAAATTGTTTTTATTCTTTGAGAGCAGACATCTTTGATGTGAATTTTGTATGAGCCTTCGCTTTTGTTAAAAGCTGCGAAATCTCGTAGTTTATTAATAAATTTCACTTCAAAATCCCGTGCTTATGTGAGATAGTTCATGTTAAACGATGTGAGTAAGCTTGAACTTTCTTACCTTAACGTGCCGTATGTTCTACCCCTTATCGTACTCTTTACAAATTTATATATACACACTCCTGTCGCGCCTTTCTTAAAATTGATTGGCATTAACATATTATGTTGCCAAGACGCCTAACTCTCCAAAGTATTACATAATTCGCAAATTAGGTAAAAGTCTGGAAAGATTGTAAATGATTTGACAGAGCAAGTATTAAGCTTCGTGACCTTGAGCAGCAGGTGCGCTCAGGTGGCATTGTGTAGCATTTGTGAAGCATTCTTATTATTGTCAATTTAACGATGGCGCTTACATAACATTCTAAGCATTACTTTTGAATGGAGTTTCAAATAACTCGTTAAATGGGGCGCTATATTGGGGACAATGGTATTCCAGACCAGAATGGAACGATATCTTATCAACGATAGCTTTGTTCCCCTTAACTAGACTAAAAGTGACGAAAAAATGTTCTCTGGAACTATTTCCACCGCACACTTCCTCGGGACGCTTGTGTGCATTCAATTAATTGATTTTTTTCTCTTTCTCTGTGCTGGCTAGATGCAAACGCCCACTTTTAAATCTATTCGCTCGCAGCCGCCTAAGAGCCGTTTCAGGTAGTTTGTAATTTACGTCTTTCGTAACTCCGCAGCAGCGCGTTAAAACTTCCCTTAATGTTCTCTTTTATTTGCTCTCACGACTACAATATAAGGTACAGAGAATATTGTTATTAACTAGACACATGTTTAGACTCAACATCCATAACGGACATGTTTTTGAACCCTTTCGAAGAACTGGTAGACTTGAGTCGCAGATCGTGATACACCGCGTAATAACATTTAATAGATAGGAGATTATTGGATTCTCTTGCTATTTTACTAAGGACATATTATGTCTTAGAGTTTCTTCCCACCACGAAAGGGATACATAGACGTGAGTAATTAGCCATTAACAAGATCTAGACATGACCCTTCGACGAATCCAACTAACAGTTGGCCCTGTGACAATAAGTTCTGTTTCAATTGGGCCGAGTGAAAGTGAGCGAGCGGTAACATTGACTTTGGGGATGACATTTGGCGTTGCGCCAGGCTGCCGTTCATTGACGGTGAGGCTGCAATCGATACCCACGGGCAACCCTTAACAGGACCAACGGACAACAACTATACTTATTGAGTGGCTCAAGGAAGATTACATACATTACATTTTTAAATTACTAACCTATGTCAGTGCATGGAAACTACACCAAAGTTATGTGAAGAGTGATTAAGGGCTTATAATCGTGGATAACTGTAATAGTTCGTCACATTCCAACATCAAAGTTGAGTGTATGCCTTTTTTACGGTTTTCTCTCTTCTTATACCAAAATTGATGATGATAGATGGTTAAAAATCGGCGGGTTTTAGTACACACTATACATGTAGATCTACGTATATCAGAAGTACCTATTATCATCTAGTATAAATATGATTAAGAATATGATCGAGCAAAACATTTATGATAATCCATGAATGTATAAAGAAACGCTATTAACACCTATATTACACAGTAAGTACACCGCACTGTTTTCTATCATATGTAGTCTTCAACTACGTATTCCCTTTCGTAGCATTGTTGCACTACGTTTAGTGGGCACCTTTTATGTGCCTAATGGGTGCGAGTGTGCCCAACGGTTACGGCTCTCACGTCTTTATTCGCTAAGGCGAAGAGTTCTTCGTGCCACGTGGCGTAAATAGCCTTACAAGAATGTCAATATTATAAGAAGTAGCTTTATATAATACAAAAAGACAAAAATGACAAACGTGTTCTCCACCATTAACTCTTGCGGGATAATCAGTGCTTCAGGTGTACATCTCCGCATTTAAGAAGTACGAAAGAAATTTACGAAGATTTAGTAATTCAATGGCCACCTCGAACCCACGTGTAGACCATATAGTCAGTACTCAATGTGACAGGTGGTAAGCCATGTCTCCTTTTACAAGCACTAACTAATACCTTTCGTACTATTCGGCGCATTTTGTAAATGTTATATTATACCTATTACACTATTATTTATTTATGATACACATTACACATATGTATATATGAAATATAAATACAAAGTGATTAACGGAGTAGAGATAAACGAAATCTATTAGATAGACCATAGTTCATTGTCACATTGCTATCACAACCCCGATAGTCGGTAATGCTAAGTTTACCGAGTTAATATTGTGTATCCAAAACCTTCTGTTAAGCCGAAGAGAAATTAAAAAACATGCTGTTTTTATGTTATTAACAACCAACGGTTGACTATACATATACACTATACTTGAGAATCTACACCTGCTTCTACCTCAACGTAATGAAATCACCTGGATATTCCAGCATAGGCGAGTGCTGGGCACAAATCTTGGCAGAAGCGGCGCTGGTCAAGCCATTAGACGCATACCCAATGAGCTCATTCTCTCAAAGTGCCACATTCATAGCTTGGACTGATATTAACAGTGAAACGAAATCTTTAATATAGTGTAGATGATTCGATATGGTAATGAGGTTTTGTAGTAGTATCCCTTCACAGTAGTTAACCCTTTAGAAAGCACTTTTGTTTACTATGAAAGTACTTACACGTTTTAATCGATTACAGTTAACAGGTACAAGGTATAGTTTTAAGAGATTTGCGATTTATACTCATGATTCATAACTAACAGGACTTATCGCGTAGGTTTTCATATAATAAAGTTACCTTTATGAACCCGACATTTCGGTTACGTTGCAGCAGCCTTGGTCACGGGAAGACTGACGATTCATATTTCTTCGCCTCCACCTCAGCGTTCTGTCAGATTCTTCTCTGACAGGGTAGTCACTGCTACGTTTTTGTCAATAACGCGCGGCCTACACACTATACTATTTTCTACTGTGAAACGTCGGGTTAATAATAAAGGTAACTTCATTATATAATAACTTACGCGATAAGTCCTATTAGTTATTAATCATGAGGTACAAGGTACCTTTATAGAGAAATATATTGTGCTCCTGACGATATTTTCCTCATTAATGACCAAATATGGATATATTAATTTTAAAAATGTAGATTAGACCTATAAATATGAGCACACGGCAGATTTAAACAGCACTTCGACTGCACCGCACTTACCTCCTAAATCTCGGCGCAGACACGTCTAATACTACTTGTTCTTATTTAATGGACTTACCTGTAACAAAATACAAAAGAGATATTAATAAAGGGCATTAATCACATCTTAAGCTGAGCTGAGACGTAATCATAAGACAACTATTTTTATGTCTGCATGTCTTTAACTACGGAGCTAGGCATATATGCGATGCAATATCGTACGAAAAGTTAGCAGCTTTGAATCAATTAAGTTTATTCAGTAAACCATAACTCATACGATTCTCATACCAGCATTAGTACCTATATTACATTTGCATCTTTACATCTATTTAATTGGATACTAGAAGAACCAATTCAAACTTGTTCAACATTACGTCTCTAGGCCAACCGATCCCCTGTGTACGACCATGAGTGCGTGTAGTTGGAGCCCTTGACCTTGGCTGGAGTTGGCTCCCGTCCAGCCTTGCCACAGCCAGCCCCACTGGCGATGCACCTCCATAATGGCTTCGGGGGACATTAGTTGCATTCGCCAAACTATTGCACTGCAGACAGTGTTTCACTACCAAATTGAAATTTAGTGACGTTTGCGTTCTGTTCGAAGGCTAGAGTTTAGTGAGGATTTGAATTCGGAAATGTGTGCTTTGTGCTTCGAGTTATTGTTATACGCCCGTCTGTCTAAACCTAATTGCTCATATAATAAGACTTAAACACTCACAGAGTACACACAACACTAACTTTAAACAAATATATTTCCTAATATTTATAAGTTAGGAGCATTAACTAATAAATTCTGCTTTTATTCTTTAAATTTACACAAAGAAACAGACACTGAGAGAAGAAACCTGCCTATTTTCTTGCTCATATACAGTAACATGTCCTTCTTCTAATCACGTTGGGTTTCGTATAGCTAAAAGTCAACTCAAACTGCGACTACTCCGAAAGTTATTGCACTAAGTTTCCCAGTCTCTCCATTCCCATGATATCTACTAAACCAAACCAACAGTAGACCAGTTGGCAACAAGCGAACTACCGGAACCCCGTACATTTCCACACGTTATCGTGATATTGGCTCCTATTATCAAACAACGATTAACGGAGAGTCAATTCCTGAGTGGACACTACTTGGTATTACGCTGACACTGTTGTTTTTGACTACAGGATATATAGTGTATTTTGATTGACTATGAATTATTTTGATTGAGGACTAAGGCAAAAGCGCCCAATACCGACCACTGATAGAATTGACTTCGTAATTCACTAAAAAGATAAAGAAAATGTTTAAAGTTTAATAATATAAAACATTCCTTGTAAAGATTACGATATTTACTTTCATAAAATCACGAAGAAAAATATCCTATTTGCCTTTTTCATACCTAAATCTGGTATCTGACCCAAAGGACTTGATTTATACCGAAAGCACCGTTTACCGACCGGTGAATGGAATCTATTGCACGATAGGCTAGCAACCTGACACCATTGTTCCAAGAAACATCACAACCACAATATTCATGCTAATAAGTGACCTAGCAGTATCTCAGCAGTATCAAGGTTCTGTCCACCCCGAAAGGGATAAAGAACGTGAATGTACGTGTATATGATTGAGCATTAAACACTTGTCTAAGTGAGAGAAGAGTTTTTTGTTTATTAAGTTCTAATTTTCTAATAAACTGTTAATAACACTGCTAGGTAAGAGCAAATTAAAACTTTTGACACTAGGAAGTCCTGTTAATCTGTCAACGCATTGTTAGCATGAATGATGGCATTTATTGCGTCGCCATGGCAACGGCGTCACATGGCCATAATCCTCTTAACATTGGCCTCGTGGACATTCGGTGACCCTGTCGGGAGGCTTAATGTTCGACAACTGGTGCGGATTTCGATCTTGTTTTACCTCTAAACGCGCCTGCAATAGGGAAGGCCTTGTACGAGCGCCTGATAATCCCTTTCTGGGTACTCTTGGGAGCTTTACACTACCTCCTTTATCATGTGGCAATGGTAGCTTTGAGGATTACGTAATAAAATACATACGTATACAATAAACACACAAAAAATATGAAGTATTCTGCTGTAATTATTCAAGCCCGATTAATACGAAAGGCTAGCCAACCCATAATATAAGATTAGTAAATGTAGGTATTTATTTTCTTTAATGATTAACCTGTTAAGCTCTGTTTCTAAGGAAAATTACGTCGCCACGGTAATTTTTAATATTAAGTCCAAAATAACTGGTCGCGTAAACGACTACCAGTCTTGCACTTCCTGTTTCCTTTGCTCGACAAATTGAGGCAAATTTCTCATAAGTGGTATATTACGTCATGTAATATTTCCTTGCTAGTAGTATAGTATAGTAGTAGTGTATAAGAGTAGTAGTATCACATGGTTACTATTCCTATTGGTTAGAAGATTAAAAAATAACCTTCGACACTAAGAAGGTATTTGGCCATTCAAAGTCCAAGCTTTGCCATCCTTTACTATGCAAAAAATGAGGAAATACCAACTTTTTCAATCTTTATTGTTTGTGTTTTTTTTCTATTATAGACTTGAAACACGGTTATTCCATGTACTAAAAACAAGAATCAATACTTTAAAAGGTACACAACAACAAATTCTTGACTCAACTCCATAGTCAAACGCTCAAAGATTTGTCTTAGTCAACTCTTTTGACTTTGTAATTGTTTTTAAAACTCGTAACAAGTTTAAAAGGGCAGTCTTTAGCGCGGGCCTTTGTCAAAGCCTTTGTCTTATTCAAATCCCGGTCCAAAGTTCTGGAGTCACGGATCATCTTGGGCAAATTTGCCTCCACAAATGAAGTTTCACTTTTATCTCTGATATGCAGGGAGTAACCAGCAAGTTCCTTATTTCAAACTGTTTTAATTAATTAGCGAAAGCTGCTCTAATTACAACAGTTAGTACTCGTTATGCTTAGGTATATATCTATTATTAGTATGTCATGTATGGCAGTCACAAAGCTCTACTAATGGCTGTCACTCAACCTTTGACTACGCCGAAGGGATTATTGCAAATGCATTTTGCCCGTACGAAATGAATGGACACATTTGAAAACGGATATACGGAATGGATCTTTAGTAGAATGGCTAAATATACACCAGACGGAATAAACCTGAAGGTAATGCTTTGTTCACTTACTAGCAAATATAATGTAGAAGTCATTTGTAAACAGTCAAAATTAAAGTATGTTCTTAATTAATAACGTATAAGTAATTGATATCCTGATCAAAGCTTAAATAACAATATTTGGTTTATTATTCCCGTGTAAAAATAACAGAATTGTTAATTAAATTGAATAAATATCATACAGACTGTGTATTCATATTTAATGAATCGAGAGGTATCGAATTTATTGCTGCACGTACTTTCCGTTTCTAGCTGGACTGAGACACAATGTCTACTCGGCCATCTTCAAGTATTGATATAGAATATCGGTGAAACCTTTAGCCCATTGTCCAACAGATACAATTCAACTCTAGCTGTTTTACTGTCTCCTACACAATGCCACAAATCTAGTTAATTTTCTCATTACACGAAATCCCGAAACCACATACTCGTATTAAATTCTTAGATGGGGATGGGAATATATGTATTCTGTTTTTATATCATCATATAGGCTAACATTTTTATTGTGTTTTAAATCCACATGTATATATTGGTACTATGTCCTACTAGTCGTACATCCGAAATCTATTTAAGGCACTGGAGAGCCGAAATGGCAGAGCAGAGCAAAAAGAGCCTCTAATGAAAGTAATGCGGGAGCGCCCTGTAATCCCGGCGCGAGTGCGGAGGCTACATTAAAAATAATTAGCACCGCCAACGAAACAGACTGGGACCACTTCGGATCCAATTATGAGTTTTAATTAGAATAAAAATACACCAAATATGCTGAAACGCAGTACACTTACTGCTACGCTTTTCGGGATAGTTTGAAAGTGACAGGTGCCACATAACGTTTCGTTGATTTTCATTAATATTTGCTAATTATTTTTTCTACAAAGTTACCTAGATTTTCTCTTAATCTTTTCCAAACCAATATATCAATATGACCCGAATGGTCACCCCAGATACTAACCAACTCTCGTTTAATAACATCTGTGATCTATTGAGAACAGATGCAGAGATGCAGCTACGACCGTTCTCTTAGAGCTTTATCAACATTACATTCGTAGTCGATGTTCGGCCACTGTAGCTCTATCGTTCAGGCTTGTCAACATCTATGTATCGGTTCTAAGTACTTCAATGAACGTACTCGACGTATTGAATATTTGAACATGACATTTGGAGGCGAGTCCCAAGTTCATTTTCCTCCGCGCGTCAGTCTAGTACAGACCTTCCTCGAAGAAGCACGTGTGGAACTTTGCATAGCTTTCCCTGATAATATTTCGACAAGTTTGTTTGTGCAGTGTTGCGAGTGTTATCTATGATATGAAGTGTTCATGTTAACTAATATTGTTGTGTTTAGGAAACTGTATGTGCCGGCGAGCTCTTTAAGGTAATATTGCTGTAAGGAAACCTTCACAGGATGCAGCGAGTGCAACAGTTTTTCTTTTACCAACGTTTTCAGATGTTTTACACATTTAAAAGTTTTAATATTTTCATGATCATTTCATTATGCCGCATCTCATAAACAACATAATATAGATAATAGAAAATTCGTAGTATATTTTAAAATTCTAAAAATAAATATAAAGGATGTTTTGAAAATACTTCCACTTTATCCGGATTAATTGTTTATAAACGTTTGTACTTCAAATTGATTCTACCTTATACTTCTTAGGCTTTTATTTTATTTGTCAATACTTAATAAACAACAACAAAAGTGTATTATAACATGAAAACAAATACTACATAAAATCTAGTCACAACAGCTTGTAATCACTCGCAGTTATCACCCATCAACACATTGTTATACATATTAAGTTAATATACTTCGCAACCCAGCGCATTATCTCCCTTTGTTTTTAAGCACAAAGCCTTCTGTGCTTAACAGGACACAAATGTACTGTCACAAACACTGCTTTCGAAAGTTCAAATTTTCCTATACAAATAGCCGGGGATTGTCGTTTTCTTTACGATTGTACTCAGTGAGCGACGGAATGTAGAATAGCAGTAACTACACGTAGAAAAGAGCTTTGTTTATCTTACTAAATGGATATTATATTTTCTGTGAACGCATAATGACAATTATTTTACATACTTTGTTATGACCTACTATCGATATAATATCATGGCATCTTTAAGTATCAAACCCGTGTCGCGGGTTATATAATTGCGTAGTATACATACTTGTAATTAGGTTTATTACAGGGCGTTAGAAACATATACTTCAACGCGTGTTTAATTATTAAATTCCATTCCAGTCGAGTTATAACTTTTACTCGCGGTCTGGGTTGAAATGAGGAATTTCCGGAATTTCTATACTTCCTATAATTACGTAAAAGGATTAAATATCAAGTGGGTAAAATAACTTATTGATTGAAAACAATATTGTATGTTATGCGGGTAAAGGGTCTTGTAATCTATTTCGTTAAATAAAGGACAAATACTGACGTTATTTTGATTATTTCGGGCTACACTAAACCTCGAATACATAATATCTACTCAGTCATATTCATTATTAAGGGATATGTGATGACATTAATGTAGAAGCTTAGTGACAAGTTGCTGGCCCATCGCCCAATTAATTCCAATTACTCTAGTCAATTCATCGCCTCCTACGACATGTCACGAAGAAAGGCCTCTAGTTAGCATTCTATATACATTCCAGACTAGACTAGTACTGGAGCAAACAAATGCTATTTCTAGGCCCTATACCCAACACACCCTATCCCCGAAAAGTTACCGATGTAATACAATACGGTGGCAGACTTAAACACATAACTCAAAAGTTTTTTTGACACAGTACTATAGTACCTTTCAAACTATTCCGCAACGATTCTAACTTTTAAGTTAGACTCAAGTTAAACGAAACAACCATGAATCCGTTGGACATGCGTGTCACCCCGACTTAAGTGTTTGGGAACAATTCATTATGTATTCAATATTATTCCCCGATTGTTATGAGACGCGAGCGGCAACGAAAAGCGTAGTCGCATCCCCACTTGTTTATTACCCCTTCCGACAAATAATGCGCGTTTAATATTCAACAATACACTCTCATGTGTTCAGCCCTATTATTCTGATTGTCACTCAGAATGCGTAATCGTTGTTTACTCAATCCGGGTTTACTCAGCTACGAGTATTTGTATATATTTACACCTGTCTGTAGCCCAGACTCAAAACCATGACCTAACGATAAAAGATTCAATTACTAATAACGCTGATAGATCATAATGCATGTAATGTCTATTCTGTAATAGTTTGAGGCAATATGTCAACACTAATTAATTAATTACTAAGCAGTGTTATTGCTTGCCATGACATGACATCATTTAAACTTAGAACACGTGAATAAAACAAACGGATATAATGAGTAATCAATATTATATAATATAGTAGACTGTAGCATTAGAATTCAATATCCATCAGCGTTATCACGGTACGTCATCGACAAATATCTATCGAAATAAAGTTTTATCATTTCAATCGAGCGGTGGTCATATTTTATACCACAGAAGGGGATCCCTGACCACAAAACACACAATTTCCAATGGAAACCGATGAAAACTAACATTGTTAGGTAACGAACAGGCCTGCCTCTAAATTACGGGCAATCGAATCGACCTTCTGCTACGGACGGAGGGCATAACAGGTTCTTTACTGGCTGAGTGAATTGAAGCCTTCATGCTCTGCCGTGTTCCAATGTTGATTGATCCTTTTCAGCAAAATTGGAGTTGACAAACAATGTCGAACGCACACAGAATGATGGAAAAAAGGAATTTCGCCATTGTAAACCAGTAAGTGAAAACAAGAGTTGCATACTCTACCTACATTGTAAACAATACTATTTTGTGGAAAAATCGAACTTTAATAGCTATAAGTCGGAACATAGAAACTATTTTTACCATTGTTTCCATCTAAACTTAATCCCATGATATAGGAAACAAACAGGCAAAACAATCTCAGAAATCCATAGGGTTTTTCTACATGATTTCACTCGTAGCAGTCGAGTCGTAGTCGAACTTTTCAAGAGCAATTGTAGTAAAAACGAAGTTATTATTAAACAATAACATAGAAACTATTTTTACCATTGTTTCCATCTAAACTTAATCCCATGATATAGGAAACAAACAGGCAAAACAATCTCAGAAATCCATAGGGTTTTTCTACATGATTTCACTCGTAGCAGTCGAGTCGTAGTCGAACTTTTCAAGAGCAATTGTAGTAAAAACAAAGTTATTATTAAACAATGCGTAAAGTTACATCTGACCCCAAAATCGAGGTCGCAGCAGTTCGATACTCGTGCGGTGTAGTTGGACCAACATTTTGGACCAAGACCACTTTGTTAGAGAAACTTTCTCTTTTTGGTACTGTAATATTTTGGCAGACAGTCGCTGTACGAAATTGAACATTTTTGTAACAAAACGAAACATAAAATAACATAGCTATTATCACTCGCGGTGTAACGGTTCTGAGGTCTATTAACGACTAGAACACCTCTTTTGAAAAAATAGGTATTTGTTTTTTATGGTTGCGTTTACTACTGAATTAGTAAGTTAAGTTTACAAATACTAATTTTAGTAACCCTTCGCATACTAAGTTTAGTATAGGCTGATGAAAACTTTAATCCAAGTATTCAAGGCTTTGCATTGGTTATCACTCATATCCTGACAACTACGAAGTCTAGCGCGTATTTAGTATCGATAGACGCGGAACCGTATCACCTTAGTATCACGGGATATCACTTTCAAGACATTCCTACGGTTCTCTTGGAACAATATCATTCTGCAATCAGCCGCCACGAGCGCACTTGCCTGAAAGAAACACCGTGCAGGCGGCAGTTGATTGAATCATAACATCGGAGTTATTACGTTTGCAAATTGAATTTATCTTGGAACTCTTGTTGTATTACATACGCCGACATTGCAACTTAGCGTGTGCTCGAGTACGCACATCTTTCTTGAATCAAATAGGCGTGCCGATTTAGGTTCAATAATGGTGAATTTGTAATCCCTATAAATAATAATCTAATTTAAGAAAGACAAATATTTGTGATCTCTGCCTATCAATTTAAGGAGAAACAGTAATTATGTGCACGTGCATGTACAGTAGCAATATTAAAGATTAAGTATAGTCGAACAACCCCTAAAGAGGTGAACTGTGACCTCAAATAGGTCAAGGACCATAACGAATCTTACTATAAATACAACTCGATAGACCAATTCAAACACTCACTCGTTCTATTGATTTTTCGTATTTATTTACACACTTAGGAGCACCTGACCTTTTTATATGAGGTTGAATAAAATAACAGACATCGCGACTGTTAACCTTTGATGGGTGGTCAGAACCTTGAGTGACCAACGTCCGATATTTTGGTTAGTTTGATTTGCAAGCAACAAGCAAAGAAACAAGTAAAATCTATTGGAAAAGTAAAATCAAATCTACATACAATCAATAAATTAAATGAAAGTTGACGATCACTTTTCCTCTCGTTGGAATTGTAACAGTTCAAAATCAATAGCGATTCAAGTTACATTTTACGACTTTGGAGATGTTAGATATCTCCCCAGACAGCTTTAACATAATCTTAAGCTTATCCACATTGAATACTGTTACGGAACATCCTTAATACAACAAGCAGCCATAACGCTATTAGGTTGACGTTATTGATCAGGCTGACGCAACGTGAAGGGACGTATTGAGGGCACGTCTACGTGAAGGCATCCGCCGTTGTCCTAGGTCACAGCTGATAGGTGGGGATGCGTCGGCGGCCATTTTAATTGACCCGCACTATCGCCACCAATAACGCCTTGAGCCATCAATGCGATACAACGTGGGTGTCTCAGTTAACTAGGTTCTTGAAGTTGAATTAAGATGAGATTAAGGGACTAGAAGATCGATAGGCTGGATATCCAACTCTAATATTGCTATACTATATAGGTAACGTAGTGTAGGACGCACCCGCTAGATGGACTGAAAAAGGTCGCTGGTAGTGGTCGGCTTAGGGCCACGAGTGATCGTGTTTTGTGGCGTAACCTTGGGGAAGCCTATGACTGACATAGGCCGATTGATTGATATTGGTACTTACATATATTTCAACCAATAGTTATTTAAAACTGAACTGTACTATTTTACATTCTACGGACACGTGAGTCTGCAAATATTTATTACAATTATTGACTCACGCATTTCGATTGCCGAGCGCTTGAGATTGTTTATTCACACCGTTAAGGTGGCACTAGAGATGTTTGTACTCGTATTTTTGTTTGTTCTTACAAAATTTTCGGATCCATCATGAAAGTTTCAACGAAAACAACCACGAATGTTTATAGCAATTTCATTATAATTGATGTCAAGATAGTTAAAAACAGAACTAAGACCTCATATCACCATAAGCTTAAGTATAGATCTTAAAGCGTTACAATTCACATTATGACCTTATGATAAGTATAAAAATACCCCGTTTCTATAATAGAAGTCATATTTCTCATTTCATTTATAAATATTCCTTGAGAGAGCCAAGAGAAAGTACAAACTTGAGAAGGCTATTGTTTCGCAGACTTTTCTAATAACTTGTCAGGAGCATTCATACGATCTCTCTCACCCAGCTACTACGGAAAGACCAGCCAAGAAGTTTGTTTTTAAAATAATACACACAATAGTACAGTACACAATTGTGCAAAAAGTTTTATATGTAAAATCACAAGAATACATATTGAATTGCATAAGGATGCATAAAATCCTGTTAATTACCGTAACGTTAATTTAAACTTATAATATTTAACAATTACTGCTAAGTTCTGAAATGATTACCTATTAACTAATTTTCGATTAGAAACAATCTTGAGACTACATAGATTTAATTATTTATGTTACGCTTAGATTGAGCCAAATCAACATGTCAAATTAGGCCAGTTAACCGCCCTATTAAGGAGTTTTTACAGTCACTAAAACTCTATCAACTTTAACAACATAAGCTGTCAATAAAGCGACGTCGATCGTTAAACGTGAATAACACTAGGCGACCGATTCTCCTACAAGCCACAACACTCGTTCGCAGGACATTAACTTCGCTTAAATACTAACGATAACAACTGCCATCTAATTCATATCATTACATTTTATAAGTTTTTAATATAATATTATTGTCTAAGTTGCGTTATTGCTAGTTCAAAATGAACTACTGAAATAAACCACGGCTTCGAAACCTGTTTTGGTAAACAATTCGCGTTAGGGTTCAATTAACCCGACTTCGTTAGGTGAATCAGTACCTAATAGATAACAGAGCGCTAACATTCAATTTCATAGGGCGTAATCGCACCAAAACAATTATATTAAGCTCACCATAAGATAAGTAGCGCCGAAAATAACACGGGAGCCCTTCCGAGTGTTATTGTAAACAATCGCACGAAGGTTATTTATAACCAATGATAATACACTCGTAGTTGCACAGCTCTTTCCAATATACGGTAAACTAAGCTGATAGATTGCATCAATGTACTACAAACAAAACGGCTAACGATAAACTATGGTATATATTGAGATATGAGTTACTTAAATATTGAAGTACAAATTGGAATACACATTAAAAAAAACCTGCAATATCGTAACTCACGCTTCTATTTACGTTTGCGAGTATCATAGACGCTAAGACTATGCAAGTGTAAATCGTAAACTTGCAGGCAGCTGCTTGGTCAAACTTCCAACTAAGCAACTCCATCTCACACGAACCCGCAACCACATTTTGGAATTACCTACCACTTAACTTCGCAAAGTTGTGCCCCTCCATATGGTGAATATTAATGGAGTTCCAACCAGAAACTGTTGAACATTGTTCATGTCGTGACGATTATTCAAAATAGCGCTGAATTCATCTGAATCGCTCATGGAAATATACCGCGTGACGTATCACACGCGCCTAAATATAAATTCCCGAACTATTATAGTAAACCATTCTACAAAAGAGAATAGTTTTGTACATACTGCTATTAAAAGTGTCTTGTAAAAATAGTACCGAAATAAAACCTTTTTTTAAAAATATTTTATACTTGTACTTTAATAAGCGTAATTTTAGGAAATCGAAGTCCTTATAGCGTCTTTAGACCAATCAGAAATAATCTACCCTTGTTTAAGGCTTCCCTTTCAATAACGTGCATATGGACGAGCTTCAACATTTCTACATAACATTAACATCTCTCTCCGTACATCCTTAGTACAAAACTGCACAAAGAGCTTTCGGGAAGGAACAAACAACGGTTCCAGCGGGAACAAGTGCTGTACGAGGTCTGGGCAAACAACTAGACCAACTCGGAGTCAATATTAAACATATTGGAGTGCTATGGGCCATCTACGACAGACGGTCATTTCCTTCAATGCCTTCTGAAATGTACCTATATTGTACGAGTAGCTGTAGGCTTCTTGCCTAGTGCAAGTATTCAGGATAATTGTAATAGTAGTTTTCATTCATCATTAAAACGAGTTAAGAAGAAATATTTCAGACATTAGTAATAGGTCAATATAAATGGTTTTCTAATGAAGAAATGAATAGTAATAAACAAGTTGTGCAGACTTTTGACCGCTTTTCCGAAAGCATCGCTAAACTAAAAGATGAAGTTCGTCTTATCGATCGAACGTTTTATTTATTTAGCAAATTGAACTATTAAAACATATTATTTAGATATTTTAACAGAATCTACCTGAGTGACATATGCCAAAGACGCTATAAGTAAGTAGTGAAACAAAGAGTAGCATAAAAATGTAACTTCAGCTGTATATTGACAGTCTTATCTCATTTAGAGAGCTATAAAGCAGATTTTACGATTAAATATACACAAAGCTTGTGCTAGTAAAACCTAAGAACGCTTTTAGAGCCTTCATATACATATTTGAAACCTAGACTTGAGTAGAAAGTCTGTAGTAGGTTCATCCTTCATGTAATATAGGAATTAATGACGCATACTTGATCTAATGAATTCCCTTTAGTCGGCTATATGATTAGTATTATCACCCCCAAGACTGTGTGGGTTGTATAGAATCCAAGGGATTCTCGGAAAGCGACTTCGCGGGCATAGTACATATCGACGTTAATTAATTAGGTTAACGTTTCTGCAAACAAACAATAACTTGGGCTGGTATGATACATAAAACATACTGACATAAACTCATGTTCTCGTATTTCTATAGGGGAAAAAACTCAGAAATATATTATATAAGTAATTGATTTAGTAAGCATTTCAATGTGTGATGCCAATATCATGTAAAATTAAATTTAGGTAACTCAATACCATTTTGGCCTAATTCTTTAGTTGTAGGACAAGTTAGGTTTCTATTTTCGTCCTAGACTAGCTCTGCAAAAATACCTTTAGTGCCTATAAATACAAGATTTTTCCACCGTGAACCGTGGCGCCGGGTAAGAACAGTGAGATTTGTGAGCTGCATTTCTGCGTCCCGTGATTTACTTACTGGTGCAATTGCGTTAGATTTACTGGGCTCTGCAACCAGCCAGCCGTACTACGAATGTAGGGCAAAAATAAAAAATCAGGTCCTTCGTATTATTTAGCATAACACGAGACACAGAACACTATACTAAATTCAACTGTAATGTATGCAAATATGATGCAAAGTATTAGGAGACAGAATATTGTCGAAATAATATATCTAAGAAAATGCAAACATATGTAATGTATAAGTATATTATAGTTACTTTTAATAATTTATTGTTTTATAATTTTACTCAAAAAATAAGGCCATCATATAAATAATTTATGTATTAACTTATAATATCTCGTTAAGTCAATTCAACCTTATAACGTATTTAAAATATAAATCTGTATCTGTCTGAATTACCTCCAAACATGTTGAATTATTTACACTGAACTTATACAAGTCAAAGACAAACGAGTCCTGAGCTGAACCAACAATCGCAGCCACCCTTTTTCTGTTGAAACAACACAATAAGACGACTCGTGGCGATCCAACTGCCAAACAAACATTTATTCGTTCGCTTGTCGCACATAAAGACAATAAATAGTTCTGTGCAAAGAACACATACTGGTATAACGCTTATCGGCTTTCATTACGACACTAATGCTGAGGATTCAGGGTTAGCGATTACACATTAATTGTTAAACTTACATATTATATTTTGTTAAGTCTCTTAGAAGAGTGATCATGATTTACTAACGCAAGTTTTTACACATCAACGCCCGATTTTATGGTCAATATCTAAGAGACTAAGTGAGCACTAAATGTCTATTCATGTGTAATTACATAAACGTTATATTATTTACAGATCGAGCGTAAATTGAGTGCATTACATATAGTTATTATTTCATTTATTGTTTTAGTAGTTCGATAAGTAATATCGAGCTAGAAAGAAGGGTAAAAATTTTCGTTAATTCCCCACTATATTTCATCTGTGGTAAATCTGAGAATTGCAAGCTTTTATAATATCTTGATTTGCCTGCTTGTTCAAACATACATAAATATATTTTTTTGTGGTATTTACTTATATTATTTTATAAAAGTAAGGTTGGTTAGAAGGTAATAAAACCAAAGCAGAGCTCCGAATTCTTACAAACCGAGCTTACATTGTCAGCTTCAAAGAAAGAGTAAAATATACAAATTGTTACTTAGTATTTCGAAGGATTCGGCCGAAACATAATACAACATAAATTAAGCCAAAACATATACATTAAATAGTTTAATACGTTCTCATTTTCACAATACCAATCAAATAGCAATTTAAATGCCACAACTAGTTCTGTACCCAACATGCTATGTAGCCATTATTGCCAACAGGAGCTAAATAAAACAGCCATAAATCATTATTTAGGCATAAGCCTATTCCTCCGACTCGGTCGGACAGATCGCGTGAAAACCTTCTCAAGGTGAACTTTCACACTTGCTACTACGAATATTCGTAGAAACTGTTCAGTATTGCAACATATGATATACTACTTAAAAGCAAGAATAATAAACCATATCAAATTTTCCATACTTCAAAAAAGAAATCCCTCACATGTATTTTTCTTACAGACCCTGCAGAATTATACGGTCTGCACAAAAGTAAGCACTGTTCTGAGAAAAGACAACGCTAAACATTTTTATACAACCTCTGTTTTTATGAGGAATAAAGTCTTTTATTGCGATTTGCTTCGCCAAGGTTGTGTTTAACCTTGGTTACACATGGATATACATCCACGTGCACAACTCTTGGGTTCACAAACCCTACACTGAAGTTTAGCATATAACCCCTAAGGGTTAAGGTGGAATATTTAAGTACTTTGCAAGGTGTTACGACCCTAAAGCCATTTTTAATTCATTATCACCATCCATGTAACTTACTACTTAGTGAGTTTAACAAATATTGTATAGAGATTTAGATTTTATTTATCTACTTTCACATCTTTAGTAGTAAAATATAAGGCTTACGACCAGGGTGTTTGTTATCTTCGAATTGCACTAAATAAATACATATTTCCATGCCTCTATCATGACCAATCGTGTCAAATCTCTGAAACTATTGGTTTGATTATAATCATTATTATATATTAGGTAGCTTCAAATCCCAATTACACACATGCCTTTGAGACTTCGAGGTTATTAGGATCCCGAACGTATTCATAGCTTTAGAGTACTGTTGAAGGCTCTACAGTATCCACAACAGTTAGGTTTCGCCCAAGCTATACTGTTGCGAATTCCCAGTGATAAAACAAGCCCAATGGCCCTCTAGGTGTGTGCCAACGTGTGCTGTGGCCATTAAGAGGGAGCGTGTTCGCGCATCCAAATGGGAGCCCGCCTTTCCAATTGATCGTGTTTATTGTCTCTGCTGAACCGTTCAGATAAAACAGACGCATTTTAAATATAGTATAAGCTAGCTTACAAAAATATTCTTTACTTTTTTATAATAAAAAAGATATATTTAGTAGTGGTACATTTTCAAGATACAGAGAAAAATACTAACTGGTTAAATCTGTAACTTCTCTCATATGATATTCCTTCCGTATAATTACAGCGCTCATCAGTCATTTATCCCGTATAAAGTAAAGAATAAAATGCACCTATTACGTAACCGGTCCATTGTTTCCAATTAGGCGGAGAACAAAAACGCCGCCCAGTGTTTGTCTTAACTTAGTTTAATTGGCCTCGCAGAGACACCGCTGGCCTAATGGATTTTTAAAACACTCCACACAATTGCTCATTACGAAGTGCACGCATATTTTGGACACTCATCACGAGAGCCGACTAACTAGTCCCATCATTACAACAAACATGGCGTACTGCATCGTGCAGAACGTATTATTATACATATATCACACCTGATTACCTGTAAAGGGGTAGGCAGAGATCGCGGATCCCCATTTGTCCTGATCCTGACAGACCAATTTGCTTCATTGACACTCATATACACTCGTCGGTTATAGGTACTACTAACGTCACCCTTTTTCAATATTATTATACTGTTATGATATCAACATCGTTTTGGATATTTTGAAATAAAATTTAATACATTTCATACAAGTTCCGGATAATTTATAATACATAATACGCTCTTATAACTTTTATCTTTGTTCTAGTTATGCAAATCTTAGTTTTATGACTGTATTACGGGCATTTTTTTAATAGTGGAATGAAGCTAAATTAACTCGATTCTAATTAATCACTATACCAGTCAGATATCTTTTAAGAGACCAAGTATCTTATTCCAGATTTGCATATTCGTGAAATGATAACTGCAGTGCAACTAGCTTATTTAAGGAGTATGTCTGTATTGCATCATCCCACCTTAGAATTAAGTAAATCGTACTATACGGCAGATGAGGAATAAATCAATATTGGTTGAATAATCGAGTGTAATGCAAATAGCGGGCAAAACAAACGTCTCACGTCGCTTTTCTAAATAAGGAAAAGGCCGTACTGAGAAATCGAGTCAATCATTAAATCATTCCATGTACTCGTACGGCTATTGAATGAAATCTGAAATAATGATATTCGAATATGTTGAAAAGGCTTGTTTTTAATACAATATTATATTGATGAAATTTGAAATGAATACACTAGGGATGAATCGTAATTATTGAGCGAATATATCGTAGTGGACGAGATGAGATTTAAATTATATCTACCCTAAAAAAAATGAAAACCCTGAGTAGATTTACGAGTATATACAAATACAAAAAGCTGTAGGACTTTATTCTAAGTAGTTACATAAAAGGAACTGCAAACTGACTTGATTTACATATTGGTTTTAAGCCTCTATACTATGTATGTAACTACGAGTGTAACCCTTTCAATATTAGTCAATCCAATGTGTCTATGTCAAAATGGGACTAACAATTTTAAAGATCGTTAAAGCGACAGTGAGGCGCCTTGTTTAGGTGCGATCGAATCGATTCCCAAACCGCTTTCGCACTATTTCACTTGCTCAAATAATCCACAACGCTATTTTATTGATTACATACATTTATTTATACATTCCTGAAATATCGAAGCTTAATATTAAGTATCATCTCGAAAAATATAATCTATAGCAGCAAACTAATAGTATCTGATTATTCTGTATAAAATTTGCACAGTTAAATACTATAGGTATTAAATTTTTGTATCCATATTTGACTCAACTGCTAAAATTAAATACTTTTAAATAAATCGATAAGATGGTATCGATACTTAATGAGTATATCACTCGACCATCGCCCTCCGATTGCTCGTAACGAGTAAGAGCCTCCATTTCCAAGATTTCAATCAAACTCAAACGACGGCAGGGCTCGGAACAGAAATGAGAATGCGCCTCTTTGGAGATAAATGACATCTGCCATTAACGTCACTCGTTAAAACAATCCGTTTTGATATGTTTGAAATAAGATAAACAACAATGCATTGACATCCCTAAACGTTTATGACATCGTATATTATATTGAGCATCATGTTGATGTGTATACTTGTAATAGGGAAATGTATTCAGTTAACGTAACCGTGCTCGTACATAGTCCTAAAAGTAATAAATTACAAATCTAATGATACAGTTCTGCAATTCTATATTTATAAAATGAATTCGTCCTATTCAATCTCACATTATGATTTAATAATCCAGTTTAGTGCTCATAAAGTGAACTTTACGTTTTATTGTACACGGATGACTTATCTCCGTAGGACGAGCGTCTTGGCAGGGATCGCCACTAGCGTTTATAAACACTTTGATGTTGGTGCATATTTTAGAAAATAACAGATAACTGCAACGCGGCCAAGACTAATTTATACCTGCCCATGTTATGCTACAGACATAAATACCTCGTAATACCGGAACACAGGTGTTGTTCGAATAATTACACTAAGTGGCGAAAAGCAGATTTAAAGCGGCTAACGACATTCGTGAGCGATATAGGTTAACGAAGATTCAAACTATCTCCTAATTGACTATACCACATATTGCTCAGTAATCTAAACTACTCTCTCCAACAAGTCAAAGTATATAAAAGCAACGTTCAAAAAGACAATATCAGACAAAAACTACTAAAATATTCATTTCTAAAGTCAACAAAAACTGATGTTACATTTTTTCAGTTCTGGGTTAAGATTTCCGGCTGTGGTTCGTTACCAGATGTCTTAGCTGAGGGATCCCATATTTATGCTCGAGTTTAGCTATTTGTGGCTTCATAACAGAGCTGCATAGGCAACTGGATAGGTAAAAGCTGTATGTACAGGTGACTAAATTACTATAGGGCCGCCTACTCAAGAGATCGATTACATGGCTCCCCACCCGCCTTATTGTTTCATCCCATTAAGCGGCGAAAGAGGCCACTGGATGCTACAATCTACGTCAGAAGGAAGGCTATGAGTAAACGCGTGGGTTAGTTAGTGTCATGTAAACTAACAAACAACATTAAATTGACACATTGGGAGTAGTCACCCCATAGACTAGGTAGGCGGATCAAACGACTAAATTAGTTGCTTAGTATAATTGATACACAAGTCTTTGTATATAATTAAGTAGGAGTAAAGGGTTAAAAAAAACACTACATTTTAAATTCTAAGAGCCACCACGACTCTTCATTTAGGATAGTCAAAGATTGTCAAACTTACCGCCACCTTTTTAACATTGTTCTACATCAACATGACGAGATTATTAAAATCTATTAAGGTATAATCGTACACCTAGGTACACAGTTCATTAAAAAATCGAATCACATTTAGAAAATTTCAAAAAAATATAAAAATGTATACTGCGTTTAGTGTATCCATATGTTTAAGTAATCTAATTGATATATTTTTTAGGTATTTGTCTCTTGTCTAAGACCTCGGCATGCCCTAGATCTGGGGTGGGCTGCCATCGCATATTAATGCCGCGTCAATGCCCCACTGCCCGCCAAAGGGCGTTTAGCTGTTTGCGCAAAACTATGTGACTGCGTTGCGCCGCATCTATTGATGGGATTACATGTGAGATACACTGTGCATTACGTGCTCTGTATGTTATCAATGTAGCATGGTTTATTGGCTAACGATTTTGTTGAACTAGTGAAACAGACTCGACATTATTAAGAGAAATTAATCTGTTTTGGATTGATTAATGTTTGAAAGTAAATTGAATTTGTTCACATCACTTTTTAGCAATTAGGTCGTATGTCTATAACCAAAATAAAGTACATTTTGTTTATACAATATATCGACGGTTTAGTTAAATTAACTCAATGGCCTATTGAGCCGTTTTGAGATGAGATAATAACATATTTCAAGTCTATCTGGTACCGTGCACTGAGTTTAATTTCTACGTTAATTCGATTACTTAGTACAACACGCGACATAACTCAAAGTGACAATTTAGTTTCTGCCTGATTGCGAATTAAGAGCAAATCATAATAGTGTGGATTAATATAAGTGTACACACCACTCACGTGTCTAATTGATATTTAATTACTAAATAGTCTTGAATTAAAGCTTACATTTGTATAATAATAAATAATACACAGATTGAGTAACAATCATAAATTGAATATTTGGTTATTTTTTATCTGATTATGACGCCCAACTGAAAATAACAAACTTTACGGTACGGTTTGAATAATAACGAACAAACTTATATAGTATATGAAAAGTTCTACGTTAGGAACTCTCGTCTCATACAATATATAGTTTAGCATGAATTGAGGCTTAGCACGAGGCCTCCAGTCCTTTTTACCCGCTCCGTACAACCGATACGAAAGAGGCATTCCTAAAGTAGATCACCTACATTCTAGTCTCGTACGAAAACGCTCCTATGCACTTCTGAAATGCATTGACCGAGTTTCGAATCGGCAACACAGATGCTCCGACGCATTTGCATACGATTTATAGCGTGCATTAAATCAATAAAATACTTTTCCCAAATGCGTTCTATTGATTTATGAGGGAACAACTCTAGTTCACTTTATAGGCGCATTAAGCTAAGATTTGGACCACACATGTCGTTTATAGTTTAATCTTAAAATATTTATCAAAACGAATACTATCAAGCGTTCTTTCAACTTTGTAGTTCATGCTTTTATGCCTAATAGACCTTGTAAATTCGCTATCGTCTCGGCACCGATACCCGTGTTACAATATAACACAATTTCCTAATATAAAGTAATTACACAGTAATCTGTATGTAGGTCGAAAGGCCCGTTTCTTGTGAGCCTATTTTTGCTAAGCCCCCTTTGCTTAGGCTTTCGGAACCCGCTTAAAAATGCATGAGTTCCGCGTTTGAGTTGCTAATTCAACGACAACACAAATGTCAAACTGTACTGTATCAACAGGGCGCTCGCAGCTATGACGATCATAAACTGTTATACATAAGTTAATATTCAAAGTAATGTGAATGCTTGTTATTGTTTGTATATATGACGCAAAAATAAGCGATATACTACAGAAACATAACAGTATAAGTAATTATAAATCATCAAGTATTTATAAATGCCTGAAGGATGTCAATGAATGAACAGTAATTTGTCAGTGTCTATAAATAAGGAGATCTGCAATTTTAGTGTACTTCTGTATATGCGACAAGCGTGAAACGTATAAACGTATGGAGGAGTGGTTACTTGCTAACAGTTTTCTATCAAACAAATATTATTCTCCTTGGCCGTTACGTCTTCTAAGACAGTTTGTTTTCCCATTTCCGCGACTGGATTATTGTATTCCCTGGCGATATTAATCCCGTTGTCTTCAGCTATTCTTTTGCCTTAATCCGCAGGCGGCTTACAAACGAAACTGACATTTCATTTTTGTTCTCCCGGTCATTTCCTTGGCATTTATAGGGCTCTGATCCTTCTTTGACTTTCTAAGTTAGAATTTACCTTACTGCGATGATAAACATCTAGATAAGTATAAATCACAAATGCCATTCCTCGCTTTATGTATTTATGTATTCATAATGTCATTATTTTTTTCGTGAAATTTGGACACTTAGATGTTCATGATAAGACCTTTATTTCGTCAATAATGACTAAAGTCCAAAGCAGAAATCGATTGAAATACTAAAATAAATAGAACTTGCTTTTGCCTAAAACCTAGCTAAATTCTACCAATTGTAACATAACGATAGCGAGGCAATTAGGTTGTCCAAAAAAACTATCCATTTGGCCACAAATCGTGCGATCTATCGACAACATGGCCATAAATCGTGCCAACTGACAAGCCGCGCTGCCACGATTGTGGACCTACTCCTATTGTTTTAGAAAGTTCGCACACACACAGACACATAAGTAAATATTGCTCCTTCATATATGATGCATGTATATTTCGGTTATAATGCACCTAGGTAAATACTATACAATATGCTCCAAATCAAAAAATATACATTAGATCGTTTCTGCACGGCAGGCTGAGATCACGAAACCCCGTTTTTTATGATCCTGATAAACCACTTTCGCTTGATCGACATCCATAGACCTATTTATACACACAAGGCGGTTATGAGTATGCACTATAAGTAATGTGATACCTAATAAATAAAGGAAAAAAAATTAAATATTTCATTAATTTGATCACACCCATGTCATTAGAAAAGAAAGGGATAAGGAATAACTATACACGTGTTTTGGACTTTGAGACTATGTTATTCTGATAGTTTATATATAGACAACTGTTGCTCTGTCCTGGTTTGTTTTCGTGAATATGTAAAATAATGTGGGCTATTAAAGTTTCTTTCGAAGTTTGTTTAGTTACTAAAGTAGGCGAATGTGAACAAACAATGTCTTTTCCACTACAGGAACTTGCTAAAAGGTCACCGTAGCTCGAATGAAACAGAATACTTGATAACAGATTCATTATTCTTTTGGAGAAAAAATCCTAATGAATAGAAGAGTCCTTAATAAAAGATTAACTTTTAATACGGCGCCTTATTATGAATTCTGAGCCGCCGGCAGTCCCCGACTAATTGATGGGCTTTCAACAAAAATAACTTCATCAATCTCGCCGCACAATGTACGTCAGGGTTCAACGGAACACTTTCATCCTGTTTCACTTTATTCCCTTATCAATTTTGTTAACACCGAACACTCAATAGAAAAGAGATTGAACCATCGACCTGAATATTTCAAGAAATACACTTGCAATATCAACAAAGTATTACCTTAAACTAAAAGTAATAAACGCATTGATAGCGTCAACGGAAACATAAGACAATCCCAGAACAATTCATCTGTTACACTCTATAGAAGTAAATGTTATTTATTTCCTTTTATAGTTATCTTATGTAATTCGCAAATTATTTTACAAAGCTTGTTCTTAGTATTGTTTCATCGCTTTTCATCGCACTTTCTACTAAATTCAACAGACTCTCTCTGCCAAACAGGTGGTGCAAATGCCTTTAAGTGGTGCTTTGGTCCCATTGAGGAGAGCCAAATAACGTATTCCGAGCGAGCACCCGGCTGTTGAACCCTAATTCTCTATTCAGCAGGTAATCGATATGTTCCGTGGAAACAATGAATACTATCAACGGAGCTAGTGATTGGCCCTCCCAGACTCCATTTATCCTAATAATGTCCTCTTATTTGATTACTCTGTACACTAAACGATTAATCAGGTACCCTTTCACTATACCTATGGTGTATGTTTCACTTTATTCTGAACGATTGTCAAATATCCTTACGCTAGATTCTGATATTGAAAAAGTATTTTGTTATATTACTCTAGTTCGTATTTCTCACACGCATTCAACCAACGGATATATTCCGCGATCAAAGAATCTCCTCATATATTATAGTGGTCAAGGTATTGTAATATCACCCTTCTTCAGTATCAGTAACGCTTATTTCTTATAAAAAATGTTTTGATCATTTATCATAGCTATTCTTCTTAGAACAGGTCAGATAGTACCAATGTGTTTATTTTTACTGCTTATTTACTTCATGTGAGAAATGTCCTTTTAATTATACTTGTAAAACAAATCCATAGTTAATAATGTGAATAGGGGTATATAGCTACAAATAAATGCTCCACGTGTTGGCATCATTGGAGCAGTGTTTTCATGGCAATTCAGTGACAAAATCAAGATTAATAGCGTGCGATACATCAATAACCTCTGTCTATAGCCAGACAGCTTCGACACATCCAATAACGCGACTAACTTATGTTTTATCGCTTAAGCACACTCGTTTTTCTTTTTCACGAACAAATGGCTGCTACAATAAACTTATTAAGAAAGGGTTGTAATAAAATAAATAACGATATATATATAAAACGAGTATAATGTTTAGATAAATAAATAAAAAATAACGTTTAACAATAATTTCAATAATAACTAAGCTTTTCCATTTCAGAAAATTATTATTTCAAGTACACTATATTCAGATTGCATAGAACAATGTAATAGTAAAAGTTCATCATTAGCCTGAATTTCAGTACACAGACCTAAGTAGGTCGGATTCGTGTTTTTCTATATTCCTATTCCCTAGATATTGGCTTATATAACAAGGTCAAGGGCCAAGGTCGAAAAGCATTCCAATAAGTTCGCGAACCCAAAATAGTTTTCGGGGACATCCGCGCCGCCTGCCGACATCCACTTTCCAATATTAGAACCAATATAGAGACATATTTATCAACTATAAACAGAAATAGCCTAAATACCACCGAATTTCGCGTAGTAACCAAAACTACATTTAAAAACATACTTGTAGATTTCTATTTGTAACAGCTGTTAACAAGTAACAAACAGTCATTTTCATAATCATTTTGGTTAATATACTTGAAAAACAAACTTTATAGCTATTTAAACGACCATATCAAGATCGTATCCATTGGCAACGCTACTTAGTGATCAATCCATTGAAAATATCAAGTGTTAAATCTCCAAGCGAATTTCTTGGGCATTTATGACTTACACAAACGTAATTATAATTGAAAATTTTCACAGATAGCAGCGCACATGCAAACTGTGTTCCTCGAAACGATTTTCTCTTAGTTTAAGAGCGAATACATAATTCATTCGACAAGACATTTACCCGAGAGATTCCTCCTGTAAAAAGTTCCTAATACGATTTGAAGGCGCGAACCACAGACGGCGATGAAAGTAGAAATCGTATCAAGGTATTAAACATTACAAGAACGAAAAGGGATAAGGTTTGGTATTCATATTGTGGAAGATATTAGTATTAACACAGAAATTTAATAAATAAGATCCTTGATTATGTAGTCCTAGCCCTGGCATACAGTTTTAATTTAATAGCCAATAATACATTTTAGCATATCCATATGATATGAATTTCATATGAATTTATATGCATATGAATTTCAGTTGTGTTTTTTTTATTATCTTGTTCTAACTTTGTTATCTTGCTGATGCTAGGGTCTGAGTTTTCGCTCTGTGGCGTGGCTAGTAGTTTCGCGGAGCAATTTGTCGGGATGCCAACGCCCTGCGCAGGGTTTAGTCGCCCCTCGCCCTCTGCTCCTCTGATCCATTCGCTGGGCCAGTCTGGCGCGTGCTCAATTAAAACGACATGCCAAACATCAACTATTTGGGTGGGCTAGCAAACGCACTAAACTATGATTTTATAAACCTTGGGTAGGTAAATATTGAAACGTTTTTGTAATTAACTTGCAGAACTCTGTAGTCGAAACGAAGCATGAACTATTAAGTAATTATTTTCTATTGTTTCCAGATGGACTAACCAGTTCAATCGTAAACCGGAAATGTCCAAAAGCAACCTCAGGGGTGGATCATCGAGTGCGCTCCCCTGGAGTGGGAGCGGGCGGTAAGGAGCGTGTCTGCAGGCGCGCTGGAGACCAGCACCAGCGATGGTATGGAGGTGGGGCTGGGCAACGGCAGCGGGGGCCCGTGGAACGCCACCGAGGAGGAGGCCGCCTACCTGGACCTCTACAACTACTGGGCGTGGAGCATCCTGGACGGCGCGCTCATGCTGCTCATCGTGAGCGGCAACACGCTCACCATCCTGGCGGTGACGCTGAGCCGGCGCCTCTCGTGCCTCGTCTCCAACCAGTTCGTGCTCAACCTGGCCATCTCCGACCTGGTGGTGGGGCTCACGCTGCCCTACCACATGGTCTTCTACATAGACGACGAGTTCGGCAACATCAAGTGGTCCTGCCTGATGCGCTTCATCCTCATCGTGCTCGCCTGCCTCGCCTCCATCTACAACATCATCGCCATCGCCGTCGACAGGTCGGTGCTGCCATCATCCTAGCCATTACCGAATACTCGAGGGAGTGATCTATCATTAGCATACCTCATTATAGTAATATGTATTCCCTACGGGAAATCGAAAGCTTTACTAACAGCATTTGTTTTAAGCATTACGATCAAACTTATTTCCACCTCACAATCAATATAGCACTATTTATTCTATAACATGATGTACGTAATACTATTACTGATTGTTTATATTTTGCAGATACGTGGCCATAGTGCACCCGCTGCACTACAGCCGCTACATGACGAAGCTGGTGACGCGGCTGCTGATGAGCGCCACCTGGAGCACGGCGCTCTGCATCAGCCTCATCCCCATCTTCTGGAACAACTGGTACGACGGCATCGCCTGCGAGATGAACATGGTACGTACGCGCCATACAGCCTTATCAATATCTTTTATGATATTTAGGGGTGATAGGTGGACTGATTTCATCACTAAAAAGGAATATTGTCATTTTACTTTTGAATTCATACGTACCTATACACTTTATACTGCATTCACTGTTTAATGATTTGCATACTAACATTAGTCTAATTCGTTAAAGATAAAGGTACGATAAACGAAACTATCAGCGTTCACAACACAATTTCCTTTACAATATCCGTAGCTTATTTTTCTAAACTGAAATCCTATATTAATAATTCAGTGCGAGGGAAACGAACAGGGTTCCATTGTTGGTCCTGAGTTAGCGTGACATGTCCACAATGGCCTCTCGAATGAGCTCGTTACCAGCGTCAACTCCTGCCAAGCGAGCTTTCACGGCACGTACACTGTACCTACTAGTATGTACAAAGTAAAGAGATTGAGTTCCCACTTACGGTTCGGTGTAAGTGGTGATTATGTTACCATCTATTATACTAGATAGATGGTAAAAATATACTGTGCAAACTTCCAAAACCTATACTAAGTTATTTATCTTAATAATAATTTGAAAAGCCTTTTTTATATACAATCCCGGAATTGGTTTTGTAACGACACACCGATATTAAAACTAAGTATGTCAGTCTTAGCTATGTATTTATATATCATTTGAGATGCTGTGACTATACAAAAATTTATACAAGGGTGGATTAACCTCAACTCTCTTAAGTCCCCTAAAAACCACCTTTAAGTATATTGGCATTAAGAAAATAGCGACATCATGTCACCACGTCTTGACAAATGAGACGTGATAAGGCTTGTCTGCGATTGGTCAGTATACCTTATTTTCTCATTCACTAACGACTCATCGACTAGTTTAACCTCTGAACATCATCACTATTTAACACGAATAGGCTCTAGATTTTCGTCACAATAACCGCATCGACTCAGCATTGGCCTCTATTAATGTTTCCAGGTGGTCCCCAAGGCGTACACGACGAGTATCCTGGCGCCCATGTTCTCGCTCATCTGGATGGTGATGTTCTTCCTCTACTGGAGGATCTGGCGGGAGGCCACCTGCCACGCCAGGCGCATGCGGGCCAACACCTGCTGCCCAGCTGGGGCCAATGATTGGAAGAGCATACAGGTAGGGATGGAATAGACCCAAATATTAGGGTTTTACGAATTTCTAATCGGACCTTTTCAAGAACATTATGTTAATATGTTTCTTGTTGATATGAATGTTGAATTTGAATGTAGGCTGAATATAAGTTGAATTCAATAATCAATTTGTAAAGAAACACCCAAAAACAAAACAAAACAAACAAAACAAAACACTCAAGTAAAGAAAAATCATCAATTTAAAATAAACGTGGCTATTTATGATTTTCAATCATAATAAATATTATTATAGTTTGCAATACTAGAAGAACTCAAATAATGTCGGTATTTTGTAATGAAACCAGCAGCATTGTGTTTTAAGCAAATCTAATTAAATAATAAGGTAGCGTTGTATGCAGCAATGTCAAGCGACAAATATCATTGCAGTGGCGATGAATATTAATGGGACACGACACGTGAGGAAAGCTGTACGTACAAATCTAGACTCTTTAAATTTTTAACTGTCGCTAGGGAGCACGAGCAAGAATATGAAACTAACATTGTTAGAAACTATTATAATAATAATTTAAAATCATTTCTCGACATTTATACCATATTATATTTGTAATTACTAAGCCATTCTCAGTAGCCTCATTAACCAATGACCCGGAAAACGTAAACAACACTTTGCGTAAGTCAACACAACACTCCATGAATCACGATATTTTCTCCTCTTTCCAGGTGGTGCTACTAGTGCTGGGCTCATTCTCGGTGTGTTGGATGCCCTTCGTGGTGGTGGCGTGCGCCCAGACGCTGCCCATCGTGAAGCTGCACAACCCCATCGCGTACCGGCTCACCTCGTCCCTCGCCATGTGCAACTCGGGGATCAACCCCATGATCTACGCGTGGAAGAACGCCGGCTTCCGCGCCGCCTTCATCAAGCTGCTGCGCTGCAAGCGGCCCGACGCCTCCGAGTACCGAGGCTCCCCCGCGCCAGAGAGGAAGCGCGGCTCCGTGGCGCTCAGGGAAGGCTCCATCTCCAGGGCCAGCGCCCCCAGTGCCCTGGCCGGCCTGGGCGGGAGGCCAGCGCGGATGCTGTACACGGAGCGCGAGACGGACGCCCGCTGCAGGATCATCGAGAACGCCGCCTACATGGACTCGGAGGGGGGCGACACGAACCCGTCGTACGCGCCCGACGCCCCCACGCCCGTCCACTTGCCCACACTGAGGTGCACGGACACTGTGTGAACTGATAGCTTAAGCCAACTAAAGAGGGAAACTTGAAACGCTTCTAGTGAATTTCGTATATAGTGAGACGTAGATAGCTCTAATGTTTCGGGTTTGGAACGAGGTGCTCAGTGTTAAGGAAGAAAGCAGTAAGTGGCGTAGATATGGATTGATTTGAAAGACTTAATGTTATAATTGTTTTCAGTAGTTAATATTAATGAACGATAGACCAATTATATTCAATGTTAAAAAAATTCAATCCGAACTACATTTCGTATAAAACTGTTTCATCAAAACAGCACAAAATGATTGAATAATTACATCTTTCTTAATTAACACTGAATTATATAGAAAACCACATATGAAAGTCCATTCTTCTATGTGGTATTGTTGTCAACCAGCTCATTACTACATTAAATGGGCATGTAAATTTCTTTGAACTATTGTGTAAAGGCAAATAGCTCAAGCCAAAGTCAATATATCAATATAATGTAATTTTGAAATTCAATTCTTATTTTTGATGTATCGTTGACCATCATAGATTATGTAAACCATATACAGCTTAAGCCATGTGCCTGTACAAATTAGCCAAATACATATTTCTACTTTATTATAAAGCTCAAATTTTAATTAAAATGCTTAATTGTTGAATTTGTTGAATGAACGAGATTATTTGTAGTAAAACTTGGAATGTAAATGTTTGTTTCTCCTCCTGCCATACAGAATCAAATGATGTACATATTTTTAACTAATGGCACTCGCCAAATAACTTGTCCGATCATTACTCATAAGTACTTGTAATAAACTATGTACCATTTGACTAAGTTTATTTAAATAAGTCTTAGTACCATTCTGTATTTTCTGAACATCACATTTTCAGCTTATTTACGAACGTAGTCAGTATTGACAAGTTGAAATACATTACAATAATGAAGCATGTATAGTTAATTTGTTTTCAAAACTTCTATATTACACCGGACAAGATATTTGGAGGTTGTTACTCAAGTGCAAAGGGATGTATTTAGAATAAGTTAAAGAATTAAATTCTCTATCAGAAAATCTAATCAAATGTTTTGAACGAATTAATTTAGATAAAATGTTCGATGTAATAAAAGCTATAAAATGTACTCGTTTTATTTACTAACTACTAAATTAACTGCCTTTCAGCTGGCATGCTGTAAAGGCTACTAATAGGGGTCTACTGGAAACATTTCATTCTTTAGTTATCATTTTCCTGGAAAAATATGGTGACACGGGTACTACGTATCTACGTACGTAACTAGTGAAAATTTGGAAAAAAGTGACCATATAACTTATTTTTGGACATAAGATCTTCGTCACAAGGGATAATCAAATTGATACTTGAGTGATAGATTAGTAAATTAATAATTTAGAACCTATTAAGTAATCCCTGTAAGAAATGTACGACGATAAAAACACAAAGTTATATTGTCCGTATTGAAAATGTACACAAAAAGGTACAGAAGTGATAAAAATATTAATTTAATTGTAATATACCCTTAAATGTGTTTGAAAATAATTCATATTGATATCGTCTGAAAACAATTCTAACACGCCATCTCTCGGTTTTCCCGTTAACTAATTTTCGGCATCGCGGCTAGGAAATAGCGCACCATACTTTTCCCGAAACTACGACGTAACAATTCTAGGAGCAAAAACTAGATGTCACTTTATTATCTTGGTAAGCCCTCATCGATTGCAAGCCGGGGGTTGAAATTCTGCTCTACGTTATTTGCAGAGTACAAGGTACTAAAATATTGCGTAGCATTTTCAGAATATATGTCCTTGAAAGGAACATTGCGGAAAATAATCATTAAATCTTCCTAACACTGAACAGTAAAATAATTAGAAATATTGGTAATAGAAGCCTAAACATGATAATAATGAGAATAATCCCTAATCTCTTAGTCGCCTCCAAACTGTTACGGTTAGGAAATGAAAAAAACACAATTCGCACTAACTTTTCACTACTTAGTGTGGCTATTAATTTTACATCCTTGTGAAAATCATAAGCCATCATAATATGAAAAGCGCTACACAAAACGTGTTCCCATGTAAAATTTTATTATTGAAAGCAGACAAGATGTTTGGCGCATCCGACTCATACTTCCTTACACTTTCAAAACGTCTACAGTCTATTTATACTATCAAATCAGACAACCAGTTCATAATACGAAAAACATATTACTCATTGTAGTTATAAATATCTTTACGCTCGGACGTTTGTTGTGGCGAACGGATACCACTGTCTGGCACTGCTGTAACGATGGACTCATCTCTCACTCGATCTCTGCCCACTTTCTATTGGAAAACGGGCGTGATGTTTGTGCATTTACGTGCGTAAAATCCTATGTAACCACTTCCACGATATGCATAATTAAAATCCAAATATTCGAATGCCTGTTTTAGTCTGTGAAATGTTATAAGCCCTAAATGTCCAAGGCAATCATGTCTTTATCATCGATTAGTGAATTAAAACATTAACTAGCACAACGGATTATATATCTAATAGCTTAGTATTTATGTACTTAAATTACAGCAGGGTAACTGCAGGAAACATGGAGTATGCATTGGTGGTGTAAAAACAAGTAACTCTTTATTCTACGTTATTGAAGTTACTCTAAATAAGTTTTTGAGTTATTTGAATTTATCTAACTATAAAGAGTAAGTCGTGTATTTCTTAGTCTCCTTTTGAAGTAAGAATACGTTACTAATTCTGTATAACTAGGCACTATAAATTCTCTGACACAATAGCTTTTTCGACGGGGTTGAAACGAATGTATTGTGATATTTCCGAAAGTTCCGCAACCCGTGGTTTATTATAAAAAAAAAGTATTTAAAGGACCCCAAATTTTTTATTGCTACGCGGTTTCTCCGAATTCGTTGACCGATCTACTGTCTGTTACAACAACAGAATTAGAATGTTTCCAATCAGAAGTAAAAGAGAAATTATGGTGAATAGAAATTCAATTCGTAATGATATCGGCGTATTTCTAGAATCTATGTTAGAGAGGACACTTGGATAATCATGTGGTGATTATAGAGCGTATGGAATTCATTTTATAGCACATATTATGAAACTGTTGAAAGATATTGTATAAAATGATATGGAATAATCTTTTAGCCAACTAAACAATTTATTAAAATTTTAATGAAATATAAATTCCCTTAGACTTATTAAATAGTAAATTTTAAAACGTATAGCATACATTCTTATATGCATAAACGAATAACCAAATTTCTCAATATCAACATATTCATAGTCCAGCCTTTGAGCACCCGATCTAGGTATTTGTGATTATTATTACTGTTATAATCAATAAAGTATAGCTGTTAATGCAAAAAGACATTTTGCATACAATTGTTAACCTGTTTCCAAATAATGCAAATGACACAGAATTTGTGCCAATTAATCCTTTTACCCAAAAATAAAGAAGCAAACTATTCTAGACTCACCTCAACTCCGGTGACTCCTAGGGCCGCGACCAAGTTGGGCGTCATCCTGAAGGGCACCTTCTCAGGAACCCTGAGGGTCTTCCCCTTCTCGAAGCACACGTTGTAGTCTATATGCACCACTTCACCCGACGTCAAGTCCACTAACACATTGTCCAAATGTCTATCACCGAGACCTATTATGTAGCCGATGGTGCTCATCACGGCCACCGAGTAGCTGTACCGCCGCGTCAGCTGCCACCACTGGTCAGGGGTCACGCTTCCGCACCACAGCTCCCTTCTGAGGAGGTCTTTTGGGGTCTCCTCTGAGAGCTCATTCAGGACCTTCCTGAGGACAGACACGGGCCACTCTTTCCGGTTCTCTAGAGTTACGCCAGCATCTTGCAAAAGCGGAGTGAGCTTGTTGTAGAAAAGCTCAGAGGGGCGCGGGACGTTCACAGTCTTATTGGTCTTGGTTGACAAGATGGCTGCTTCTCGGTTCTGCCACCTCTTGTACAAGGCGAACAGGGGCGTGAGGTTGTCCACCCAGCTGATCAGGCCAGATCTGGGCCCTAAAGGTATCACGGAGTAATGGCGAGCTCTGTACGTTTGGTTGTCGTTGTTTTCAGAGTCGCGAGCCATCATAGTGTTGGTGATGGACAACAGCTGCATGATTCTCTCATCCAGATGCAGGTCTTCATGACCTTTGAACAAGTAGGTGTACGGTTTGCCGTCTGAGCCGTAGAAGACGAGTTTTTTGGGCCTAGTTTTGGTTGGAAGGATGGCGACGTTGTTCTCTATGGATTGTATGGTCACCCTAACTGTGCGTTGGTTGGTGTGAAGTCCTGGCATAGTTATCACTGTGTTCTTCAGGTCAGCCAGCACGGGGCTAATGTCAGACATTTTGAGTATGTACGAAGTTCTCTTATTAACTTTTTGTTGCAATTTAATCTGTAGCTGTTTGAGGGGCGCCCAAGATTCCTGGGGCTTTTCGGGGTTGGTTGGATTTTTCAGTTTCTCGATAGCCTCGTCAATGAGGCCTTGGAATTTAGTTTGGAAAGAGATTTCGTGAGGAGTTTCTGGTTTACCGCAAGTGATGTGATTTAGTTGTTCCAGCACGAAAATCACCGGTTCGAATATGATACGATTTTTCTCTTTAATGAGCATTGTTTTTTCTTCAGCCGTGAGATTGGAGTTATTCTTGACTTTAGAAATTTCACTTTCCAGTTGGAATAGCTTTTTGTTGAATTCGGAGTGATGCTGAGCGAGGGTTCCGAGCCACAGTTCATCCCAGAGCAGGTTGATCCTTTGCAGTTCTTTCACCAAAAGCTTGACTTGTTGAATCGTCTTAGGAGCCTGCTTGCTGAGAGTCTCCACCATGTCTAAGAAACAAGAATTGAGCTCATTGTTAACTTCCTTTTCACTGGACACTTCGTGGAATTCAAAGTCGTCCTGATCTTCATTTTCTTCATCATTGGACAGATAAGTCCTTGCAGCTCTCAGCTCTGACAAATCATTTTGCTCGTTTTCCACAGAGCCCACGACGGCTGGGAATGTGATCAAGTGCGGCGTGTCTTCGGCCAAACGGCACAATAAATCCGATACACATTTCCTTACATATGTCTCAGGATGGTTCAACCTCGAGAACAGCTGTGGAATGATTACCTTCCACGGTTGAGTCGGAGTATTGGCAAGTCCCGATTCTAGTACAGTTTGTAATTCCATAGCATGCTTAACTATGAGTCTTAGGAGTCGAAGAGTTGCACTCACTACTGCGTATTCTCCACTATGGTTGATATAGTCAGATGCACATATTAACTGTAAGAACTTGAAGTACGCGTCCGCTGATAACTCGAAATAGGAGAAAACTCGTTTTTGAGCCTGTTTCCAAATGTCCACAAGCAAGGCTAAGTGTTCGGGATAAACATTGCTGAGCGAGGGAACAGTCCTCAGTTGACTTTCAATCATTTCAGACGTATTAATCTCATTCCAGTCAATGTCTTCGTCATCACAAGTAGCTTTAGTTCTAGATAAGATCTCACAAACTGCCTCAAAGTCTTGGGGAGAGCAACCAATCATTACACTCTCTATCTGAACCTTGTCCTCGTCTGTAAGTTGTTCTCCAGTCTTTGAACTAAATTCGACCATCTTCCTTCCCCAACGGAAGCACCATCCGGCGAAATTGGCCCACGCCTTCGCTAGACCTGGACACTGGTTCACTCCAAACTGTAGAAGCTTTCCCACAGCTGAATCCGAGAGGGGAATCACAGTATCTGAAATATTGTTGTCCACTAGGCCTATTTCTGGCAAAGCCGCTACCAATTCAGCTAAGGGCGAATCTGCCTCAACAAATAATGAATTCTCTGAATCATTCTGTACCCATTTGGATAATGTGAGCAGCATACGCGTGCCCTTTTCTCTCAAATCATAGCTCTGTTCGCCCAAAGCGAGTCTCTGTGAGAATCCAAGTGATATTCTAGCACACAGGTTGACGGCACGAGACTTGGAGTCTTCTTTCTCATAAGACAATTTACACAGTTCTACTAAAGCTTTGGCATTGTTCAGTGTCCAGATATCGAGATCATAAATATTAGGAGTGACTAGGAACACTTCTGTAAGTTCATCTAAATCGTCTATGTTATTTAAATACATTTCAAATGCATTGTTTGATTTAAAATGCTTCAATAGCTCTCTTCTTGCCATTCCGTAGTTTGCTGTTTTTCTGGCAGTTTTGATCAAATCGAGCCGGAAGCATTCTGAGTAAAACAAGTTCTCTTCTGTGGCATTTAATTTAGTGAAATATTCATTCCACCACAGGACCTTTGTAAGACTCTCCAGTTCAGTACAGTATTTACGGTCTTTGACCGCTGAAGGTTTGAATGGATTCTGCACAGTTCTACCCTTTACAATCAAGTCTCTCAAGCCAATATTAGCTGTTTGGAGAATGGCAACATCCTTTATAAAATGAACTGCATTAGTTCTTGACAGTTCAACTAAGGCTGATTTTAGTACAGAGTGACACATGTCCAATACTTCCACATGTTTACTTTTGTCATCATGATGAAACATTTCTATGGCTGTGCAAACAAGTGTTGATTCTATTTGGTTAATAAGTCCTTGGTAAGAACACATATTTTTAGGTAATTCAGTAGCCTTGACATCTAAAATATTCCAGTCACATAGTTCATTAGGCACATCGGATGATTTTTCAAATGTTTCCAGAGCAGTGAAGGATGCCCATACAGAGAGAGACGCTTTATTAGAGGTGTCATTTTCTTTCCACAACAACATCTGCTCCCAATCCTGAATATTCTTGTAGCACTCCATGACCTGCTCATTAAGGAACTTAGCGCCTCTCACATCATGGTGCATTTCCTCTTTATTCTCCTCTTCTAGTAGTTCATTATTTAACTTCTTATAGTATCCCAAGGCTATTTCGTGCCTGGAGTTGGCTTGCTCTGCTGCAGCTTTCATCCAGAGCAGTTTTCTATCAAAGTTCTGTTTAATCCATATGTACAAGCCGTGAATGACTTCAGGTTCCTTAATTTTGATCAATGCACGTGTGAGACTCATAGCGATGGCCTCAATGTCTATATTTGAGTTGGACTGAGCGGCAGCCTGTAGTATTAACCCTGAATGGTAGATGACAGACCCATAGTGACCAGAATAGTAACTGACAGCCAATGCTGCAGGTCTGACTCTGGTGAACCATTCTCTGCAAGTAGGCCAATTAGTATGGAAGAATGTTCTTACTGCTTTTTGGACACCAGGCAATACTGTAGCCGTGCCATCTGCTGCATTGTATATGTATTTCTCTAAATACATAATGAATTCTGTGAACCAACGGGTCCTAATCTGTTCAGCTATCAACACTTCAGACAGGGGATGGTCATCCACAGCGGTGTATTTTGTTTCCGATGATGATATTTCTCTAGCAATGCATTTCAGTGCCCCTTCTATCTTCATGAACGTTTCTTGGGGTTTGCCTAGGGTAGTCCTCAATTTTAATGAAACACAAGTTTGTGCCAATTCTGACAGAATCCAGCCTATACAAATGTTATGAAAATTCATTGCACACATTCTGAAGAAGTTATTGTTATTATCATCAATATCCATGGTTTGCAAAGGCCAGGATGACATAAAAGTGTTCACCAAGAAAGAACCGTCTTCAATCTTTGACTGAAGTAAGTTATTCATCACGTTTTTAAAATGATGATTTGACAATGGAGCAAATGAACCACGCATGAGGTACTCTTTATAAGTGTTAATTTTCGTATCATTAGTCAGAACATTTATAGACATCTTTTGGGTTGAAAACACTTTCACCATCTGCCTGTCGAGCTCCAACTGCACCAAATCCCAAGGCAGCTTGAAGAGTACAGTTACACAAATAGCACTCAAGACTTTATCATTACTATCCAAATGCAAAAAACAAATATCAGCTATTTTGTTCAGAATCATTCCATTCCAGTTTAGTGTCCTGTTTTCCAATAGAAGCTGTATATTCTTCATGATCATTATCACCACTTGACAGTCAAAAGTATGTGCCAGGGACAGCATGTTTGTAATTAGAACTAGGAATCCTTTTGATAAGCTTACAATAGCTAAGTACTTATCCAGGTGACAGAAGATATCTGTAATCCAGTTTAGCACCAACACTAATGTCTCATGAGACATTTCAGTCTCTAGAATAAGGCTTAAAACATTTAAAATTATGGCCAAATGTCCAGACGTTGGGCTTGATCCCGTAACATCACCTAGGCTCAAGTTTGTCAAGCCAAATATATCATTAGGTCTCTGGCTATTGCTAACTAAATCACTTGAGGCAACAAAATGACTGTTCTTCTTACAGTGTGAGTATAGGAGATAAAGGATAGCGTAATGCAATGCTGGCCTTTTAGTAATGAGGATAGGGTTATGTGGACACATCTTAATTGCGAGCAGCTCAAGTATATTTGGCTGAAGAGCCCACATTCCAATGATAGAATTACTAGCATTAGCTAATTCTGATAAGCATTGCAAATAGAATAAAACATTTCTCTCAGCCTCATCTTCGTTCAGTTTTTCAACATAGACTGATGCTATTATAGAAACATTTGGCACAATTACAGAGAATGCATTCTGTAAATCTATTAACACATATTTGTAAGTTTCTTGGAGAAGAGGTATATTTTTCAAGTTCAAGAGGCTACTGTAAACAGACATAATGCCGTTGAGCACTCGCACTCTCTGAGAGTGGCGCAAAGGCCTCAATAGGGAATCAGGGCCAACTATTTGGGAAATGAACTCAATGGGCAAATTAGAAGACACTTCCAAAATGACTTTTAATATTAAGTTGATAATGCTCAGGCAAACACTTTCCTCAGTTTGTAAATATGAACTCACCTCCATATTTATCAGCATGAAGATAGCATGCATGCAATGCGAAGTTTTTGTTTGTAAATGATCAATAAGCAGAATAACACATTCATTACTTGCCAGTATTAGTTCAGAATCCGTGTCATCTGTAAATATCTTGGAGAGCACTTGCAGTATTTTCATCAAGCAGTCCGTAATGAATGACCAGGTTATCATTTGGGACACATTAGGATTCAACAGACTACCTAAGCTTTTCACTACAGTAGTGAACACTTTTAGAAATGAAGTCACTTTCTGAATGCAATCCTCGGGGCTTAGCTCCTTTTCTGAATCATTTGCAGGCACTTTGTTATCCACCTCATTTGAATAGGCCACCATATCTTCAAGGAATTGATTCAACAAGTTAACAGAGAAACTGATGTCTGCCTGCCAGTGGCGGTTTAGTTTTAACAATGATTGCAATGAGAACTCCTTTATTTTCTTAGGCTGAGTATTATCCACAATCCAACCAACCAATATATCCACTGTATCCACAAAGTGATGAGCAAACTGGTCAGGGTAAGAGTTAGACAGCAGTATCATGACATTAATAGCAGCTGTGAACACATCTGCAGAGTCTGTTCCTTCTATCACAGATTGCAGTCGAGCCAAAGTTATCTCAGCAAAGTCACTCAGCATTGACGTCTCATAATCCAATTGGAATGTCTCAGAGAAAGATGATATTAAAAGATACTTCACACCATTGTTATGCATTGAGTATGTAGACATAATCCATTCCAAGTGTTTGCGAAAATCTGGGCCCATTACATAGCCCATTCTGCCCAAGACTATGGCAGCCCCTTCCTTAGTATCTGCACTGGGGCCATCATAAAAAACATCCAGCAAAGATTCAACCAGAATGTCATATGATCGACGTATATACCGTGTGTTATCAGGGAGCATCACTACTTCCTGCAGTTTGTTACATATGACGAGCGATTTTTCGACGTCCACTTCGGCGCAGAGACGCCGTAACAACTTCGATATTCGGGGGTCTTCAGGTAGATTAACGACCAATTCCGACCGTTCATAAAACTTATTGGTGTTGTGTGATTGAGGCCAGGCATCGCCGCTGCTGTGGGTTAGCGATTCGTGAGCCTTGTATCCATCTCCGTGGTCGCGGTCATGGCGAGGCGGGAAAACACCGCGTCCGCGGCCCGATCCACGTCCGCTGCCCCGCGACTGTCGGAATTCGGTGACGCGCCCCCGGGATCTATACCGGCTATCCCTACCCGGTCCTCCGAAAGAGGTAGACCCTTCAAACGGGGCAACATAACCTCTGACCTTATCATCCGTCGTGTTTTCCTGAACGAATTCCTCACGATCCGAGGTGTGGGCGCTGTCTGACCCTCTGTTCGTTTTCACTCGGTTATTTGAGTTCGACGATATCATCACTACATTTCACGACCGCGACGTTATTATAAGCGCACATGGCCGAAATAATTACGAAAATTTAAGCAAAACAGAGACAAATTTACTTCCAAACAATCGGCCAACCAAAATATCATAGACGAGAACGGAATGCTTTGCGTGCATCACTGTCAATGTCAGTGACGAAAAACCAGAGACAAACAAGAGTGCATTGCTCTTGGAATTTTTAATGTACGGAATTATTGCTTACGACGACACACACACAGCGGGTGGGGCGCTTCGAAGGACGACACCTGTCCCTAATCTCTATCTATAGGAAAAGACGCTAGTGCTCAATAGACCCACGTGGTCTTAGTCTCCTACAGGTAGTATCTAACTGATAGGAAATAGCTATTTTTCCGGTATGGACCATATGAATTAATATAAATTTTGCAGATAATATTGAATTATTACGCAAAATTATAAAAACGCCACCTGTGACTAGTAGAAAAAGAACACTCTAACTAGCTTAATACAGTTAAATAGTTATCAATTATTCTAAATTTCATACAAATTTCGAGTCACTGTTTTTGCGACTACTTTCTTTCCGTTATATTCAATTGTTTATTCAGAAAGACACACAGGATACCTTATTCGATCGTCTGTTACTACTTTTAGTAGGCTTTAGGTCAATGACCGGCACCGCGTCCAACAAACCCTAAGCGGCGCAGTAGCGACATCTCAGTTAAAATATGTGACATGCGTACTAGAGTACCCGCCACATAAGGTGGCAGTTGGGGGCGTCGCCACAGTCGCGTAATTCAGTGTTACCAGTAAACACGCCAAAACTAGCACTCACTGTGCCATACGGCTCGATACATTATAGGTTTCATTTGTAACGGTCTAAAAATATTTTGACTTTTGACTTTGATATACATATTAATTTGTTTTATTTGAGTTTATAGCTCTGCAACCAAAGACCGTTACAATGAAACCTATAATGTATCGAGCCGTATGGCACAGTGATTGCTAGTTTTGGCGTGTTTACTGGCAACAGTAAATTATGCAACTGCGGCGACGCCTCCATCTGCCATAATATATTCAAAATTATAAATATCACAAGCTCTCTTTGAAAGTTATCTTATGATCTAAGTATAAATTAAAAAAACTATTTCAAACATTGCACTGAGCATTGTCTTTACATATTTTTTACCGAGGTTAGATCAGCGGAGACCCTAGCTTGGAGAAGAACTAACAAGAAACTCCGGAAATCAATTTATTATAATCACCCTTAACAAACATAAAAATTACAAAGAGTGGGCAAAAAACACAACGCTGGTAATACTAAATTTACCTTTCATACAAAATAACACGCAATTGCGGAAACGTCAAATTTAGTTCCAAGTTTGGCTACTGCCAGCTTATGTGGCGGGATCTCTATGTGTAAATTCCTTGGGGTGCGTGCTCACACAGAACAACCTACGAGTGGGCGGGGGCCGTCCACAGAGTAACTAGAGTGAATGAAAAAAAACATACATAACCTCTACTCGCTCGGTTATCTATCATTCAAGCAGCATTGTAGATTTGTAAACAAAGTAATTATATGTTATAATCGTTTTATTGTATCTTTATTGATAATTACTGTATGAATTAAAGAGTTCAACTACCATGAAGCACTCAAAAAGGGATCACGAGTTCAAAGGTATGAATAATATCTTTTAAATTGTTATGTTTTGTATTTCGAAGGTTAAATCTAACTTCAACATTGTTTTTTCCAGCTTTGCTTTTACCAATTGAAGCAGACGCCCGTGCTCCTCATACAGTCTATTTCAAGGAGCACTCTGTACGAGAGAAATCTGCAGACAAGCCTTCGGGAAGGACTTTATTTGTCCTCAATGTTCCACCATATGTAGATGAGCAAGGTATTAAAAATGCTTTTAGTGAAGCTGGAAGAATTACATCAGTAACATTTATGGCTAAGCCAAGTCTCGCGGAAGTAAAGCGAGTCGCTAAATTCGTTGAAGCTCAAATAAAACCTCATTTTCGAGTGTGCTATGTAGTTTTCTCTAAAGTTGTCGAGTTAGATAAAGCAATGAAATTAAAATCATTGCGACCAATAAACACATCGGATTATAGTGTTAAAACTGGTATGTTTAAGTGGATTGATGAATATAATAGCCAGATTATAGACCCTAGTGAATTACAGAAAAGTATAGAAACATTTATGAAAGATTATGACAAGAAAACACAACTCGCTGAAGAGGAGGAGAAAAAGCTGGAGCAGGAAGATGATGATGGCTGGATTACAGTAACAAGGAAAGGCAAGACTCAGAGCTTTGCCCGCTCTGAGAGGGTTGAGAGTAAAATCCTTCAAAAGGAGGAGAAATCTAAGCAGAAAAAAGAGCTGAAAAACTTCTACACCTTCCAAATCAGGGAATCAAAAATGAAGCACATTGTTGCCTTGAGACAGAAATTTGAAGAAGACAAGAAAAAGATTGCACAGATTAAGCAAAGTCGTAGATTTAAACCTTTTTAATAAATGTTATTTAGTTTTATATTTCTTTTATTATTAATTATCCCCAATAATTTAATTAAAAGGAATCTTGCTTTAAACTAGCTAGAACATTAAAACTTCAATAAAGCTCATGTTCCATGTGAAAACAGTAACAGCTACTTATTCATACACCTTTAGTCATTTATAGATTAGATGTTCAAATATTACAACACTGAAATGGATTCACATGAATGAATGTTATGGGCAATATGAGTGATTTAACTCTTCATTGATACAATCATTTGTACTATTATTTACAACTTTTATCACTAGATCTGTAATAATGTAGTTATATGGGTTAGTTTGTAGTAAACTGTAATGAATGCAATATACATACACACCCCACACCTGTTTCCCTGTAGAGGGGTAGCCAGAGACCACAGATCCCCATTTGTCTCGATCCTGTCAGACCACTTTCACTTCATTGACACTCATACACATTCGGCGGTTATAGATACTCCTAAAGTCACCCTTTTTCAATATAGCATCTATCTGTCTGTCATATGTCTTATTGGGCCAGCCCCAGCGTAACCGCACTTCCACTTTTGAATGCAATCACCAATGTGCATAATAACATCCAGCACAGCTCTAATAAGTACAATAAAAGAAATCAATGATTCAGCCACATTCTGTTCAATTTAATAGGGATGTAAGGATGTGTGTGTACAAGTTGGGGCCGCAATACATTAGTAAAAAAACAGGTAAATAATATAACTTCATAAACAGTCAAGATTCATTTATTTTTTAAATATACTTAGTAAATACAATTTATTTTAAAGACAATACATCAACAATGTGCTTTAATATCTTACAGAGCAAGCCACAGGCCTTGGGTGATTATGTAACAATAAGACTTATTATAATTAGTATTATGTAAGAACTTTCCTAAGAATTCATATTTACTCTTAGCATATCAAATTTGTACCATCATAAAATTGTTTAATACAACATACACATCACAACAATTCCCCCTTGTAGGGTAGCAAGAGATTCAAATGTCTATGTCTCTACTGTTTTTTAACAAAATTACTATCTTTTGAAGTTTAGCAATTGACCTCATTTATTACAATCCTTCTACAACCATTCATCTATTTCTGCATAATATTGAAAAGGTGCATAATTTACATGTTATAGGTGAATGCAGATTAACTTTTTATGATAAGATCATCACTAAGCACACAATAATCACCCTTATTTTTCTAAATGGATAGGATCAATAGGAACAGGTCCTACTTGCTAAAACAAAGGGCAACCAGTTCAAATCTGTTCAAGTTGTCAGCATGTGTTTCTATTAGAGGAAAACAGCACATCCTCGTCACTCCAATGAATTATCCAGTGAATCCTCAGTGAGCCAAGTAGAGATGACATCAAATGCTCTGCTGGTGCGTGCGGATCACGATCTTGAGGAGTCTGTTCTCTGGCAACGTGTCCAGTGCGGACAGAAGGCTGTTGGTGTTACCATACACGCAGCCATTGGCCAGCGCCACTTGCACGGCTTGCCCTACCCTGTCTAGGGCTTCCTAATGATAAAAAAAATAGATATATCAGACAGAGATACTTATGCTTCAGGACTGTTAACCCTTTCATGGAAAACAAAGGTGAGTTCATGATGATGTGGTGTCAAGGTACCCAGAGGTCATAGCCAAGGTCTTTAACCAATAAAATCTCACATTCAACCAAAATAGAACTTGTAATAATGAGTGCTTATAATACATAATAATCACCAAAAGTTGCTTGTCATAAGTGATTATAATTAGAATAGATCTCTTCCAGCCATGCACATATTATATTGTTGGCCTAGTCTTTATTGTTACTATATTTTCCTTGATTATAAAAATAACAATGAAGTTTAATGAAACTATGATTTAATCAAATGGAGGAGCTACTCACTTGGAAATTCTCATCAGTCTGTGGAGACTTGCCAGCTTGACTGAGGGTCTGCGCTTGCCCTTGCAGGATGGGCACTATGGAGGCTAAGTGCTGAGCATTCACTGCCGTCGGGGGACCCTGACTTCTTCTACCTATAACACAATTATTTGTTTACATATCATGTAACTTAGCATACATTTTCATTGGGACAAAATATGTTTCTTTTATCTAACTCACAGGTCAAACTTTCACTTAGTTAAAATTCGTATCTGATGCAGTTCTGTAATTGATTGAATTGAGTAACAAAGAGCAATTGAGAACATTAATAAAGTGTTTACCAAGAATACACAAATTGCAGAAATTCTTATCTTCATTGCAGTATCTGCACTTATGGTTACACAAGATTATAAAAGGTTAAATTATGCTTTTAAACAATATATCGTACTTAATTTATTTTTCATTCCAAGTCTCATTAATAATTATTAATATATTAATAATTCAACTATGGGATTGTACGTACATATGAATTAGAGATATTTTGTCTTAGTTATATGGTACCAACCTGCACGTAAGCTATGCAGCACTCCCAGATGCAGCTTGATGTAGAGCTCTGCCTCCGCCGGCTGGAGAGCAGCACCCTTGACCACTGGGGCCAGGGAGTCACAGTCCACTTTCAACTTCTTTGGTGGGGAGGCATTCTCTTCCATATCCACATCTGCGATTGTCAAGTATTTGGTTAGGTAACATAGATTATGTATTTAGTTATCTGTTGGATAAGTGACGGTCCTTGTGCCTATTTAAATAGATTGGAATTATCTGGCTTTTCCGAACTGGTAACTAATAGTCTCAAAATTTAATATTTCAAGTATTGGGCTGGCCATCAACAACAATATTCCTGAATTTGTTGCATTGATGAATATTGAGTACAATAAAAAGTGAACTTAAATCTGCATTTATATCATTAAAATTACTAAAGATAGAAACCAATGTGTATTATATGTGTCGTCTACTCAAAAAGTAATGGATAGAATGTGTTTAGTTACAGACTGCTTTCCATATTGTACTACTTAACTATGAAGAGCTTTGTCTTTTCAAACCGTATTTATTCTCAAGCAAACATTTTGTATGACTGATAGCAACCAAATTAATAATTGTCAGCTAATCACTGAATGACAGTATCTGACAGATAATAAAATTGAAGGTGACTTTAAAAAAATACTGAATTTAAAATTAACAGTGAGACTGGCTTGAACTCATTCAATAACCACCTTGAATATCTTTGTCCTCGCTCAAAGGCGCCAGGGCTGACCACATCACAAGCCCTGCCAGAGGAGTGACAGCTGCCATGGGAATGGCCCCAGGAGGTAATGCAGCTGGGTTCAGCTGCGCAGATACACAGAGACTTGGCTGCGAGCAAACCTGAAAAGAATGGTAAATAATGTTTCAATATTTTAGTATTATTGACTGGTTGTAAAGGACTTTATACACACTTTTTGTTAACTATTATCACACCCTAAATAATCTGATACATGGTGTTCTAAGAGATAAATTACACTAAAGGATGAGTTCCAGGCCACAAACTTCTCAAAGGTCCCTGTTTCATAATGAAATTTTCTTCAACTACTAAGGAAACTAGGACTATTGCTCTAAGCTAATGTTCAGATTAGGTTAGCAGCACCACACAGTGACTTATGAAGTGAGTTAGGTCTAAGTTGACTTAGCTACCTATAAGAAAATCTTACCCAATAAGTAATAACTTCCAGCAGATTCTTGGGAGGCATCTTCCTCTCACCCTGCGCATTATACATGTACAACTCAGTGACGGCTGTTATAAAGTTAGCCACAAACTGTGGAGCCTTCTCTGCCAACTGCTTGAGAGACTTCTGGTTAGCTTGGTTCAAGTAGAAATGGTCACGGATCACCGCTTCTGCTAGTTCTAGGGACTGAGCTGATGAGCAACCAGTTTGTTGGAGCCAGACTCCTACTGCTAATAGCATCTGGAAGATGATTAAGTGGTACCTTAATATTAAATTTTAATTATTTGACACATAAAAGGATATTTATCAATATACTGATGGCCTTTTAACACTAGTTGCTTTTAGCATTATTATTTAGAATGTGACAGCTTTTATACATCCATTATAGTTCACAACTTAATAGATTCCACTAAATCCAAAGACTACAGCAGTGTGATGTTAACCTAGCTGTACTGACCTGTGTATTGGATGCAGATACAGCCATACTAGCCAATATGCTTAGTATTTTCAGCCTCTTTGGATTCTCAGCACCACCAAATAAAGACAGAAATATAGTATTCTTTATAACCTCACTCATATTGCCAGATAAACTTTGGCAAATCATGTCAATGAGTTGGAGTTCTTGTAAGGAGTTTAGTCCAAGGCTGCGTCTGCCTGATCTACGGTCAGCTTCACAGAAAACAAACTCAGAGACGATCTCCATAATAATATCTAATTGTTTATTCGTAGGAACAGCCCGGCCAGATAACATTTGCTCTGAAATAATTATTTTTATGGTCAAAATCAATATTGTTCAGGTTAGATTTATTAAAAGTATTGTGGTACTTACCTATCTTTACCAGTGCTTCTTTGGCACATTGAGGAAATTCTAACTTTCTAAGTCCGTGCTTTATATCTGAGACATTCATCTTGATATATTAATATTAGAGTTTACAATCAGTACTTTGGCATAAATAAAATGTTATCCGCAAGACTGCCTGCGATAGTAACCTTTTAGATATTAAATTACTAGGGAGCTAGTAACACGGAAAAGATTTTAAGAATAACCGTAGGTGTAACATTTATTTTAAGTTATTGTAATTATAGAAATTCAAGTGTTTTGTTGATTATTGGAATTTTGTGAAGAATAGACAACTGACATAATGATTTATACGACTGACAATAACTATGCCACAGAGAGTAAGCCAAGAGAGATTTTGCAGGATCGATCTTTTAAGCCAGGGGTGTCCAAACTAAATGGGACCCAGGGCCAATAAAAAAGACTAAATACATTGGTGGGCCGTATTATTATATGCAGTGGGTACAGATCTCTTTGTAGTCGGTGTACCCGAACCGAACTTTTTTTTTAAGTCGGTTCAATGGGCCGCAGTAATCTAAACCGCGGGTTTGGACTGCCCTGTTTTAAGCTAATAAACGCGGTCTTTGTCTATCCCGTTGAGAAGTAGAGGCTTGCATATATACAACCGCAGATAAACGTGTACATAATTTATTTAGCCATATAAGTATATTAACACTATTTCTCTTTATGGGTAACTATTTGATTTGATTTGATTCCAATAGATATTTCAACGTTGAATTCGACGTAGCTCAGTTGTTTGGGGCTTGACTCTGTATCGTTGGTACAGGGTTCAAATCCCAATGAGCAGGTACCAATGGGAATCAAGTTTAATTAATTTCTATGTACATTTTCGTAATTAAAATACATTTACGAAATACGTCGAATATTACGGTGAGGGAAAACATTGTGAGGAAACCTGCCTGTTCCCCGACCAGTTAATAGTTAATGCTTGTAAATGGCGACATGGCTTGCCACCTGTCACATTGAGTACTAACTATCTGGCCAACACGTGGGTTCGAGGTGTCCATAGAATTACTACCTCCGCGATTGCGGAGATGGATACCCGAACCTTTGACTACCCCGCAAGGGTTAATGGTCACGAAGGGGTTTGTTCGTTTGTTTTTTTTTGTTTAATATTTCATTTCAACAAAGAAGAAAACATCGCTAAACATTCTATATACTTTTCAAAATAGGCTTTACACAATGATGTGATACTCAGCATGAAACGTTTAATTGCTGACTATCAGTAGACATTTTAAATTGTATTGTTTTTCCCGGTGTTTTTGTCCCGTGTTAGCAGGGACGTAAAAAGAAAGTTAACTAGCTACCGTTCTTTCCGGTATGTCGTAGCGCTTATTAAGAGTCATGGGATAAATGGAATCTATTGCGCGATCAACTAGCAACCTGTCACCAATATTCCATATTACATCACTGCCTCGATATTTATGCTAAAAAGAATCCTAGGAGATATTATATATCCCTCCCGTGTCCACCCCATAAGGGATTAAAGGACGTGAATGTATATGTATGTATTTTTACAATTAATATTCGGTTGTCCAGATTCGATTGTAGGAATACCATACCATTAATCACAACTCTCGTTAAAGAACCTAAAGTCAACTTTGTTCTAACTTTCTTCTTTCTATTTTGCGTATTCACTATACTTTATTTATCTGAGACAATAATGTATATGCCGAGTTAAGTATGAAGGGATCTTTTCGACAAGCAATAGGTTGGCGTCTTGCTAGAATAATAGGATTCAAGATACTAAAAGGAATTTACTGTATCGTCCATATCTTCACGAATTACGTTCCTGAGAATGTATGCAAGCATATAGAGGATAAATAGATGTATAGTCTGTCTAACGAAAGTAGATACTGAAAAAGCGCGGCAAATTTAAAATATATTAGCATTGCAACCCTAAAATAAAAAGGAAAGTCGGAACAACTCACTTTGATACTTTGACATTTATTTTTATTTTACTAGTGGATACTTGCAATTTCGTCCGCGTTATGACGTGATTAAAAGTAGCTTATATAACTTGTTATCTCTTTATTAACTCAATACCAAACATTACACGGATACGACACTCCATTGTAGCGTATTAAAGAAACAAAAAGAACTAACAAAAAATAACTTATACGAATAATGTACTTACTTAATTAAAATAAGAAAATATCAAGACATTTTACGCAAGTCAACCTAACCTAACTTTACGCAAGTCAACCATAAAGAACCATAAAGAAACATCAACAACACGCCAACTTCGGAGTCAGAAATAGGAATACCGTACACTAATTCTGATTTTACCAAATTTTTCGGAAAATAGACACAAATTAATTTTTTTTTAAATAAAATTGTTAAGTTTTTCCCTACCTAATTAGTTAATACATAGTGTACCTAATTACTTAAGCTATTTATTAGACCAACGTAAGGCTTACTGTAGCTCTTGAAATGATCCAACACGTAGATACGAAACTTATTTTCGATTAACGCAATTTTAGCAGACGTACGAATTTTTAAAACTCATTTTATAAAATGTTCAAAATGAGTTTGTTTTAAAAATGCCTTTTTGTAATTACTTGTTCCTAAGTACTTTCTACTTCAAATACCCCAAATTGTAGGGTAAATATCCGATGGTAGGAACACTTTAGTGTTGTCATATAAAAAGTTTGCAAAATTATCCAGTATCTACTTTCGTTAGCCAGACTATATAAACGTATTAGACATTTTATTAATTATGTGAGACCGGGTCATATCACGATAAAGTTATAAAGATATGTGATTACCTTTATTTTGTTTCAATACCCTGGTGTTTATAAAATTCAATGCAGTTGCGGTAAAGTTTACATTGGCCAAACAAAAAGAAGTGTCCAAGAACGGGTCAAGGAACACATAGCAGCTGTAAAGAATAGGCAACCACAAAAGTCAGCGATAGCGGAACACCTGATGTCTGGTTCAAACCATTGGATTGAATTACATCAGCCTCGAATCATCTCCACGGAACAACATTATTATCCCAGGGTTGTTCGTGAGGCTATTGAAATTAAAAAACATCCCAATAATTTCAATCGTGAGGATGGTTTTAGGCTTTCGGAAACATGGGAACCGGTAATCATGGGATTATATTCGCGTGGCGTAACTGCGGATGTGTCTTCGGATAGTGTGAGTGTAGTGTGTCGTGTTATGAATTAACAAAAATTGTGAGGGTAGACAGACATTTGTTGAGACGGATTTCCCGCTAGTCTAGCTAGCTAGCTAGTCTTCCCGCGACCACGGCCTATGCAACTGGGTCGAAACGTCAGGCAAAATAAAGGTAATCACATATCTTTATAACTTTATCGTGATATGACCCGGTCTCACATAGTTAATAAAATGAGTATAAATCGCGAGTGTTTAAAAATAACGTATTAGACATGAACATAAAAACACAGTATTCTTATGACAAGTTTATTATTGTACAACAATACAGTAAATATTGGTAAATACTGTACAAACTAACATTAAAAGTAATAAATGATGTTTATAAAATTACTTTATTTAGTCTACCTATCTTTAAACGAATATTTAAAAACGTATTGCGATAATAATAACAATAACAAACAAAATACAAAAAATACTTACGAGTATACAGTAAACTTAAAATACGTAACTTGAATGATGTGAATGGAAAAATCTTACAAAACATCTTATTATTTTAAGTTGTACTATGTCGTAAAGATTTGATACATTCGATAACATGATTTACATTCAGTATTGCATTAACTTTATATATTCAAATGCATTTTCAAATGAATGATGAACGGTTGTATTAAACAAAATAGTTTGTCCACAAAGACAATTTATCATTTTATTGCTAGTTTTCTCTCTTCGTCTTGTTCTTAATTGTTTCTCTTTGAATGACATCCTTCCTTCACTTAACAACTTTACATAATGAATTTGTACTCTAAATTCATTCCCCATTTGTACCTACTAGATACTTCCCATCAACCACATACTTCGAAGACTATTTTAAATCCATATACATTGCAACATACAAAGCTCCTTACTAGAGAGAATACACGACTTATAAACAGCGTAACAAGCATCTTCAATCAATTTCCAGCTTCCTAAAACTTCCCTGAATGGAGGGGACGCCATTTTTGTCTGTCATGTCCTTAACCCTTGAGGATATGATGCCCCGCGTGCTCAGGATTTCCATGGCGTTGAGTTCAGTGAACTTTTGAGAGTTCTCCTTGAGCAATTGCTTGGTGTACTGGATCATGTCTTCGAGGGGGATGCTGCCTCCGTAGATTGAGGGGAGGGTGGCTGCGTCCACCTGTTTGTGGAGGTGCTTCACTGAGGAGTGAATCTGGGGAATAAAGGTGATGAGTGAGATATGTTATAATAATAAAAATTAACAGCTACATATTTATATAAAAGACAAGCGATTTCATAAACATTAACACTTTGGAGGATTAATCTTTAGGGGTAGTCATGGGCTTAGGTTTCCATCTCCACAATTGCGAATGTAGTAATTCTATGGCCACCTCGAACCCATGTATTGACCAGACAGTCAGTACTCTATGTGACAGGTGGTAAGCCATGTCGCCATTTATAAGCACACACATTTTATTTTTTTATATTTATATCTATATTTCGAAATAGGTAATTGTTTGTTCTGTGAATGGTGACATGGATTACCAACTGTACAGACTATATGGTTAACACGAGGGTTAGAGGTGGCCATTGTATACCTACTATCTCCGCAATTGTTGACATAGATACTTGAACCTTTGACTACTTGCAAGGGTTAATAGACGAGAACGCGTTCGTTGAAATATAATTAACATAATGAAACTTATTAGTCACTTGTAATTACTTTACACTATACTCTCAGCACCCCATATCTACGGCCATTGTCTCCACACGGTGTATACATATAACCTTACAATGATCATTTAATCGAGGTAACCAATTCGACAGACAGTTATCTCAAAACACACTAATGCTTTTTGCAAAATTTTGATAGTGGATTAGCAAAAGAGACAAATTTCGCCATTTTCAAGCGAAATATGACACTTTTGCTGATATCAGTGGTGAACTTTGTACACTTATGTTAATCCACTACCAACATCACACTATTGCGAATCTGATATTGAACTGCGTTTGTGCTAAAACTCATTAGTAGTAGCCCCTGGTAGTCATCCCCAAAAAGCTATCTCAATTACCTCCCTATATACACCTATATTTACAATGATCCTTTGACCCCGTAGTCTAGTACGTAGTCAGCTACTTACACTAAGTCTCTGCGCCATCTTGGGCGAGACCTTGCTGGCGGCGAAGTCAATGGCGTACTTCACAGTGGGGTGCACGTTGATCAGGTGGATCTGCTTGTGACGCATCGGGACCGATTGCTGGAAGAGACAAAGAGGTTAGGATAGACCAGGAGATGAGCTAAAACACTTAATGGGGCATAGAGCTTAAAATGTTATGTGTGTGACAGGGGTATCGGGTAATCGATAATACATTAGGTAGTATTAATTCTGTTATATACGATGATGTATGTTCAGTATATACCATGTTACATAAAATTACAAAAGAAATTATATGAACCTAAATTAATCCAATACTAAACTAAACAATGAAAGTTAATATGCTACTACGATATAATTCTCCGTAATTAGTTTACACGGATGAGTTTAATATTCTATTTGCGAGTAGATATGATCTTTCCAAAGTTTAGTCCACTGCGAAATGGATTACAAGACTTAAAGGTATATTTATTTATAATTGCTCTAAATAAATGTATCTATTTTCATACATATAGATACGTCTCCACTTGTGAGCGGGGTAAGCAGAGACACTCGATAGTTATTTATTATGATACTTCTCTGTTTCCTCACAAACATCCATTAAACGTTACTTCACAATGATTTAAGTAATCATACATACCGTAGAAAATCGTAATAATTATTGGCCAGTTCAAAACGTTTATTGACCCTAAACGGTACATTTATAACAATTTAGATTCAAAACACTATTAAAATGCAATACCTAGTATATTTAACATGTAATCGGTGCTTTGGCATTTTAGCATTATGACTTACACATCTAACATAGTTTAATAGTGTAAGAAATTAATTTGGTAATAGTTGCCATTAACGCATTTCGAAATTCATATTCGGTTGGATGATATGCTCGGGTACTTCACAGGAAAAATAAAAAAGCTTAAATATTGGAGTATTTTTCTAAATTAATTGAATAATGGGATTTTTACATTGGGACTAAAAAAAGCTATCTTTGCTGTCGTTGGCATCGACTGGGCGATGGGCTTGCAACCTGTCATGCCAAATTTACGCCTTCACAACCCCTATTGTATACTACATTACGATAGAGGAGGCGAACGCGAAAGATATTTTATCTTCTACTTTCTGTTTATCCAAAGCAATTACAGGGTATCAATGCATATGTACATATGTATAACATACCTCTCCCCACTTGAGTAGTCTGGCTAAGTCAATGGGGTTCCACACGGTGATGTGAGCAGCGGAAGACCCCTGGCCGTCTCCTACGTGGACCACTCCCAGGATCTGGTCCAGAGGGTCCTCCATCAGGGTCTCGTACACCAGAATGTGGACCCTGGTCAGGTCCCAGCAGGTGTACTTGTTCGGGTTGAACTTGCCTGCAAATGGAAGAGGTATAACGTTATCATAGGTGTAGGGATGTGAGTCGAACGGGGTTTGAAAAGATAGGCGCAGGAAAAAAAGCGATGCTTGATCTTGGCTTAACATTGAAAGAAACGGGTGTGACTTGTATGTATGTAAAAAGCAATGCCATTTTTTTAATAATTAAAACTGTTTTATTAAGGAGAAAAAAACATTACACCATAGGTTTTGCGTTGAGTGTAAATAACGTCCCATATGTCATTATTATTTCTTAAATTTGACTTCGTTGACAATAGAATAAGAGTGGTTATGTTTATTTGCGTCATACACTATTGTTCTTACATTCATTGCTGTTTATTACATCTACGTTTGAATGAGCACAAAACAAAGCAACGAGACATGGGAAAGTTGCCGAGTCACGCACATCATCTAAATTCGTGGCCCACATTCGGATGATTATCTAAATCAGATTGCAATCAGGTACTTCGAGTAATATGGGCTATTTCGCCATACATGTGTACTTAGAGTCACGTCTTTCTAGCCCTTTCCGGGTGGATACAATCTTGAATACATAAATCTCCTAAAGCCATCATTAGCAATCCTAAGTCGTCGTGATTGTTTAATAATATCAGATTTATATCAGACTCGAATTTTACACAAGTGTGTGTAAAATTCGAGTACTTACTCGTAATTGCAACTTACTGCTCAACGTGTTTCAAAAGGCAAGGAGGGAATAAGACCCCTTGTTATATCGCAAAGTACTAGTTATATTTCAGTCCGTGTGAAAATGTATTGAAGCTAGTATATAGTTACATATCCGGCGTTTAACCATTGCGCAAGTGCGTATCAAGTAAAGCGAGCTTGGCACTTTCAAAAAATTTCAAATGTTGCACAAATTGTTCACAAGTGCGTTAAATGTTTGCTTTGACTGCTTTGGCGGTTGTTGAGCCAAGTGACTGTTATGTAAGGGGCAATTAACGAGACAAAATAATGATTAAACTGTAACATGTATGGTTGTGTAAGCTTAAGCATGAATTGGCAGCTTTTAAATTGTATTTTCTTTCAAGTACCTAATATGATTACGAGTTAAATTACTTTTGAGTGGTTTTTAATGTATCTGTTGCATAAATATAGCTGAACACAACCATCTCTTGATGAATACGAATAATGTTACTTTCCCATGTCAATTTATATATCCAAAATAGGAAAAACATCCCCTTAAACAAATTTTTGTATAGTCTTACAACACTGATTGTTTATAGCAAAAGTTTAGCCTAGATGCTGTTTTCGATATTTATTGAAAATAACTCATCTAAATAGCTTACCCATGTTGTAAATGAGGACTCGTCTGCCATTCCTGTCTCTCACAGGAGATACCACGATATAACTGAGGGAGAAACAAAATGAAAAAAATAGTTAGATGGTATTTCTAAAACAATAATAACTACGAGTAAAGCGTAAGAGTAAGAGCTAAATATGCACATACATACACTTACATCGTTCTGTATTTTAGGGGATAAATAGTATCAGTTATATGTACCATTATAACTGGTAATATACGAATAGTTACTACACTATTATCATCGGATTTAGATATTAGGGACAATGGATGTCCTTAGTCGCCGTAGTGTTACAATAGTAAGAAAACCAGCAAGCTTTTATATTAATGTAATCACGCCTTAGAAACAATTACACTAGGCGGTAGAACAAAGATACGTAACAAAAGGAAATCCTTTGTACACTAACGCAGAGACACTTACATGTTGGAGTGTGATTACATTTAAGTATTCTCTGTTCCTCATTCCTTCATAGATTGTATAAATACTTAGATCAATATAATATAGTCGAAAAAAGAAAGTTAACTATTCGTCTTTCTTCCCGGCATGTCGTACGTGGCGACTAAGGGACTAGGTCTAAACAGAATCTATTAGGCGATGGGCTAGCAACCTGTCACCAATATTCTATGATCCATCACAACTCCATTCATGCTTAAAATTGCCCTAGGACATATCACCGTGTCTTTGAAGTTCCGTCCACCCCGAAAGGAATTAAATCAAGCGAATGTACATGTACAATCATCGTATGACCAAAAACCACCACAATGCTGAGTAGATAGTGGCCACTCCACCCCTGACCACCCTAAGTATATACAGAAGTGAGTAAGTTGGTAATGTAATACCACATACTAAATGTAATACGAATACGTATCAACACCTAACGACGCACTTGACGTAAACGCAATTTTTGGCAAAAAGAGTTAAATATAATCATCAATTTTGGTTTCATGGTGAAATGACGACTTCTTTGACGTCTAGGCGGTAAAAAATATTGGATACTTTTGCTCAACCTCTCCTGTAAAGTTTTCTAGGACAAGTGCGCCGTTAGGTGTCGATATGTGCTGTTATGTCTCCATGGCGTATATGCTCACCCGCCGGCGATGATCTCCTGCGCGGCCTGGTGCTCGGGGTGCAGCTGCGAGAAGCTCTGCGGGTAGTAGCTGCGCAGGCTCAGGTACTTGAGCAGCGTCTGCTGCGCCATCAGCAGGCTGTGCTTCTTGTGACGCAGGAAGCGGAGCAGGAACGCGTCGTCTGCGAGAGGAGAAGGTTATGTAAGATACTATCACACCTATTGAACTGGTAACTTAGTAAGTACGAGCTTATTCAGGGTATTAGCTAACGTTTATTTAATAAAAACATATCTATTACAGATAGACAAAGACACATACCACTTATATGAGTAAAATATAAGAAAGCGGAAGAAAATCGTTGTTCTGTCTTCACGTTACCACCACGAAGGTCGTCTAATATTAGGATAAAGATTAGTTTGATCCGAAGGTTTGAACGTAACTGGAAGGCCAAATAGATTACTACTCGAAATATTGTAACTTATAGCTTGCCTTTTTATGGAGATTAACAGGTAAAGGTCTGGCCCGGAGACATCGACATTACGTTATTGATTCACCTTTACAGGGAATGTAGATTTTGAGTATTATGTTAGGTACATACACCCGATTACATATAAAAGGGTACTCTCGCAGCTCATAACATACATACAAAATCGGCGAATATATGTACATACATCTAATTCTAGTAGCAAGTATTTGTGTTACATATTACTTTTCTATTCCGAACTACGCCACATTAAACGTAGTAGACACTCCCTTATGAGTGATGTAGTAATAGAAATTTTCCACGGAGCAACCGCTCACCGCGTTCAGCCACGAAGGGCACATACTTCCGCTCACTCCGCCTAAAGGATACCTCACAAAAGGCAAAGGTTATGCACCTAATCCGCACTCAACTCTCAGTTATATGCTGAACGGAGATTAGAAATGGTAATAGTAAGGATTAGTGAACTTATTTTGGTTCCAGTTTTACATGTGATTTTAATAGAATAGTTTATAGCTATCTTTCTTCTCTCCTCTTCTTCTCATGTTGTAAGAGGCAACTAAGGGAGTTAAGATACATGTATTTAAGGTTGTATAACAGTCATCAATCTGTACTACTATAGAAGGGTAGGCAAATATCACCGATCCTATTTTTTTCTTCTTACAAACCAACATACACTGCTGCATTACGTATGTGGCTGTCATAAGTACTCTTATGTCATTTTTACTGAGTGTATCACCTATTTGAAAAGATCTTATTACATAGTCTCCACAAACTAGGTACATGACCATATTAAATCACAGAAACGCAAACAGCCGATAGCATAACGCCTGTTTGCTGAGCTAACGACAAAACGTACTTTTAATGTTAGGCAAATAAGCTCTGTTACGTGCAGTTATGTTTTTAATAAGTTACAATGTCGACTATTCAAAGATCATTTATATAATAATAATCTTTGAACAGGTGTAGAGAATCAAAGCTTTTAATATATTACGAACAAAGATAAATGAAATTTCGAAACATTGATGATGGTGGTTATGCTATGGCAATGTTTTAAATCTTACACCACGATAGCACTCTATTAAAAAATACCTTAAAACCTCTCAAGATAAGCTCAGAGATTTCTAAGTTACGTCTACCACGATTGTGAGGACATAAATCTGGAATATAGGTTCCTAGCCCAACGCCCATTAGAACAACTGAACCCCTTAGTCCATATTCCTACCCAAAGTAAACAAGGCGACAAGCAAGCGTATTTACGTCTCAACCTTATACAATCCAAACAAAAGAGAATCAACTCACCCATCCGAATATTCTTGACATCCTTGTTCTGGGCCAGCCATTCCCTCATGGCCTTCAGCCCTTGCTCCTTGATGGAAGGGGTTTCTTTCAGCTCCTTCAAGGCCACCGCCGCCTCGTCATCCTTCGAGGGAAGAGGCAGTTTCTCCCTCTTGTCACCGGATGGCGCTGTGAGCGCTGTGTTCACTGTCAGGAGTATCGTTGCTGGACCCATTATTCTGGAAAAAGATATGCGAGTTAATTATGTAGATAGAAGAGTTATTGTTCTGGAAAAAGATGAATGATTTAATTATGTAGAGAGGTGTTAATTATACATATGCTAAATGTCAGTTCAGCCTTATGGAATGGTGTGTGACTTCAAATGATTGCCGTATCTAATAAGCTCTTCAGATAACCTAACATATCAAATAAACGTTAACCATAGCGCGGTAGATGTGTTTCTTTTCAAAATAGCGGAGTTAGTAATCCGTATTCAAAGTCACAGGATGTAAGTTCGTCGTCGAAAATGAATTTGGTTAACGAATTATATACGAGACATATTGCGATGCTTAACAGTAAAAAGAATATTAACTAGCTGCTGTTCTTCCTGCACGGCAAGTTGCAGCAGACGGACTTATCACCAATGTTCGATGTGACATCACAACTCCAATATTTATGTTAAAACAGATTTAGGAGATTCGTCTTCTGTCCACCCCGAAAGGGACGTGAATGTCCATATATGTATAATAAGATTAAATTCTTTTCTCTAGCTGTGTTTTCGAGAGAAATTAACGTGAAATAATATCTCGATTTCTGTTTTCTAATCCTGAATGTTAACTGAGTTCAGATATTAACTATGCAGTTAGCACTTAAAGTCAATTTACATAATATTCTTACTTAACCCACTTTTTAAATGTTACAGAGCTAAGACTATAAGTAAATATACTTGAAACAATACAGACACCCACAAGTGGCAATAAATTACCGGTATAATTATTATTATTACATAGTATACACAAGATCATAGAACTCCGATTAACGACTAGTGTGAAACAAATTGCAGGTATTACATGCGCCTCTCCGATTCCCGGTTGAAAATCGTATATATTTTCTTTACATAGATACTCATTTTTTTAATAATCCCTAAAAGAATAGATAGTCTAACATAGAGAAGAATTTTCTAGATTCTAGTATTTTAACCTCTTGCATTATGCAGGTAAACAAACAAACCGATGTCACCACTGCAGATTATTCATAAATCGTCTAAAAATAGTAGAGACCTCTTTCTGAAGGTCGACGTCATTTTTTCATCTTATTTAGAGTAATAAAGTCCGTTGAGACACGAATATCACCTGCGTTCGTGACCTATGTGATTGAGAATCTGAATCACCGAAGAATCTTATTGTGATTACGTACTATTTTGGACTAAATAGACCATGTAGTCTGTGGATTTTAGTCATGAATAATTAATATGAATTTTTATTTAGACTTAGAGTCTAGTATCATTATGTAGTAGTTCTTTCTAGTCTTAAAACATTATGTAAAGAAAAGTAAGAAGAACTGAAAATTGTGTGGAAATGAGTATAGAATATAACCTTTAGAGTAAGACAGGTACTACATTTACACATTAACAGACACAGATAAATTGTACAATAAGCCTACTTGTCCCGTTTACGGATTATTTCCAGCGTAGGGAGAGATAGGCGAGGTAAGGACTGGTGAATGTTTGACTAATAACTATGCTAGCTGCCGTTCTTCCCGGCATGTAATTGTAAGCGACCAAGAGACCAGGGGCGTATGGAATCTATTAGGTGATGGGCTAGAACTGAGTTACAATAGTTCCTTATGACATTGTGACCCCAATTTTCATGCTAAAAAGTGACCAAGGAGATGTTTTCATGTCTCCGAAAGAGGTGAATGTAAGTATGTCCAGGCCGAATGAAATCACTAAATTTAACAAGGTCTCAAAGTTTCCAATCAATTATGCACATAAACTTTATTTATTATGAATTAAAATGCTCACATTGAAAAAAAACAACTGTCTGCATAATAATCACCATATCGTTTAAGCCTCAAAGCGTGATGTATTACTCAGATATTGTGCAATTATTATAAATCACATCCACGTGCACTCTTGGTGGTAGGTGCGTACTTATAAATAATTTCCCTCCTTAATACAGCCTAATAATGAGTAAGAATATAAGTATATAGTTATAGTACGTATCGATAATTCGTCCTAATGGTGAAAACCTGCAATGATAGGAAACTAACTGTACGGAATAACTAAATCAATCAAAATTAGGAACGGGAACAATGTATGTATTGGTACCAATATTGCTTAAAAAGAAGTACGGAAAGAAGCTTAGGACTCCCAGATGAAATAACTTAAAGGTTAAAGTAAATATACTCAAAACAAGTTACAAACTAAGTAAAGCCATACAATGGTCATACAAATCTAATCACAGAAGTCCCCGGGAACTCGAATTCCAGTGCCTCTCCGCGAAGGATGTTAACAAAACCACCTACCTTATGGTCTTTGGCCACGTTACACAACATTATGTTAAATAATTCAAATGAGTGACATTGGTGCACATATATACGTGATTATCTACTCAAAACTAAGAAGATACATAATAAATGAGATGTTTTTACCAAATAAACTCGTTTGACCGGATACTTGAATAACGATTTTGTTTTCCACTACGCAAAGCTATTAGCATTCATTCGAAATAAGGCGGCTGGGTTTGGCCGATGAAATTGACACGAAATTAGGTAAGAGATGGATTTATTAAAGGTTTTAGCAGAGGTTAAATATTCTGTGGATCGAACTTTACATTAGCAATGGGGCAATTTCGCGTGGTGGCAGATAGGCTGATAAATTACGGATCCTGACCTTGTAACGTGTTATACTTACCTACTCGTATAGTTTACCTACTCGCCAGCAGTCAAGAGCAAATAGGACATAATTAAAATAAGATTAAAGTAGTCTTGTTCTGAGCGATTGCGGTAAGGATTAAATTTATCTCAATTAACTCCCCATCAACTATAGGATTTACCATAATGTCACGTAAGGTGCGGACGTCACGTGGGTTCGTTCGAGGTGGCCATAGAATCGCCTACTCCGCAGTTTCCGAGATGGAAAACGCGAAACTCTGACTACCCCGCAAGTGCTAATGACCATGAATGTTGGTTAATCATTATCATTGTGTTCATTGTTAGTATTCGTGTTCTTTCATTATTTTTTTTACTATTCATTAAAAAAGAAGTAAATAATATAACTTCTTAGATTCTTTATGTGTACCAAAAGAATGAATCTAAACTAAAGAGATTTTACGGATATTATTATACATATTTTACATTCACAATCTTTAATTCCTTTCAGAGCTTACAAAACCTCGGAGACATGATATAATTAACAATGATATAATTATAAATAGGTATCACCAACTTTTTAGCATGAAAATTGAATTGTCAAGTTATATAGAACCCTTTATCCTTATTTACCCTTCGTCTCTAGTCGCCTCCTTCGACATGCCGGGAATAACGGCATATTTTAGACATGGGTCATATTTTAAGGATGTTATATTGCATTATTTTATTAAACGTTAAATAATAGCCTTTAAAATCTGTTAAGATAAGGTTAAGTCATTGCTAAATCCTCTCTTAATCTACACGCTTGACAATTTCCTAAGCACACCAAATGTTCGCAGTGCCAATCGTAAAGGAAAATTTCGAGGGAACCTGTCTTGCTAGGGTCTCTGCACTAGCATTTGAGTGCTTGCGCAATGCATAGCAAATGCATGGACTATCTGCATTAGGATGGACAGATTGTAAACAAGGAACAAGTAACAATATAACTCTAGTGTATGCTAGCATTATGGACATGTTTTTTGATATTCTGTAACGACTCTATTTTGATGGTGTTTATGGTGGGATGTTGATAATTGTAATTTGCATGTGTTAATGGTTGTGAAAATGAGAAATGGGGCTGTTTTAAGCATTATGGTTTTTAATATCGAACTATTTTTTAACAACTTTGATTACTATTGTTTTTATAAATGTTATGCACATTTAACAGATTTGGATTGTTTGAAAATGTAAAGCACTGGTAAATTTATCTTGCATAATGCCTATTGATACTCTACAAAATACATATTATTATACTGATTCCTATATCGCATTTAGTTTTTAAGCTTTATCAACTAAGCTGCCTCTTTCCGTTTCTTCACTCCCGGCACATAATTAGCGATATCCCCCACCAGTTTGATAGTAGAATCTGTCCAAGCATCAGGGGGACCAAACGCCGTGGACTGGACAGCCAAGACGGCGAACCCTTGCATCACATCCACTGAACAATGCTCCAGCTTCCCTATTACCCCTGCCGTCTCTCTATAAGCTGAGGGTCTGATCCTCTCAATCTCACTCCTGTTAAAGGCACAGAGAATCTGCCTCAACGCCGATAGGTCGTAATAAGTGTAATCCTCCGGTTCCTTACTCGCGAAGTCCTCTCTAACCCTCTCGGCTATGGCTTCTAGTTGCTGGTCACTCAAGCCGTAGTTGAGCCCGAAGTTCTGTATCACATCTATGTTTCCCAGGGTCAGGTTGGCGTAGTCTTCAGGCGGTATGGCTGGAGTGATCCAGTGAAGGTTGACTAGTATCTTCTCCGGTATACCATCAGCTCCCCCGTAATGTTTTACCAAGACTTTCCATAGGTAGGTAGATACGTCTATCGGGAGCTTTTCCTTGCTTAAATGGGCCAGGCATTCGATGATTTCTTTCGCTGGAGTGGTTTGCAGTTCAAGGATGGTGTAGGTTTTGTCTTCTGGTGCTGATTGGATTTCGGCACACACTGCAGCCTTTGCTGACATTATTTGAACAGCAAGGCACGTTAAAAGTATGATAATATTGGTTGTCATATTTCCTGTATTTATATATTGAACATAATGGTTTAATTATTTTATTCAACACGTGTGGCTTCCATACGAAAGCTTGTTAAGTTATGAATTAAGTTTTCTTTTTCTTTCCTTCGAAGAAAGTCGATATAAATCTCCGCATTAACAACTTAACGTGAACTTCATGAAACATTCAATTTCAATTAGGTTTGCGTGATTGGTAATTGGTTGTACGCCATGAAAACTTTATCAGTTTTGGGTGCTGATAGTCTGATAGATAGGTACGGGTAAATATAACTCAAATTACGTAAAATAATTTGAGCACTTAACATACTTTGCTTTTTGAAATCGAACAGGATATCATCTCATAAATTTTTTAATGTTTTTACGGTTGACAGAACACAAATATACATGATGTCACCTTGATCATACCTACCTATTAAGGCTTTATTGGCATTGAATGGAATATTGGTAACAAGAAGCTCAGCAATCGCAAAAAAATCCTTTTATCCCTCGTCCCTAAGCCCTTCTTTTAGGTATTAAATAAAATCGTGGTTATTATGCTCACACCAACTTACGTAACAAGCATAAAGTACATACATCATCGATATTCTTAACCTACTAGCTAGACCGTGCACGTAAATACGGAAAACATAGTTTACTTTAAAGTGTGTACTGAAGTTATTTATTCGTCAAACACGAACTGAAGCCGAGGATCTTTGTAGTGGTCTGACCACTTGGTCTATTTGGGAAAGGAGGTCATTGTCAAGAACTATGGTCACAAAATGTATATCACTAACATACATCTCGTCTGTTGTCCATGAAGAGGTGGATAGGACCTTGGACTATGAAATACTGCGTCATAATTTTTGGGACATAACTTTGGGAAGGTTAGGTTGGTAATAGAGAGCACTCACTCACTCTTAACTCAGTGTGCACATAGACAAAAAAAGATTTACAAGGCATAGAAGTAGTACCTAACAGTGAAAGAGCACTGCCTAATAATTAATTAATTGGTGGGAAGAAAATCGAAATTATTAATAATTTTATAAACTAATAAATATCACCCCTGGTACCTTTGAGAACTTGCAAGATTGTATAAGATATTTTAATCTGACTGTGATACAGTGTGTTTATGTTAATTTTGTATCAAGTTTCTCGAAATTTGAGAATCTGAATATAAATTGATAGATCTTTGTAAAACGGCTGGTTTTTTCGACATGTCGAAAGAGATAACTGAGGAACCTAACTAAATATTTTTGTGCGATGGGCTATTTTTGTCCTTTTCGTTAACTTTATGTAAGGAAAGAAAATAAATTAAGAATGCGTGTTTGTAGATATATGTATTATTATGCAACATACAGCCAAATGTTGAAACGTTCACATAGTTGGAACAGTGTTCTTTTTAATTGCCGCATTAAATTGTAAATTAACTTTGACCTAGGTGAAAAATATTAAAAGGTTACGAAAAAATATTAAATAATCTCAACATAACTGCATAGTTATTATAAAATTCAAAGACAACACCAGTCATTTTTATGTTAAATAACTATTTTTATGTTAATTGCAGTCAGATATGATCTTTGTAGCTAATTTACTGCGTATGTAAAAATAGAATTATGTACATATGTGCGTATAGATACGGTAGTTGAACGTGCATTCAGTTAGCTGCCTTTTTGCTTGACAGGTACGGTATTGAAATTGAATTTATAAAGACAAACGCGTTCACGACCATTGCCCTTGCAGGGTAGTCAGAGGTTCAGATGTCCATCTCCGCAATTGTGAAGGTAGTAATTCTAAGGCCACTCGAACCCACGTGTTGACCAGATAGTTAGTACTCAATGTGACGGATTGTAAGCCATGTCGCCATTTACAAGCACAAACTATTTCTTACCTGTTCGGGGAACAGGTAGGTTTCCTCACGATGTTTTCCCTCACAGTAGTATTCGACGCATTTCGCAAATGTATTTTTTATTACGAAAATGTACATAGAAATTCATTAAACTTTATTTCCATTAGTACTTGCTCAAGCGGGATTTGAACAATATACCCACTGATACAGAGTCAAGCCCCAAACAACTGAGCTACGTTGAAATGAAATTAATATTTGAAATTTATTCATGGGTTTATCTGATTATATAATTTTATAACTCTCACAGTCGCGTCAGCTGTCACTAATTAAATTATAATAATGTGCTAAAAATCGCACAGAGCTAAGGAAATAAACCAATAAACTATACGCGTTCAATGTCAAGGGATTCAATGCATTACTTATGTATTATGTAACTTATATTATGTAACTAAATGAATCTTTATTATATCTAGCAGATAATCAAAATAATTGTTTTTTTTTTTTATGTAACTTATGTAAGCATTACCCAGCATTAAGTCATGAAAAATCTTTGGCGTGATCTGATAATGGTATCTTTATCTACAGTATCACACTACAATTCATTCAGTATCATTTACATTTTATTAGGTATTCATGGGTTAATCTACTATATATATATATATATATATATATATATATATATATATATATACCTAGATTGACAAAAGGAATATATATGAGTGAAGTGGAAGGGCGGTTACGTAGAGGCCGGCCTAATAAGACATATAACAGTCAGATAGATGCTATATTGAAAAAAGGTGACGTTAGGAGTACCTATAACCGCCGAGAGTGTATGAGATGATGTATGAATGTCAATGAAGCGAAAGTGGTCTGTCAGGATCGGGACAAATGGGGATCCGTGATCTCTGCCTACCCCTCTACAGGGAATCAGGCGTGACGTGTATGTATGTATGTATTCATGGGTTAACAAATTTAAACTATAAACTTATAGTATAAATAAAAATTAAATTATATAGAAAATATCTTTATAGTCATCGCTATCAGAGGGTGGTAGGGTCTCTAGAACACTGATAGCATTCCCCCTCTAAACAGCAATATCTAATTCTCTGAGAGAAGAATGCTCCAGCCCTGGGATCCTCACACTTCAGTATCATTAATGTCAACAATAGGTTAAATGTGACGAAAGAAAGAAGGAAGGTATGATTGTACATATACAAGTCTACTTTTGAATTGGTATCATACAGATTGTTCAACAGCTTACATAAACAGTTTATTAAACCTCCTTTTAATTTAATTCCATTTTTCCATGTAGGTACATTGATTACGAATCATTCTACATTTTTCCATCTGATTAAGAGTTAGGTAGGTACATGATGAAAAACGTTGCATAATAATTAAGCATTTGCGTCACTGAAACCATAATAATTATTGACAAGATGAGAAGACAAGCTACATGACCTGACTTGTGACCTTACAAATTTATTGTTATGTCATAGTGTATTGTTTCCGATAAAATCACACTCATTACCATTTAAATATTTTGGAAATTTTATGCTAATTATTTCTAGAAACTAATTCCGTTTACGCAAATCAATACCATTTCTTTGTCCTTAGACAGATTAAAAAAAACTATGATGAGGCAAAATATGAATTATGCTTATTTCTCAGAATAGATCTTAATCGGTGTGTTTACTCGGCGATATGGCCAATTATCCGTCACGTTGGAAACTGACTATACGGTAAAAAGTAGGTTTTGTGTTTCCCTTATTACTCTAAAAGGAATTACAGCTAGAGTTTAATGATTATATGTATAAAGGCATCATGAAATATTGAAAGAAGCTTGTATAACATTCGGGCGTCTATGCCAAGGTTTAATCAGTATCGCAAAAACAGGGTATCAGTGATTTCGGCTTATCTCTATAACAAGTGTGTCTAGCATATACCCACACAAGAATTCGAGTTTCGTTTGACCTTCTTCTAATTTTTATTAATATATGTATTCAATTAAAGGACCTTGCGGAGACTTTTACGAAATGGCTCTCGATGTGCAATCGATTAAGCGTCCAATCTAAATTCGATACAAGACCTACTTAGACAGATACATTAGCATTAACACGTGTACATGCTAGATTTATTGCGAAATTAATACTATTTGTTTACTTTCGGCATTTCGTAAAACGACCAAGGACTGTTGGAAATATCACTTCACTGGATATCCATCCTCGTCCTTTCTCCTACCTCGTTAAAAATGATATTAGAGTGGTCAAAGAGCGATAAATGTGCGATGGGGTTGGGTTATATACATGTCATACGTGATGTGCGAAAGTATGAATAAAATAATAATATAATATAAAACCCGTGAATTTCTCGATATTTTAAACATTAATGAAAACAATGAAAGAAAACTGAAAAAGAGAGCTGTTTATTTGATTCAAGTGCTCAACATACTATTATATTCTATCAAATAGTATTTTAACAAATTATGAACGGAATTAAATGAATCGAGTAAAGGTTACCCGAAGGTTTATCTTACATCTAATTGCATACGCCGAATAGTTGTAATTAATCATTTCGTCTACTACGTTTAGGCAATGGTAACGAGGTAAAGCGCACTCCACACGCCAAGTGAAGCGTGGATAAGAAATTCCCAAGGTCCCCACACACGCTCGTATCCACTGAAACGTTTGTTGCACTGACAGTAACCTTGCCTTCTAATCTTTAACCAAAATAAAAATAAAATATGTGTGTTGACACACCGGTTTTCGTTAGATCATCGAAGTTAAGCAATGGGGGCGTGGCCAATATGTGGATGGGATCACCATCAAGTAACTGGTTAATAAGGGAGAAAATAGTCAAGTACTATAATATGAATGGGCGACGAGCTTGATAGTTCATGAAAATAATGAAAATAAATAATTAATTAATAATGTGTCTTATATCCTACGTAAGTTGAGTTGCCAAAAAATTTGTTATTGATATGGCATTCATTCAAGTTTGTAACTATCCCGTCAGTGTTTACGCTCGTAACACTTGTGTATTTAATTTATGTCCATCTAAAACCTAAATAAAACCTTCTCTAAGGCATGTCGTAAAAATAATGCACGTTGACGTAATAATTAATGAATGCTCTTTATCGATTTTAACCTTTGAAAATAATATTTGTATGTGAATGCAAACAGACAGTGATACACAATATTTATAACTTTTTTTATGTACACACGTGCATTCAAAAATTAAGATCATTGTCTTTGTAAAAAGCTACTGCGGGATAAGATTCGAAAGATTTATTTACGTATACATACGTAGTACACATAAGTGTTTATAACAGTATTTAAAACACTTTTGTATACCATAACAACCATCTCTCCAAGTGGACCACAGTTCCGAGTGCGTGATAGGAACAGGAAACGACCTTAGGTCTCTCGCGAGCTATCTAAGACCTAGACTCGTAAACAGGTTTCGCATTGAGTCGGATGTTTAATTGTCTAGAACGGTGACTAAGTGATTCTAGGAGTACGGAACCGATTATGAACTGCCTCTGGTTAAAATATACCTCCTCTTGTAATTATATGGTCCCATGTTGATCAGGGATTGATAGAATGTAAGTAGTTTAGTAAACATGCTCTAAGAAATCATGAACAATATGTGTCACTGGATGATAGTAATCATATGTAGATATACTGCTAATACGGTTGACAAATAAGAATTAATATTTATTAGTTAATATGTATCAAAAGTTTGTTATGCATGAAGATATAAAATGGTCGTAATGGATGGAAAATATAGGTATATAATATTTGTATCCTATATTACCCAAGGTCCCACCTTAAGGCCCCTAATAGTCCGTAATATAACCTTTATCGTAACAACATTTATTAATCTACATTCATGTTATTAATGTATCCAGATCTGATACAATACCTTAAACTAACGCGGCTAGTCTCTCGCGAATTCTTATTAGCGTTGGTCACGAAAGGTCGCTTTGAGAAGTCAGGAAGTTATTAAAACGTTTGACTTTCCTATTGGATATTGTTTCGATCGGCACTGATGATGGTCATTTGACTCATCTTTAGCATAATTTGTATAGTGTTCTCGGATAAACTGAAGGTTAAACGTCGCTCAAGGATAAATTTATTTGTTTATAAAATATTTAAGTTACGTAGCTACTGTAAATTTGTTCTTGTATAGTTTTTGTGAGCTTAAAATTAAAAAAGAATTAATAAAATTTGTTGTATGGTGGACGATAACACAGGTGACATCACACATACATACAAGACGTTTTCCTATTGAGTCTTTCAGACCGATTGTCTCTTCAAACTATGACTCTATGATTCCTTTCCAATAACTTTACCATAACTAAAGAAAGTTGATTTGGCTGTCTCTTTAATCTAAGACTATAAAATTCGTTTTAAAAATACTACTATAATAACTAGGTACAAGTCCCGTCCATTGCGATTATTTCTTCCTTCCTTTATAAAAAAGTTAAGCATAATATTAAGTTACTACTTCCCAACTCTCGCCATCCTCTTACACGTAACAAAAAAATGCATTTGCGCAATTCTAAATTTACCATGAGGGAAAAAATCGTGTGCAAACCTTACTCCTTAAAACTAGTAATAGTCTGTGAAATAATTATAAAATGGTGAAATAGAGTAGCCCCAGTCGCATAAAGTGCTGTCTACTCGATAACATGTATGATCAAGATGCCCATAGAATTTCTAACTCTATTGCGACGATGTACCCGCAGGGTTTACTATCTTGAATGTGTTTTTTTATTTATATTGTGCTATACAAGTACCAATTCGGGCCTGTACCAGCACATTACATAACCTCCCAGTGGATGTTACGCTATCGCAGCGAAATTACGTCGGCGTTAACATGAAAGCGAGTAACCGGGGCTAGTGCGTTTCCTCGTGATTGAACAATAGCTGAATTTCCCACTCGGTGGGTCAAGGCTCTGACATTGCACTCTTATTTATTATTAAACGGTATACTTTACTATTATCATAATCAAATAAACCTTTCCTACTAGCTTCTTAAACGTTAAGGTAGTTTTGCATAAAGTGCATCATTTTATTTGTTAGATAAGTGATGCAACGTAATCGTAACGATATGATTAAAAACAAAGGAGTGACGATGATAGCGTTATGAGTAAGGAGTCATTTTGAAGGTAATCCACGGGCAATCCAGACCATCGTGAAGTCCTAAAACACTGAAAGTTCACTACTAAGATAGAGATACTCATATAAGGATGGTTAAAACATATCCAGAAGGATAATAAATATATATTAACATACGTCATATAAAACATAGAGAGGTAATACGTTATTGTAAAGGTAAACGATCACTGTGACACAATCTCACTCCGTTGACACTGATATCGTAATAAAAATTAGGATGCTTCTTTTTGGTTTTTTGTAGACAGGACGATTGAAACATTTATGTTAATGGCACTGAAATAAAACTTATCTAAACAAGGAAATTTCCACAAGGCCCACCTAGCCGGTTATAAAGTCACATTCATATAACACTTAAACTTAGAAGCTTATGACCCATCAATGACGCCTGCCTAAAGTATAATTAATTAGGAGTCCATGTAGATAATAAAGTCCGGATCCTATAGAGATAGTTTCGGTCACGATCCCCGTAATGGAGGGAATGACAAAAAAGAGATACATAATAAAAAATATTTGGATTGGAGTTTTCTACATTTTCCATAAAATATCAAAATTTTAATCATAGCGCTGACGACTGTTTACAAATATTAATTCATGCATGATATAAAGTATTCGTAACTACCATAACCTCTACTTGGATTAAATAACGAAGCCAGTATGTTAGTCACGTTTTGGTATTGACATAATATAATAGAATAGTAAGGTTTCAGGAATTCATAATGGCTCTACTTGGTCATAGACAAGTATATTTATATAATGAAATAAATAAACTGCCATATGTATTAATTTTTTTACCATATTAAAAGTGAAGTGCTACGAAGTTAATACGACTTTTGTTATTATACATTTAAAATAAACAAGTTGTTAAAATAAAATATATATTAAAGATGAACCGTGATAAGTAACACCTACCAAATAAACGGATAAATCCTAATTATTAAATCATGATAGGTAATTTATTAAATTCATAAATCTCTGCTATGTAAAGAATTTACTTCAAACAAACAAGAGCTAATTATACTGACACTCATATTATTAAAATTAGTCTAAAATTATTTATTTTCAAAAGATTACAGTTATAATAATATAATATTACTAATAAGTAATAAAATTTATAAAAACTCACAATATTGATGTTGTTTTGTATTACACGTTTTAGCGCGCAAAACGGCGTGCGCGCACCAAAGAGTTTGGTAGACTGAGTCTATGCAGGATGATCTTTGGCTGAAGTTCTCAACTCCTCGCCTCACCAAGATCGCTCACATTTTAAATAAATTAATCTCGCGCTTTTTCTCAATCTGACTGAAATATTATTGTCATTGAGATGTTTAAATTTAAAAGGATCATTAATATAAGTTCTAGCATGAATATTATAATTTGGTTTAGGATAGATTGTAAATGCCTCGCGTCTCGATGTTATATTAGGCAACTATGGACTAAATCCGTACAAAATACTTTGCAATCTGGTTATGGAGAAAACATAGTGCAAAGTTTAAGCTTTTTGGCAAATCAAGAAATTATTACAATGACGAATCCGTGCTTGCTAAATGCATGTTGAAAAACTGAAGGTTTTAATTTAAACACCAAGTTTTAATCCAACCCTTCAGTCATTAACGATACGATACATATATACTCACGTCCTATAATCCCTTCCGGAATGAAAACGACTTTTAGCCACATTTCTTCAGCCATAATTAGCATACCTCCCAATAATATATAGTCATGAGATAGCATGAAAGTGGATTAAAGTGTAATAATAGCTAATTTCTCCGACCTTTAGTCCTTATCGCCTCTGAAGACATGGCGAGAAAAAAGATACAATTCTATTCAGCATGATGAGTTGTTGGTAAATATTAAGAATACTATTTTATTAATTCATTAACTCATTTATTTACAGTTTTCTTATCAGTATATTTCTATTCTATTCTAATGTATGTACAAAAAAATCAACTTATAATAAGAAACTCATCCTTCTAACATAATATTATAGAAAATAAGAATTTAATAAAATCACAATACTAGCTGTAGCCGGGATGTATTGGATAGATGACTATTCAGTTAATCACGTTCTGTTGGGTTCAGTAAGGAAAAAAATCATCATAATTACATAACATAAACAATTATGATGTATGTATAAAAATATGAGAGATCTCATAAACATTAATTTCAATCAAAAAGTTAGCATTTAAAACATTTTTAATAGGCCTAACTTTTTGGTACTGTTAAGGGGTAATACATACACATCACTCCTGTCTTCCTATAGAGTGGTGGGCAGAGACCACGAAACCTAATTTTTCCTAGTCCGACAGACCACTTTGTCGTCATTGAAATCTCACGGCGGTAATAGGTAATCGTCAACCTTTTTCAGTATGGTGTACGTGATGGTAAATTAATGAGTAATATCACCCATTAAATGTCAGAAAGAAACTGAATACCTATGTATACTAAAGCAATCCTTACAGATTCTGTCATTAGCGAATAATAGACTAGCTCTCAAATGGAGTATTGGCTATCCCATCCTTAACTTATAACATAAGACACAAATAAGTATAAAAAGACCTTTAAGGTCCAGGCGATAGTGGTACTGAGTTTTTCAATTTAGTTACAAATATATGTAACCATAAGTCATTAGTTGATATTATTATCATTATTGCTTTGTTTTGGTTGGTTGTTTCATAAAAGTATTACAAACTGATCTGCGAAATAATATAACTTTGTGATCAAACAAATCTGTTAGCTACCCCGACCCTGTCTTCACAACAAATAGCTCCTAGGCTGTATCCCCAATAGACCAATTGTTAGAGGCATATCAATTTAATATGTCCTTACATATATTTGAAAATGAGAGTCCGAAGTTAGATTTGCACTCACTATGCAGTTGTTAGATTAGTACAGTACAGTTAGTAACTAACAGTTTGCCTACTGGAGACTCGGACTTAATTACCTTTAACAGACTTACAAACTATCCCTTAACTCTAACCACAGTCCAAAACCCAATCACTGCCTATAATTCTGATTATAGTTCTGATTGTGGTGGAAATTCTGATTTTGATGGTTCTGATGAGGATTTATGTTCTGGTGATGATTCTGCGTCTGGTTTTGGTTAGAGAGGAAGGCCAGGTGTCCCTTGGGGCATTTGTTGGCGTAATGCCCCTTGTTCCCGCACTTGAAACATGTGACCTCTTCCAAGGGTTTGTGCTGCTGGCGATGGTGTAGGTCCATCCGCTGCATCTGAGGGTGGTGGTGCTCCTCCTGTACTTGTTCTATGGGCTTGATGTAGCCTAGAGCTCGGAATCTGGCTTCTTCTTGCTTCTGAGCTGCTTCTCGTTCCTGGAAATTAGGGTTAAATATTTCAATGTTTAGGTTATGAACAATTATGGTTAATAAATCCACCTATTTCTGAACAATTATGGTTAATAAAAGCTACCTATTTCAGGACTTGTGAAGGGTTAATACTGAGAGGTCGTTATTGATAATCATATGGAATTAAGCATATAAAAGCATAATTGTTTTCAAAGACATTATATAAAGTACTGGTACTTATATTAATTTTATTATAATATTCATATAAGTACTTGTAATTTTATTGTTAGAATGGTTATATCAAAGCAAAATATCAATCAATCAGCCTATGACAGTCCACTGCTGGACGTAGGCCTCCCCAAGGCAACGCCACAAAACACGATCACTCGCGGCCCTCAGCCAACCACTACCAGCGACCTTTTTCAGGTCATCAGTCCACCTGGCAGGGGGGCGTCCTACACTACGTTTACCGAGACGCGGTCGCCATTCGAGAACCGCCTTGCTCCAACGGTCGTCGGTTCTGCGACAGACGTGACCGGCCCACTGCCACTTCAGCTTGCAACATCGATAGACAATGTCTACGACATTGGTTCTCTGCCGGATAATCTCGTTCCGGACTCTGTCCCTTAACGAGATACCCAGCATCGAACGTTCCATTGCTCGCTGAGCGACATGTAATCGGTGAGCCAGCCCGACCGTCATGTTCCACGTCTCGGCACCGTACGCCATTACAGGTAGGACGCACTGATTAAAAACCCTGGTCTTAAGACACTGCGGTAGTGGCGACGAGAAGATATGAAGCAAAATATGAAGTGACATGAAATGCTTCATGTATATACATAATTTAATGGATAGTAACAAATTCTTGGTTAGTAATTCCAACATTATTATTGGATACTGACATAACGTATGACATATCCAGAAAGAAACATAAGCTGACTCAAGTATTTTCCTTCAGCAATAAATACCTTTCATTTAGCATTTACCTATTAGTAAATTCATCATCATCAAATCATTTATGCCAATAGTATATGAAGTTCTCTATCATAAACTTTACACTCAATAACTATAAAAGTGATATTAAAGTACTGTAATAGACTTGAAATATAAATTGTCTACTAACCTCTGGTGGATATTTGAAGCAGTCCTTAGCCTTGTGGCCAACCTCTTGACAATAATGGCATGCCGGCAGTCTCTTGGATGTCACCGGCTGTTCTTGTGGAGCGGGTAGCTCAAACCTTGGGTGCATGAACTTACAACTAGAACCGTCTGGACAGAACCCTGCCAAATAGTTCATGCACAACACTCTCCGGACATGTCTGTGCCGGCAACGGGGGCCATGCCTGCAGAAACCCCTGTCGTACCTGGAAAAGGGAAGGGTTGTTGGTTATATATTTGCTTTAATAAAGACAAGACAAGCATATATTGAAAGCAAGTATCATGAATATAGGAATATTCACATATTATATGAGGAATGACCATAATCCTGAAAGATTGAATGGAATAAAAGTTTGCAATGAATGTATAGCACCACAACATATTTAAACATTACATCTCCTAACTATGCTACTCTGACACACTAATAATTTAATAAATAGTTATGGATAACGAATAATTAAGGAGATGACAGATCATTATCCAATAAAAGTGACATTCTTGATAAGAAATGAGATTATCTGGTTACTATAGCTAGTTACAATCTAAAATTTGCATTATATTGCAGTCATCTTATCCTAAACTTACCATGGACAATCTTTGATCTTGCTTTCTGGATCTATGTGCAGGAATGGGCACTCCTTATTGTGACAAGCATTGAACCGTGCGTAGAAGTAGCATTCGGGCATTTTGGACATGTCATATTCATGTAAAAATTCACACTGGTCCCCTTTCTTACAAAGTCCTCGCAGCCAATGCTTGCAGACCACGGTGCGGTCGCCTCTGACATGTCTGTATGGACACTGCGGCCCATTTGAACATCCCGATGGCTGACTGAAAAACTCACAGACTGCTGATGTTGATTCTGGAAATAGTGTAAATGATAAATAAACAATATGAAAAGTTACCAGCTACAAAAGAAGTTATTGTAATTAACAGAAACACAAAAACAAAATGAATAGGTGTCCTTTCTACTAGACAAACAATCATTTAGAAATGATATTGATTTAGTTCAGTGCTGTTTGGAAATATGTGTGAATGATTATAAGTTACATACAATTCAAATTACCAAAATTTTACATGAGATGTTAGGAGCAGAAGTTAAATGATACAAATAGCTTCATTTGGCAGCATAACCAATATTGAAGGCTCTCATGAAAATTTGATATCTAAGGGTATTGTATCTGAACAGAATCATCAGAAATATAAGCGCATGAAAGCAACTAAAATATGTGGATAATAAGAGGGAGAATACTCACTGTCCATTCCAGCAAAGGGTAGAGGTAACGCTCCATATTGCTGCTCAAGAGCATAATCTATATCAAATTTAAAATTCTCTACGCTAGCAACAAGTAGCTCCATTGTATTTGGTGTGCTTTAATATAATAAAGTTAAAATAATTGCAGAATCTCAAGATCCCACGTAAAACTACGGTTTCGAATTGCTCTTTGCTTTATTTCACTTCAATTCAATGAAATATCAATTCAATTCATAAAAACAATAAAACAAGGAATTAAAACTAACAAAATATTTACAAACTTAAAACTAATTAAATAAAATAGTTAAATATTTTTAAATTATTGTAAAATCCAATTATAGGTATACGCCGTAAATACGTGAAGTTAACATTGAGTTTGTTAAATCAATGAATAATTACTTGTTTTCTTATGTTTTAATCAACTTACATCACATTATGAATGATTTAAGACATTAGAGTTTTAGCTTTACCAACTTGTTCGGCTTATTACGCATTTTAATTATTGAATCAGAGAAAAAACAAGATTAAATTTATATATAAATATTATTCTCTTGTTAGTTTTATATCAGATAATGTTGGAAGAAAAAATATCTGAAACTAGATCTTTATGCATGGGATGATCATCATTATCACTCAAGCAGTTTTTGATTCGATTGCAAACGACCAGAGAAATAAATATGTTTTCTTATTCTAGTTATAAATATAACGTTTTCTTGCTTAAACATTGGTTACAGGTACATTTCCCTCAAAATATATATACATTGAAAATAAAATATTAAGATTGAAGCGTGCATGCTCAGTCGGTCAGTCAGTCATTATTTGCTTTGGTCTAAGTTTCGATTCCTCCCGGCACTCCGCATACTATTTATCAAAACTCAATTTAATTTGTTATTTTGAAGTGTAACTCTAAGTTCTATTTCCTACCTACTTCGTAACTATAATTCGTCCCTCAGTGAAGCGAAGCAGATCGCTGAGAGGTTTCTAATTGATATAATTTGAAACACAACCGACTCAATCAAAATGGTTAGTATAATCTAGATTTTAACTGATATTTTATATTTCTAATTCAACATCTATAGTAATTCTAGTCAATATTGTTATAATGCATATCTGCTAGTGTTTTGAACTTAGTGAAATAAATAGTAGTGATAAACACGTTTAACTTTGAGGTTATGTTGACATGCGGTTGTATTGTTTCAGGGCGACATCGAAGCTGCTGTTAACCCTAAAGCGTATCCTTTGGCGGACGCCACGCTTACTGCCAAGATACTGAACCTTGTTCAACAAGCATCCAACTACAAACAGCTCCGTAAAGGAGCAAACGAAGCCACGAAAACTTTGAATCGTGGTTTGTCTGAATTTGTGGTGATGGCTGCTGACGCCGAGCCGTTGGAGATTGTGTTGCACATTCCATTGTTATGTGAAGACAAGAACGTACCCTACGTGTTCGTGAGGTCTAAGCAGGCGCTGGGCAGGGCTTGTGGAGTTTCCCGCCCCATCATAGCGTGCTCCATAACCATCAATGAGGGCTCCCAGTTGAAGCCTCAAATCCAAACTGTGCAGCAAGAGATAGAAAGACTCTTAGTTTAAGTGAAAGTGTGTGTATACAATAAATTGTATAATTTTTTATAGTGTAAGTTTACTTATTTCTTAAAAACGAACAGTAATTCTGTTGCTCCAATGTTTTGGATTCTGACTATGTATTGGCCTTAAAATATGTTGTAACTATTAACAGAACATTGTATTTCTATCTGGGCTAATTTTCTTGGTAACGAAGTATTACCAAATGACATTTCTTCTTTTTGTTTAAACTAAAACTTTATTTTAATTGTGTTTTGTAACTACACCTACAAGTTTTTACTATTAAGGAAAATTGCAGTACAAATGGAAATAAAATTACTCAAAAACAAGCAAAATGTGGTCCCTTTATTAATTACAATATATACCATACAATTCAAATATACACATATCTACTTAATGCCTTATAACAACAGTATTGCATTTACTAACATAGCTATTTCAATTCATGATCGAATACTACATAAAAATTAAAGGCTCTCATATTAAAGTCTGAATGTAGTATTTATTGTTATTTTATAACTTATCTTCAGATATTTATCTTAGTCAATAATCAGTTATAACAATATAGGGTAGTTTTTATCATAAGCCAAAGATGCTTTTCATCCTAAGATTCCAGTTTTCCTCCCATCTTGTATCCTGGAACTTTTCTAGCTCCTTCCTCATCGTAGCAGCCACTTGGTTCTGAGCCTCGTTGTGAGGGAACCCCTTGAACCAGCCTACCAACTGACTGGCCAGTTCCGCTGAGGTTTTGAAGACATAGCCATTGATTTTGTCTTGTACTAACTCATCTAGGCTGAAAACATCAAGAAGAATATATTACTACACTTACAAGAGGCTTTGTTGTATTCCATGAATGGTATATTAAAGGCTAAGAGTATCCAAGTCTATTGCTTTGCAAAATAAATACAATAAACATCAACATGTCATAAACAAAAGTATTAGCAAACATTCCCTACTGCATAAACTATTTCACCAAATCAACTTATACTTCAAAATACATAGTGTCAAAATATTACATTATACAGAATATCTTACCATTGAAATTGGATAGCACAAACAGGCAATCCAGCACCAAACATATCCACCACCTTCATGGGAAGGTCAAGACCTGAGGAGCTGGTGTGGAGACACACCCCTATGTCGGCACTGGCCACCATTGTTGGATAGTCCACAGCCTCTAACCATGGAGTGACTACTTTTATATTGCTCCAGTTCCTTTTCTTAATTTCTGCTATGTAGTGTTCCTGAAAGTATGAAGATTTTTATACAATTTCATTAATATTAGTGCTAAAGATGACTAGTGGGTGTTAAGTACATGTTACAATCGAAATAAGCAACCCACTGTTCAGTATGTTTAACCAGAAAGAAAAGACAGTAATAAGCTATGAACACACTTGCTGATTCAAAATACAATCGTAAAACTGGTTCTGAAAAATAGCACCTGTATAAATTATAGTAAATGTTCTAATAAAGTATTGATTGTGCTTTACCTTCATTGGTCCCTTCCCAGTGATCACACACACAAGACGAGGCAATGATTTACTTTTGTAATATTCAGTCTCATAACCTGTAAAGACATTTTGAATTAGTTAATTAAGTATACATAGTGATCACATTGCTCCAAACAACATGTTAACCAGATAGTAGCTAATGTGACAGATTATAAACTGTCTCCATATACATGTATTTATTCAGATACACACCACAACCAAAATTTAAACTTAAAACTTTGTTTAATAAAGTAAAGGACAAAGTTCTATAAAATTCAATTTAAAATAATCTCATATCTGAAAAACACTTCACATACCTTGCAAAGCTTCTAATAGCACACCAAAGTCCTCATCTGGTGTCCAGCTAGTGCTACTGAAGACCAGGCCTGGCCTATCCACCCTCTCCTGGACCTTGCCATTTACTAGCTGAGTGAAAGCTGTCATCTCACTAGCTGAGTCACTTGGTACATTCAGTTTGTCACGAGCTGGAGAAAATTATTAGTAATAGTTATTGTTTGGATTTCCATAATTATTATAGGAATGCAAAGAAGCTATTCATTAGGACAGTATTTTATCGCCACTATACAACAATTAAGTCCAGACTACTTGCCTTGTCACATCATAAATGAAGAAATTGGAGCATTAGAATTAAGAAGGAAAGATCAATTTATCTGGATTAAGATTATCAGTTACAATCCATACTAATGTGTGCCTTATAAGCTATATTTACCAGAATGTAACCAAGGCTAGATGACAGAGTTGAATTGTGATTTTATTCATATTTCTTCACTTACCAGTACAAGCAAACTCTGGGTAGACTTGTCCAATTTTCATGAACCAATCATGCTTCTCTCTTAAAGTGAGAGGATGGAATATCTTAGGTGGCTTATCATACAACACTGTGGCACTGAAATAAGAAATGTAATAGCAATGTGTTAATGTTAGAAAAATGATAAAGGATTTAAATTATGATAAATTTTATAAAGTCATAACCTTGTTTTTAACATCCCCAGTAACAGCATAGTTTGCTCAAGGTAAGGTTCAGTCCACTCAGAAATAGATTGGACAAAGAACACATAGAAACAAATGAACAAATACTTATAGAATTGAGCAAAACTTACTGTATATTCCAATTTTTAAGCAAATCATCCTTCATGGCATATGTGACACATATGTTATTGTTAGCCGATTGTCCAAAGTATTCCTCTATCTTCTTAGAAAGCCTAACCAGCCAGTGCTCTTTATATGATGACAAAGCCATGATCGTATAAGCATAGTTGTGCCAGTCAATAACAAATTTTGTTTGAGTCAACAGACAGTAAATCCTACAAACAGGTAATGTGGGAATGGCTGGGGGGTTTTGACATAGTAAAAAGGAGCTTTTCCCTGTAATGCAGAGTGTAAGAAACAAGCTTACAGCTTGCCAGAAGGCTTTTAGAGCGTATTGCAGGACTTTGGGCCCGGTATTCCATATAAGTGGATGTAACTTGCTGATACTAATATTTTCGTGTCCTAAAATCTCTTGTAAGGGTTGTGATTCGACGTAGCCGATTATAGTGACTTTGAAACCGTTCCTAGCTAAGGAAAGAGCATGATATTGCATACGAGGACTCCGGCCTATATCACCAAGCACTACCACTTTAACTTCTTTTCGTTTTTCTGTCATGATAACATGTGTACAATAAATCAAACTGTTTGACGATTGTTATATTTTGTCTTTTAAATAACGGCAATAAGTATGTAAGTAAGTTTAAGTTTTTCAACTAGGCAAAAAGAATATTTTATAAACAAACATTCGGTCGAGTTGGCCGTGCCGTATTCAATTCAATATTTTCAATCAGGTACGCCAATATTATATGTATCAAGTAGTTTTGCAGATATATGATACAAAAAATTCTAAAAAGAAATATAAGGTTCTGGGTGTGACAATTGAACTATGTCATTACATACACTCACACGTTCTATTTCTTTCGTAGGGAACAAACTGGAACGAAGATATGTTATTTCCACAAGTAGTATCACACTTTACTAGTATAATTATTTAAGTTGTTATCAGGATTTCGTAACAATTTCGTTAGTATTAGTGACAGGACAATGAATTGATACGTATACCTTCTTTTGATCTTCCTGATCTTTATTATAATCTCGCTATCAAATACGTGTTCAATTTCATATCAGCCGAAATATAAATTGAATTGCTCCTCTAGAGTTGTAATTAATCACAACAAAAACATAACCTCACAAGAGCTGTACTTTGAGGATTCGAATATACAAATATTTTAATTTAAAATTCTAATCATGTCGTAATTTTGTTGTTACTTATTACTTGTGCTTCTCTCATAATGTCTAATATATTAATTATAAAGCATTTACCAGCGGCACTCTCGTTTGAAGAGAAGGAGCAGTTATTAAAACATTTTGGAGCAGCCAAAGTATGGGGTACCAAAGCAAAGCGCGACTACGTATTCGCTTCATTTTCTTCAAATGAGCAAGCCAAAGCGTCTCTTCTTAGATTGCATCAACTTGAAATCGGTAAAAAGAGACTTGTCGTTGAGTATAGTTTTGAGCGGGCCCCTGTGTCAAGCACAAAAACTGAAGACAAAGTATCAAATGTTTCTAAAGAAATAAGGGAATTCTTACGAATATTAAACGGTTGGAATCCGTCTGTAAACTTTTATCAACCTCCTCCGGTGCACTTAAAATACAAATACCCAAATCCCACAGCAACAATATTAGTAAATATAATTCATGAGTTATCGAAAAATAAAGCATTCTATACACAGACACTTCATTTGATGAACAAGATGAGTTTAAAACCTCCATTTGATGATAATGAGGAGGCAGTGTCATACTTTAAGCAGACATTTTATAAATATTTCCTTCAAGAAGTTCCACTTCCTGCGCAGATCCCTCAGCCAATGAGTGAGACAGAATCTGAGATATCTAGTGAAGAAGCTGAACATGAAAAACATAATAAACCTGCTTTAGTTAAGAGAAAATCAACTCTACCAAAAACCAGAAAGCGACCTGCTGCCATACTTTCCACTGCATCCATGTCAGTAGTCAAGAAAAAACCAGCAATTCAAGAGGAAGTTTTTGAAAATCCTATTCTAAAACAAGTTGAAACTAAGAAGATATCTGTCAATGTTTCCCAAGACGCCTTGCAGAAGAAAAATGAGGAAGAGCCAGCTAGAATTGTGGGTGAACTTGGCAAGTTTGAAATAGAGAAAGAAGACAAACCTAGTGAACCAGAAACAGCTGCTGAAAAACCTACAATATCCAAAATAGAACTGTTACAAAACCGTTTATCCTACCGCGATATGAAAGTGTTGCCAGTTTTCAAAAACTATGATCCCGGCGCTCCCTCAATGAGGTTGTATATCAAGAATTTAGTCAAAACAGTAACTGAGGAAGATTTGAAGTGTATATACAGGAGGTATGTGGAGCATTTATCGGAAGAAGAACACAATGGGTTTGATGTGAGAGTGATGCAGGAAGGAAGGATGAAAGGGCAAGCATTTGTCACTTTTCCATCCATGGAGATTGCTGAGCAAGCACTGAATGAAACCAATGGCTACCTGATGAAAGAACGACCCATGGTTGTTCAATTTGCCAGAGCTGCTATTAAAAAAACGATTGACTGATATTTTTACTATTGTTTTTCTCATTTTACTAAAACCCTAAAACCTTCAACATTACGATCTTTCTAACATCATTAATGTTATGTTAATGTCACCCAAAAGGTACTAATTCAAATTATAGGACAAATGTGTCAGAAATTCTAGCTGATAATCTATTTCCATTGTGCCAATGCTTAGTAGATACATGTGTTTATGCATAATTGCATAAATGTATAAAATATTAAATAAAAAACAAGAATATCCTTAAAAACACTTTATATATCAATCAACTGTATAGCATAAGGTAGATTAACATCATCACTCTCTGTACGTCTACCATACAGCGCCTTACTAAACTTAGGAAGCATTTCATTTATACACATTAAGTCCTTCACTTCATTGTTAATATAGTGCATGACTTCCTCCAACAATGCATCCATATTACTATCCGTAGTCAACACAAACTGTTGATAAAACCCATCTGTCATAATCGTTAGCCAATCTATGTACTTGCTGAATGAATCCAAGTCTACATTTTCACTATTTTCTAGTAAATATATCAGGTATCGCATGAAAAACATGGCCTCACTTAGTGACAGTGTTTGCCTCAAATAAGGCACCATGAGGGAGTCACTGAATGGCTTTTTGACTAACAACTCTAACACTGACAAAGAAGCTGACAATCCCCGAGAATCTTTCAGTTTCTCTATAAACTTATGAAACTCTTCTTTATCATTCAATGGGCTAGTTTCCTTTAGAACTCCTTTCAAAATATTTGACAGTAGCATAACAGTCACAGATTCCGGTATATCCGTAAACTGGTTTAACAGCTTTGACAAATGGAACCAATTAGTCTTTCCCTCCTTCCAACTTTTGCTTTCCAATGTAGCTGGTATCACTGAGAGGCATATTTTACGCTCTGACATCCCTTGATTGACCATTTCTTGCACATCTTTCTTGAAGCGCACAATCATTTTCCCTGTACTCCAGTTTGCTATTTCCATCTGAGACTCTGGCATGATCTCATGGGAGCCAAGAAGGCTGGCTATGTTCCGCCCTGTTTCCACAGTGCATGGCAGCATCGCTATGTGGTTGGTGAACTCCAAAATCACCCTCATTTGCAGGCAATAGATTTTAGCTCCTTGCGGATACATTTTCATAGGATACCTGCAAGTAGCTACACCTAGTGCGGTGTTATAGGCCACAAGAATAGCTCCATCTTGATCGATGTTACTGCCAAATATTAATATGTGTTTCTTACAAAGCCATGTTATTGACACTTCAGTGTTTGGGGCAATATAGGGAACATTTCCAATGACGTGGCACGCCTCTTCATTTACAAAGTTGCTAGTTAGTTTCCCATCACTCCCTGGAATGAAAAGATACATAAATTGCAAGAAAAACTAACACATTCTAGATAAATAAAAGTTTTCTTTCTATTCACTTTTAGTAGGAAAGAAACTAGATGGACTATTTAAGTGTCAATTAGCTTTAGATACAACAACAGAACTTACTTCTATTATTAAACTTAGGAGACTTATAATTACCAAGTGTTATAAATCTCACAGCTATTTACATTTATATCATAACATCAACAGTGAGGACTCACCACCTCTTCACATAAGCAACTATCAGCTGAGTATCTCTGACAAAAGAGCTTCATAATTAAACTAGTAACTGTATAACATATACTTACACAACACATAAACAACTGGGAATTTCTCCTTATACAGTGATGGCTTTATATATTTGCCAACAACATGGGCACTTGAATTATCATGTCTCTTTAACGTTGTTCTTTGGACTTGATTTTTTATTACATCTCCTAGATCATTGTTCAACGGACAGAGCACTACTTGAAAAACGCTCCCAGTTTTCACAAGATAAACTATAAAATCTCTCTTTTGTACAGTGAAGGTCACACATTCAACTATGACTTCATTATCCTTCAAAATAGGGGTTCCTTCATAATTCTTACGGTTTTCTAATCCATACTGGAGGTTAGTTGTGTTGCCATTACTGAATACCAAAATTGGGGATCTATATGAACGATGAACGATTCTCAAAATGGGAAGTGGAAACTGGAAGAAAAATATTCATATTAATGACTTTGAAGACAATTTACATGATAATGTGGGATGAATAAACAATATAATAATGTTATTGTCTTGAGATTTAAATAGAATACTACAAAATGCCCATTAGAAAATGTATGCAAAGGAAAGGGGCGCTTAAGAAACGAAAGTAGTTCAAAGGTCCAGGAAATAGTGATGCTAAATTGCTGTTTATATATCTACAGAAAAATGGGCAGGAGTATATTGTAGAGTATATATATATATATACCACTGTGTGATCCTTACCTTATGCTTTTTAACCTTTTCTAAATTTGTAACCTCGTCTTTCCAACATTTTATTGTATTGTTATTGAAAACAGCAACATAACATTTCTGATCTTCATCATATATAGCTTTTGAGGTTATGTGGTCTTTAGATGTCCAGCCAGCTATTTGCTTTTGATCTGCAAGCTAAATGGAAGAATTATAGAGAATAACATATACTATATTACTTTTTAGATCACTGCACTTATTTTAGATACATACCGTATATTTGTTGACAACATTGCGACCTAATGTGACAAGAACATTATTATCATTTTCAGCCCTTGAAACTCCGAGAAAACTTCTTTGGTCAATCAAGGGACAGAGCACGTAATAACTATGAAACCGCGCCATTATATAATTAATTATTATAGGACAACATTTATTTTCTTTAAAACTAAAACGTGTATCAAGAAGTTAGGAAGCGCATCAATATCAGCAAGCAAGAATCAATATATACAAAACAATTCAATTTACAATACAGACAGATCAAGAATATTGTAAAGTATGCTTCTCATGATAGAGACTAAGTCATGTACTTAATATTGTATTTTCATACAACGTAAACGAACCCTACTACGCAATGGGATAGCTGCAGTTAAATGCCTCCTAGAACGAACCTCATAAATCTTACTTGCCTCACTCACATCGATTAATAAATAAATTTGCACGTATGCTCTTCAAATCATTACTATCTTACAAGTAGCGACACGAAAATTAAACATAGTTACATATATATTCACACTTCTACGTCTCCAACGGGATAGACAGAGACTATCGATCGACACTTCATCAACCTTTACATACATGCTTAGAGAAAAATGTTTCCAATTTGATCAGTAAAAGTTCTATGCGGATTACCCCGTCGAACTGTACCTTCCACTTTGACTTTGCAATACAAAATAAAGTATCTTGGGGGCAAGAAGGATATTACACATTCTCCTGAGTGCCGTTTTTATCTTAACATTTTCAGATAAATTTATACTCATATTATTTTTATTATCTGCATTATTATCATAAATCTTGATATCCATTTCAAAATGTACTGTATGATATTTTAACCATTAGTGTATAAAGTATAAATAACTAGATTAATTTTTATATAATTTTCTGTATCCGTTTCTGTACAGCTATAAAGAAATGTATGACTGATTCGCTATTTTGACAACTTGTCGATCAATATAGTGTCAAATGTCAAATACCACCCGCGGAAAATGTTTCATAAAAAGGACTTTGCGCGCATGTATTTAAAGGTCTAGTTTGTTTGTTGTTGTGATACGAATTTACGCAAGAAAAGATGATATAATTTTGTACGTGTATTTTATTTTAATCAAATTCCGTCTATCTATATAGTATTTAATAGTGGATTTTGTGGTTAGTAACTGGTTGTCTGGTAAAACTGCTAGCACGTGCTGGGAAATTCCTGGAAAAATCCTGTGAAATAAAATCTACTTACGCTTAACAATGTCGACCGCTGGAAAAGTGATAAAATGCAGAGCTGCCGTAGCTTGGGAAGCCGAGAAGCCCTTGTCCCTCGAAGAAATCGAAGTAGATCCTCCAAAAGCTGGCGAAGTTCGCGTTAAGATCATCGCTACTGGAGTTTGTCATACCGATGCGTATACCCTTTCCGGAAAAGACCCAGAGGGTCTGTTCCCGGTGGTTCTCGGCCACGAAGGCGGCGGAATCGTGGAAAGCGTCGGGGAAGGCGTGACCACGGTTAAGCCGGGTGATCACGTCATCCCTCTGTACGTCCCCCAGTGCAAAACTTGTAAGTTCTGCTTAAGCCCCAAGACAAACCTGTGTCAAAAGGTCCGTATAACTCAAGGTCAAGGCGTTATGCCCGACGGAACGTCGCGCTTCCGTTGCAAAGGGAAAAGCCTTTACCATTTCATGGGTTGTTCTACGTTCAGTGAGTACACAGTGGTTCTGGAAATTTCCCTGTGTAAGGTAAACGAGAAGGCAGGTCTTGACAAAGTTTGTTTGTTAGGTTGCGGAGTACCTACTGGGTATGGGGCGGCCATGAACACTGCCAAAGTGGAACCAGGTTCAAACTGTGCTATATTTGGCTTAGGGGCTGTGGGCCTTGCGGTTGCACTTGGTTGTAGAAATGCTGGTGCCAAGCGTATCATAGGTGTTGACATCAACCCTGACAAGTTTGAGGTGGCAAAGAAGTTTGGGGTGAATGAGTTTGTCAACCCAAAGGACCATGACAAGCCAATCCAACAGGTTTTGGTTGACTTGACTGATGGTGGTTTGGACTACACTTTTGAGTGCATTGGCAACGTTCATACTATGCGTGCAGCATTGGAAGCGTGCCACAAAGGATGGGGCACTTCGGTCATCATAGGAGTGGCTGGTGCGGGGGAGGAGATCAGCACGAGGCCTTTCCAGCTTGTCACTGGACGCACATGGAAGGGAACGGCTTTCGGAGGGTACAAGAGCCGAGACAGTGTGCCACAACTCGTAGAAGACTATGTGGATAAGAAACTACCTCTTGATGAATTTGTAACCCACAAGGTTCAGCTAGAAGAGATCAACCATGCATTCCACCTCATGCACACTGGTCAATCAATTCGCTCTGTTGTTATGTTCTGAATATCTGCTTATGTTTAATATATCAATGTTATTTATTTGTAAGCAGTAAATGTACACTGACCAAATATATTTTTCATGAAATGACTATCAAAATTTTGTTTTTCTTTTCCTAAAACTTGAAGCAAATGTCAATTACATGAATAAACAATTTGTTATCAAAAATAATTATTGTATGCTTCATTTTTTCGTGTGTAAAAACTGACGTATATAAGTACGTAATCAATCATGTCATAAATATCTTATTACATAACTCCAAAGAATGAGTAGTAAACAAATGAAATTATATGAAAACATTAGATCATTTCCGTGTGATAATGATAATAAATTCAGAATTTTTCCGATTAATATATCTGAATGAGTTGGCAGTCGAGAATTGCATAATGTTTTACAGAAAAAGTCAAGGTCAACGTGAACATTGTTGACTTCCATGAGTCGGTGCCTCAATTCATTTAGTAAAACACGTTTACGTACAGAACTGTATTTGGTTTCAACAATTGCCTTAAAATTGAATCAATTTGATGTAGTACTAATATAGCATACAGCAAAAAATCATTCCATATTTCTGTAAAGCTGAATAATTTCGTAATAATTACAATAGCTACATGGCTTGATAACAGTTGTTTATGAAATAAAACTACATGTAGGTAAAAGCTATTATTAGGTATATTTAACATGCTCGTTCACAACCATTATACTTTTCGATGTGGTTGGAAGTGTGTATACACGTACTTTGACATTCCAGAGTACGAGGTATTAATAGTAAGCCAATAACTGATGGTTTACCTACCTATTTATGTGTAGGAGTTGACTATTCTATACATTAGCAGGTTTACTTATTATTTTTAATATCAGCATCTACTTATATTATATTTAAATAATTATGATTAGCTAGTTTTCAATTAATTCATCTGATTAACGCAAACATGAGTAGAACGAGTTTTTATCTCCTGTGAGTTGACGGTACGATGTTAGATGAAATATAAATAAAAGACTAGTTTCTTATAAAACTGTTTAATAAAATTTTATTATATTTACATTTAACTATCTATACGTACAATGTGAGTATAATACTTCTGTTTATTATAATAACACAAGGAGTATACGTTTATTAACATACTTTAAGACATCATCCATTATTCCTTTAGTAAATCATAATATTGGCAACAATTGAACAATAAGCAGTCTTAATTAACATCCAGGTGAAAAACTCACATCTTTTATAACTAGGGTTGGACCAGTGCCTGAGGAACTTGATAAGTCCTTAGCGAAATATATATGGTAACAGGACCATCACTTAATACTTTCTAATTGGGTCTAGTCTCCTAGTTGCGTCTTACGGCATTCATGAAGAACTAGTTACATGCTAGTCTTCACATAGACCATTCAAAGGATGGAATTCTCATGTAAAAATTTCCAAACATACAATAGAACACATTATTGTCTGGCATTGTTCTGTACTCATATTGCTCATGTTTATGTTCTTGTTGAATGTTTTACCTATAAAGTTATATAAGCTAAATATCTCCTATATAAATGATTTCATTCTTTTATAATGTCTTTATCATACGTGTTATTCAAAAGAATATTCACATTGACTCCGCAAGCTTCAATCTGCCATCATCTTGTTATATTGTTCTACGAACGCATCACAATGTTCACCTGTTGACAGAAAAAAGAATTATGCAGGGATCTATACATACATACACATCATGCCTGAATCCCTGTAGTGGGGTAGGCAGAGATCACGGATCTCCACTTATCCCGATCCTGACTTACCACTTTCGCTTAATTGACACTCATACATCTTCTCATACACACATGGATCCAATCAATCGTATAGGAAAATTATCTATATTAGAAGTAGATAGATAGCAAATTAACTGCCATTCCTCCTTGAATGTCGGAGATAACTAAGGAATCATGTTCAACAAAATATGTTACTAATAATAACGGGCTCTTTAAGAATAAGACAAAAACTCTCTGCTAAGACGTCATGTGTGCGAGATTCTGTCCACCCCGTAAGTGATAGAAAAGCACGTGTATAATCGTCGTAAGCGGATTTACCAGCTCTGTTGTTACTGTATGTTATCTTAGAATTAAACGCCGTGATGCAATAGGGGAACGCGATAGCAGATAAGATAGCCTCTCGTCTCAAAAACAACGGTTCCTATAAACACGATTCGGTGACCTTCAAACGTCATTACCTATTTATCATACGTTATTATTTGGTATGTATTTATCTATCATTGGGCGATGCAAACGTATTTGTGTTATGTTACGTCCGCGAATGAATGGAGCGGTAATTGCAGATTGTACTTGTCTTTTATTCCTTAGGGGTTTGACAGAACTTTAATAACACAATCGCTCATATTATCTGTTGTTTTAATATAGGTTGCATATACCTACTCACGTGTTTCAAACACTTAAGGGAAGGAAACTATCTTGGTAACATAATATATTGTCGTCTATCTCTCTCAATATAATCGATATTAGGCAGGCATTCATACAGTTGCTACCTAGACTTTATGCCAGTAATATTCATTTGCCTTATCAACCTTCTACGGCATTCACACTGGTTCAAAACAAAAATTATGCCTATTAACATGAAAGACATGACTATTAAAGCCAAACACTTTCATGACCATTAACCGTTGCGGGTTAGTCAGAGGTTTACGAGTCCTTATCCGCAATTGCAGCGTTAGTAATCGTGGAATCCAAGCACGTGTCAACCAAATAGTATCTAATATGACAACACTGGCTCTCACGATGCTATTAATCCTCACTTATTAGGTGGTTTGTTATTTATAAGATATAGGTTAAACTTATATTCGACGTTTGACGACCTCCGTGGCGCGATTGGTTAAACATTTGAACGCTACTCGTTAGGTCCTGGGATCGATTTCCGGTGGAGGCAGTGTATATTTAAGAAATATATACTTATTATACATAGATATATACATATATAGTATATATATGGACTGACGGGAAAGCAGAGGAAAAGCTTAGTTCTTAACACTGCTTCTACCGGGAATCGAACCCGGGACCTCACTATTAGCGTTTAGATTGTTAACCGATTAAGCCAACGAGATTTTCGATCATAGTTCATTCATCACACATGCACTACAATCTTTCCGATGTAGGAAGGATGATGATGAGACACCTAAATAGTTATTATAACTCACTCTTCAAGAAGCCAGGCTGTCCCCGTAGCGCGGTGTTGCGTGCCCTGAGCGCGTGGTACAGGGACACGAAGGCGGGCGGCGTCTTAGCGGCGGACAGCAGCTTCCTCGCAGGGACGGTGGAGGAGGCCCGCCGCGCCGCCGCCCACGCCGCCGCCATGTCGCCCCCGCCTATCAGCACTTCGAGGATCTCCTATACGACAAATATATAGGTATAATTTGGGCAGGATCGAAATAAATAATAGGTATACTTAGAACAGGAATGAAATTCATTGTAAAGTAGGCTTGAGTAAATACAATTAAGGAAATTAATTGCTTGGTATATTTAAAGCTAGTTTGAATTTAAAATCTATGTCTAATAGGAACTAGTTTATAGGAATTTAAAATCGGGAGTCCTGAATAGATGCTGAAACTTTTTCTAACTTGGAGAAGACAACAAGTCAGCGACAGATAATTAAAATAATAATAATGTCAAGGTCCATTAAAAAACATGAAAATACCTTAGAGTCCCTAAGAAAGATTATAAAAATATGTTTATGTCTACTGCATAATTTTCAAATAATCATATTTCCTAAGTAAAATTACCATAAAATGTCTAGCACACTAAAACTTTATATATTCTCATTTGTATAAACGTGCAATAGCAAATACCGTCTGTTACCTCGTAAGCTCCGAGCCGGTGCATCATGTCAAGAGCGAGCTGCGCCGCGGCGGGGTCCAAGTGACCTAACGACAGCAGCTGGCACGCCAGAGGCTTACTGTCCGACAGGCATCCGCGCCTGAAGCATTTACACACTGAATAGCTGCCTTACATGCATGTAGGTTAGATGTAAATTGAATCTATTTGGCAATGGACACTAGTGTAAGTAAGTATAGTTTGGCACTTTAATACATACACATGAGACCCGTTTCTCTGAAGACAACGAACTGACTGACAAACCACTTTAGCTTCATTAACACTTTGTTGAATATTTTATTGCGATGACATCAAAACGGTTATGCTAGTCTAATGGAATATTGGGTTATTAAAGGTCTCCCAAGATTCTGTTAAACCAGAAAGGCGTTGAAGGACGCGATTATTAGTATAACTTTTGCAGTCACCATATTCATGATTTACAGATGTCCTCATCTAAATAAAGGTATCGATATCGCTTAAAAAGTACAAACAAGTAATTACCGTAACAAGGCCCTCAATCTGGCCGCAGCGCCGCGGGTGAGCAGAGTCCTGACGCACAGCTCCGCCGTCTCATGTTGGACGAGGATATCATTGCGACACAACGAGGCAAGGTAGGCAGTCACCACCTGGAATAGAGATACGCAAGGTTATATAATAATGTATTTCTTTGGCACCCTTTTCGGAATAGCAGAAACATTGCATTGATTAAAGCATTTGTTATGTTATGTGATTCCGATTTCTTGACTTTTGATTCATATTTGTTAGCATTTGGCTATTTGTCTAAGGGCGCTGTTCTTTTTATGTGGATAGAACCTCGAAGATTGAGGAGTTTTAGGATCAACTAGGGAGATCAGGAATCAGGAGATCAGGGTTATGTTATCAATTGTCCTAACCTGAACCAATCGGAGTTTTAATAGTCAACTACCTAAAGTTCTAAAGAGGATATCGTAAGTTTGTATTGTATTGTCTATGTGTAGTGAATAAACATACTTCATTCCTTCTATTACCGAAGACAAAAAAAGGCAAACGCGTTCACGATTATTACCCTAACCTTATCCTTGGGGGAAGTCAGAGGTTCGGGTTTCCATCTCCGCAATTGCCAAGGTAGTAATTCTATGGCCACCTCGAACCCACGTGTTGACTAGATAGTTAGTAATCGACGTGATAGGTGGTAAGCCATGTCGCCATTAACAAGCACTAACTATTATCTATTCGGGGAACAGGTAGGTTTCCTCACAATGTTTTCCCTCACCGTAGTATTTTTTTTTATTTATTTATTAAGCCATTCACCACTAAGGTTATGTCGGCTAAAGTCATACTAATAGTAATCACTAATTAAATATATTTAGCCAGTTTGGCATCACAATTGACCAAATATTCAGGCGAAAATAATTATTTGTATTTTCAACTTTCACTGAGCTGCTGACTTTGTTGACGAACCATACACGACTGACCGTAGTATTTTTTATTACCGAAATACCATATACACTATACCAGCATTTGCTTATTGGCCACTGACCTGTACGATGTGTGGGTCGTCGTGGTGGTGGGCTAGCACCCTGCCGCAGACGTCGGCCTGCGTGATGACGGTGATGGGGCCCCCGCAGCGCTCCAGCACCACGGCGCCCACCGTGCTCCTCGCCACCTCCCGCTCCGCCCAGCGCCTTCAAATACATATATCAATATATATAACATAACTATATATATGAGTGAAGTGGAAGGGCGGTTACGTAGGGGCCGGCCTAATAAGACTTAACCCTTGTAGGGTTGCCAGAGGTTCAGGTTTCCATCTCAGCAATTGAAGGTAGTTAAGTTAGTACATCCGACAGTCAGATAGACGCCATATTGAAAAAAGGGTGACGTTAGAAGAATTTATAACCGCCAAGCGTGTATGAGTCTCAATGAAGCGAAAGTGGTCTGTCAGGATCGGGACAAATGGAGATCCGTGATCCCTGCCTACAGGGAATCAGGCGTTATAATAATAATAATATTTGGACATTATTACACCAATTGAACTAGCCCCTTGGTAAGTACATTTAAGACTTGTGTTAAGGGTACTAGTCAACGTATATTTAAGAAATATATACATTTTATACATAGATAAATACATATATGTATAACATATATAATCAACGACCAGACTGGAAAGCAGTAGAAAAGCGTAGTTCTTAACTCTGCCTCCACCAGGAATCGAACCCTCACTATTAGCGTTCCGGCAGCAAACCGATCGCGCCACGGAGGTCGTCAAATGTCGCGTGCGTGACGTGTATGTATGTATGTGTAGTTAGTACCTGTAGACCTTGTTGATCTCGTCGAAGACCTTGTTGATCTGGGGCAGGTGGTGGTGTGCGCTGGAGACGAGCTGGTCCAGCAGCTGGTAGACGGTGGCGCGGCCCTCGCTCCGCCGCAGCAGCGCCGCCACGATGCGCGGGATCTCCTCCTTGCATATCTGGAGGGAGAAGGAGTAAGAGTTGTGACGAAGAGAGATACAAACTAAGTACATAATATCAGATATAAATTAAAAACTGGATTCATTTGGGCAAAAGATAAGACTAACAGTCACGACTATTAGCCATATCGGAAATTGTGGTGATAGTAATTCTATATCCACTTCGAAACATAATCTAACTAGATGGTCAGCACCTAATTTAATCACCTCATTTAGAGGCCGCGTCTCGGCAAACTTAGTGTGGGATGCCCCCCTGTTAGGTGGATCGATGACTTGAAAAGGTCATTGCTAGTGGTAGGCAGAGGGCCACGATTGATCAGGTTTTGTGGTGTAACCTTGGGGAGGCCTATGTCCAGCAGTGGACTACAATAGACTGATTGATTGATTGTGACAAACATATGCAAAGCTAGTGAGTATGGGTACGGGTAGTATGGAGTGAATACTCACGGAGTGCGCGAGGCCGGAGGGCCGGAAGGAGAGCCGCCAGAGGCAGCCGAGGCGCGCGTCGATCATGTAGTCCGGCTGGAACACTATCCAGTTGGCTGAGTCTGGCTCTAGCTCAGGAATATATCGCTACATGGTTTGGGGCATTTAAAATATACACATTTATACCATATTGCAATCTAGGACTTTCTAAACATTTATTAGCAACTTTAAATAAGTGATGACATATTCTTTTACGGCCTCTAATCACGGTCGGAGTGGACAGAAACTTGACTACTTTCTCTGCAGCTATGTACGACAAGGTGTGATATTATGTATGTACTAACCAATGTATAATAATAACATTGTAGGACACTATTTTAGCAATTGCACAAGCCCCTTGCTAAGTACATTTAAGACTTGTGTTAAGAGTACTAATCAACGTATATTAAACAATTGTATACTTTTTATATTGTTTATATGATATACAATCTACTGCCAGACAGGAAATCAAAAGAAAAGCGTTATTCATAATACTACCTTCACGATTCAAACCCTCACTATTATCATTCTTTAACTCTTTCTTGTCACGTATGTCTGTATATATGTATAGGTTAGTCATCAGTATGTATGTATGTTATATATTATGATTGTCAAGGATACACATGAGGCAGGGCGCGTGGTCGAGGGCTGCAGGCTTCATGGAGGTGGGCGGCACCAGCGGCAGGTGCACCAGGGCGCCGCCCTCCTGCCGCGCCTCTTCCATTATGTCGAATAGGAGCGATGTTTGGCTGGACTGTAAGGTACAAAGGAATATATTGTAAGGTATGTATCAAGTACCATATACTTATCCAATATTGTATCCATTATTGTATTCCACGTGTAACCTCAATATTAATGTATTTTATCGTGTTTTATTATAATAAAGAGTCAGTCGTAGTTATGATTCCGTTGTTTCAATTCGTCTCTCAATTCATCCCGTATATGGCGAGTATGGCGACCCTGCCGTCAAGCGCGATTCTGTTACTTGATATAGAAAGAAATCGAGCTTCAGGACTTTATCTACCTTTAATATAATCATGTTGAAATACTGGTTCTTGTTAAGTTACTGGTGTTTAGTAAGTTTTGCTTATTTATGACTTATATACTAATGGATTTTATATACATATATGTATATTGATTGATGTGTATATTTGTATATACTTGTATACACATCGCACTTGTCTCCCTAAAGAGGCGTAAGCAAAGATTACTGATTCTTATGATTGAATATCTTTGGTGGTTTAGGCGAACATTATTGGACTTACTGACGAATTGATGACGGTAATATAATATAATAATCTGACAACTAGTGATTCAAGCCTCTGACGACCATCAATCGGTTAACGGTTGAAGCGTACATCAAGCCCCTATATAATTCACTTATATCATCTCTATCCACCCTTTTAACACCAGCATAAACCTTTTAGTACCACAAACCCTTACCTGATGATGCACCACGAGTAGGTCGTCCACTATGCTGAGGGCAAATCTGCCCGAGAGGTTGGTTTTCAATACGTGGGCAGATCCCGCCGCACCCACTGGCCAGAGGAGCACCTCTGTTGCACCTGAAACACAATATAGAATAGAATAGAAAAACGTTTATTCACAAACACAACAATACAACACACATTACAAAAATTGGTACAAACACATACGAATAACGGTAATTGTTGGGCGCGCTGTATTGCTGTCGTGAAAGGGACCAGACTCAGCATATGTCGGGAACCGGACAGTTCACGACGCCTTAATGAATATCGCCTGAATATCACACATACTTTAAATAAGGAGACGACCTGGGACACATATATTCTAGGTAGTGATGGGACTTGATATGCTTTTCACTTGAGTGATTTGAGTCATTTTTATATTACTCTTACTTTAGTGAAATTTTGGCAACTTGACTTTTGAGTGACTTGAATTTTGATGGTTTGGACATGTTATGCAGATGAATAAATATATTGACAAAAGGAATATAAGTGGAAGGGCGGTTACGTAGGGGCCGGTTATTATGATAAGACATATGAATGTTAGATAGACTCTATATTGAAAAAGGGTGACATTAGTAGTTTGTCAGAATCGAGACAGAGGGGGATCCGTGATCTCTGCCTACCCCTTTACAGGGTATCAGGCGTGATGTGTATGTATGTATGTCCTAAACTACTATATAACTGAAATGACACAGTAAATAGTGGGGGAGGCCTATGTCCAACAGTGGATTCAGACAGGCTGATGATGATGAACAGTAACAGAACTCACTTGGCACCGAGTTGTGTGCTCCGTGCTTGAAGATGGCGCACCAGGCGGCGCCACACACGCGCAGCCCCACCACGTCCCGCTCCAGCACCGGCTTCCCGCCCTCCACTGGAATAACGACACAAAATGAGGTTAATGCATATACAAAGTCATATTATAGATGACAATGAAACCAATAGATAAAGTAATAATAGAGTACCCGCCACATAAGGTGGCAGTAGCCAAACTTGGAACTAAATTTGACGTTTCCGCCATTGCGTGTTATTTTGTTTGAAAGGTAAATTTAGTATTACCAGCGTTGTGTTTTTTTGCCCACTCTTTGTAATTTTTATGTTTGTTAAGGGTGATTATAATAAATTGATTTCTGGAGTTTCTTGTTAGTTCTTCTCCAAGGGTCTCCGCTGAACTTCTTCTTCTCAATCGTTACGCTCTTATCAGAGCGGTCGTGGTCTTCATGACGTGGCATCTTGAGCAGCCGAAATGGTTGGTGAACTAACCTCGGTAAAAATATGTAAAGACAATGCTCAGTGCCATGTTTGAAATAGTTTTTTTACATACATACATACACATCACGCCTGATTCCCTGTAGAGGGGTAGGCAGAGATCACGGATCCCCATTTGTCCCGATCCTGACAGACCACTTTCGCTTCATTGACATTCATACATTCTCTAATACACTCTCGGCGGTTATAGGTACTCCTAACGTCACCTTTTTTCAATATAGCGTCTATCTGACTGTTACATATATGTCTTATTAGGCCGGCCCCTACGTAACCGCCCTTCAACTTCACTCATATATATTCCTTTTGTCAATATATAGTTTTTTTAATTTGTACTTAGATCATAAAATAACTTTCAAAGAGAGCTTATGATAGGGCCTATTTTGAATAAAAATATTTTGACTTTTGACTTTGGTATATTAATTTGTTTTATTTGAGTTTATAGCTCTGCAACCAAAGACCGTTACAAATGAAACCTATAATGTATCGAGCCGTATGGCACAGTGAGTGCTAGTTTTGGCGTGTTTACTGGCAACACTGGATTACGCGACTGTGGCGACGCCTCCAACTGCCACCTTATGTGGCGGGTACTCTAGCCAAAACTAGCACTCACTGTGCCATACGGCTCGATACATTATAGGTTTCATTTGTAACGGTCTTTGGTTGCAGAGCTATAAACTCAAATAAAACAAATTAATATATCAAAGTCAAAATATGTTTATTAAACTATTTCAAACATGATTAATAATTAACGGGACTTATCCTTCTTATTATATATTACATATATTATGTGTTCCTTCACTCTGTCCGCAATAGACCGTTTAGTGTGTTCGACGTAGGATTTCCCACAGCTGCAATCAATCTTATACACACCCTTATATCTTATATCATGAGTATAAATCGCGAATCTCTTAAAACTATTATTTCAAACATGGCACTGAGCATTGTCTTTACATATTTTTTACCGAGGTTAGATCAGCGGAGACCCTAGCTTGGAGAAGAACTAACAAGAAACTCCGGAAACCAATTTATTATAATCACCCTTAACAAACATAAAAATTACAAAGAGTGGGCAAAAAACACAACGCTGGTAATACTAAATTTACCTTTCATACAAAATAACACGCAATGGCGGTAACGTCAAATTTAGTTCCAAGTTTGGCTACTGCCACCTTATGTGGCGGGATCTCTATTATATTTCAAGTAATAGACATTAGAAGTATTTTTTTCAAAATATGAGGTTATAGATGATCAAAATTAAGCCACTTTACAAATAAAAACATACTATGACATTATAGTCTATATTCTGAAAAAGGGTGACGTGTGAAATATCTATGAGTAAGTTAGAGAGTAAGTCATACATCTCATATGGATGTCAGTAATCTGTATGTAAACCTTTGGCATGCTATAGTCAAGACAGTGCTAACATCACATTTTCTAACATGTTTTAGGAGACAACCTAGGTTTGTTTATCTTGAAAAACTCTCTTGGACATAATTATACATATATTTTCTAAGAGTACATTTAATATGCCATTATGTTATTTATACTTTGTGATACTCACACTCAATCTTGGTCAGTTTGGATATGGTGGAGCTGCTGAGTGAGAATGGCTGCAGCAGCGCTCCATTGTTCCCTGCTAGAAGGACTATCTTGCTCTGAGAACACCACGAGTACCACGCACAACTGGAAAATTATATTACATATAGCATAATATAGTATTTTAGTAGAGTTGTGAAAATAGTGTTTTGTTAAATTATAGTACTATATTCTAAGTGAAAATGAAATGTTTATTTATCTAACACACATTTTTGCTACATTAAAACACATTTTTAATAGTAATTCCTTTATATTTTGTTAGTCTATTACTACTCAGTTTTAAATCAGATTGTTACACCTATTAAGTATACAATTATATGGTGAGACTATGCTTATTCAAGGAAAAATAACCAAGAACCTGTAAAAAAGTATTGAATATGGTTAGATATAAAAAGTAAATAGACAATTTACCTGAATGAAGTACTTTTGAGGCTTTTCAACTGTTTCTTCTCAGGCAGCACTTGCAAGAGCTCAATCCCATGGTCAGTTATGAACGCTATCTCATTCACCTTAGTCCACACAAATCCTAATGTCTTGGCATTCTTCCATTTACACGTATGTGCGTAACTCACGTTAGTAGGCTCTAAGTTCTTGAAGTTTAGGAACTCAACTGTAGCGTACTGGTTTTCTGAGTTGCGCTGTATGGCAAGAATGTTGTGATCTGGAGAGAACTTTATAAATATGATAGAGCCTTTGTCTTCCATGCGGAATGAGGTGCATTTGGTCTCATCCATGCCTATAACTGAGACACCGGTCACCCCACCGGATCTGACGGTGAATACCTGGAATAAGCATATTAACAATTAAGTGCTTACTTAAGAATTCATTAAAAATTTAACACTTCTCTAGTATGAGATAAAGTTTTAAAAATAGGCTCATAAATTTTAATCTTGCTTATTCATCAGGTGCAGGATTTCAGTAAGATGTAGAATGTGTACTTCAGCATTCAAGCTATCAAGAATACAGTTAATAATTACAAATAAATGGGATGCAAACATTACCTGGCCATTAGTATCGTCAAAAAACACATTAGTTACGGGACTATCAGCATCAAAACGTTTAGGATTTTCAGTAAGCTCCAAATAGTAGGGGCTGCTGTTATTTAGGGAGAATTTTGCCATTTTTAAAGCTTAATTTATATTTTTAATAACCATTTCACTTCAAAATCATATGTAAATAAGTGATTGTAATGGAAACAAAAACATGTCAGATAACGCATATGTTTTGTAAAATTGACATATGTCAAGAAAAATAGAAGAGCTATAGGCTGTCGCACCTAGAAAAAGAGGCGCCAAAAATAAATTACTATATAGTTTAATATGTATATTCAATAACTATTTATACGTGTACTAATAAGTATATTTTTAATGTGTTAATAGAAACGTACAAGTGGCAAGGTTGTAAGTAATAGACAATAAGGTAACTTTGTATCTAAATAAAGTCCAACAACAAGTTTTTCTTAACCATGGTAACAGTAAGTAAACAAAAACTTTCATATTAACATCGTAACAGAGTGTTTATACTAATTAAAGATTTAAAAGTAATAATGATTTCTGAAAGTTTCGAATTACAATCTCTTCGTCAAGTAAGAAATGATAGTGATACTGAGGAATATTTTGATATAACGCATGAGGAACAATTGTCGCCTGATCTTAATAGAACATTTGAAAATGAATACGATTTTTTCACTAAGGAAGAAAAATCATCTGATTCCCATAATCTCATTAAGACTGAGAGAAAAAATGGTAACTCAAGCCTTATGGATTTAATAAGATTAGAGTTAGCGCCAAAACAAACCATTATTGAGCCAAATGTTTTTACGGTAAATGATTTTGATCATTCAAGAAACATGGTTAAAAGTCCACAATACAACTTTAGACCCCGAAAGTTATCCCAAATTAGAATGAGAAAACAGTATGGTGATTTGGAAATGGCGTAAGTATTCATGTAATATACTCATACAAATAATATTTGAATGAATATTTCTTATTTAAAATAGCGCCAAATACGTAACAATTTAAGTACTTACAATTTGTATTAATATTAAGAAGAAGGAGAACTTGCTATTATGATAATCATAATTATATTATCAGTGTTTATTATAATACTCTATCTATTCAAGATTTGTACGTACATTACAATAATATAAAATACTCAATTTAAGTATATCTATGTCAAGTATTCATGAGTAGGTATATTACAATCTTGGATTGTTTCAGGGTTAGAAATAATGGCAGTAGTATGAACTTGGTTCCTGTCTTTCCATACATTGAGGAAAGTAACGAAAAAAATATCAACGTAAACTATGTTAAGCCTAAAAAGTTTAAAAGTATAATTGCAAACATTACTTTAAGTGAGGAAGTAGAATCTAAGTTTCTGTACATTGAGACTAAAGAAATAAAAGTTAAGTGCCATTACAAATTTAGTTTAGAAAAACTATTGTCAGATAAACTGAGAGAGAAATTTTACGAATATGAACGACTGAAAACGAGAAGTGACTGTATTTTGAAGGAAATAAAAATAAAACGTCAAACAAGAGAAAGTTTGAAACAGGAACTGATGAAAATTCAGCCCAATCAAGAGAATATAAGGTTCGATCCCACCATTCGAAACTATACTGAACAACTGTTGAGTCTAAAGAATAATGTAAATGGTATCATAAAGAATGAAAAGGAAGTTATTAACGATCTTATATCCTTATGGTCTGATATACAAGCAGTTCGTGAAAAATCTAATAAAATACAGACAACGTATAATCTGGAATTCGAAGAACAATGCTTTGGTAGAGACATAGAGGAGAAATTCTCTGAGCTTCTTAATATAGAGTTCAGCGATTTACTTGATAAGTTGGAAAACGATTATGTAAATCAATATTTAGACTACAAGGAACAAAAAGCAACTGCTAAAGATTCTAATATCAGGTTTCCAAAACCGAAATTATCCTTCGATGAAGATCAATTGAAAGAAATAGCGAAAAACTCAGCCAACGTTTTGTTAAAAAGGGAAAAGATATGTCTCAAATTAAAAGAAGATATCAGAAACAATGTTAATGATAAAATATCAAAAACGCTCGAAAAGAATGCTTATTATATCAAGGTTTATATTGACGATGTATACGTTAGTGAAACTGATCGTTATCGCACAAAAAAGTTTAAAATACGGCTGGAAGAATTATTCTCAGTACAAATTGTGCCCGACAATTCTATCATTAAAATTGTTCTTTACGAAAACGAAGACATCATTGACAGTATAGAAATAGGAATTGGTGCCATTAAAAATAAATTTCACAATACCGAATATATCAGCTATAATTTCACTTTTGATAAAGATATAAAACCTTCTCCTAAACATATAGGTTCTGGACATAGTATTAAAGAAATTGCGAGTGTTAGTGGAATAAGACTCAAAAGCGGTAACATATTTATAGATCTAATAAAGACCTCTTTTGAAGCATGCATTAAACTTGGATGGGATGGCCAATCAAGTGCTTCAACGAAAGAGGATATAAATACGTATTTCGAAGTGGAAAAGAAAATAAAAAGATTGCTAAATGGGACAGAGTACAGTAGTATGAATAATATTAAAGAACTAGTTGAAAAAGTCTACGATATTAGTTTGGAAAATAACGCAGATATGTTACAAACGCTCACTGATTTTGCTAAAAGTAGAAATACAATAAACGAAGATGACTTTAATATTGATGAACCTACTCGAGATATAGTTAGGTATCAACTTTTGAAGTTGCGTAATGATGGGGACTACGCAGATTTAGATCGATCTCCTGTACCGCTATTTCCTAGTCAGATTACTACAGAGCAACTAGAGTGTCTGCAATCTAGTAAGCAAGATTTCGATATTAGAAATTATGCCCTGGACAAGTATCCGGATAAAGACCCCATCGAGTTAAAGCGCTTTATATCGGCCAAATATATGGATAAGTTAAATGAAAACTTACGAAAGACAGTGAACGTTCGCCTAATGAAAAAGTCTTACAAGGACATGGTTTATGATTTTGATGACTTCAGTTTCAGGTACGCATACTGATCTTTCGCTTGTTTGTGGTTTTATTGGAGCGCTCATTATTTCTGTAGTTTGGATTGTTATTAACTATATTTCGTAAGAGATGACCTAAGAGACATTAACAACTAATCATCAGTATACTTTATTAATTTAATCGATGCAAATTATGTTATGAAAACTAAAACAATTCCAGGAGCTTCTTCTCCAAGCAGCCTATAACGAAAACCCTAACCAATTTAGGTGGACCTAAGAGAATCAGTCTGCAGGATGTGTGTTCCAGAGAACATGAAATTTACATAACGGTCCTCCGAGCTTTTTCTCTGCCAGAAAGAGCACCTTCTATGTTGGCAGATGACGTCGGTCCCTCTGGAGATACAGTTGCAGGTAAGTATACGGCATTTGCATACTGTACGTTGATAGTAAAGTACCGAATGATTGCACCTCAATTAGTTCATCGATATGAAATCTTGCAACCCTAATCTAAACCACAGATAATATAATCATACAATTACTTAGTGCAAAGCGGGTTTGATGGATCGTCATCTTCAATTACGAGAATATGCTCATAGTCCTGATGATGTTTTTCATTTTTTAGTATAAATATTAGGGTTGTGATATCATATGGAACATGGATGACAGGTTGCAATCGATTCACCCAATAAAGTAGTCTGTAGTCCTTTAGTCGCGAAGAACAAGCAAGTTATACTTTTTACGTAGCAGGCCAGCATGGCAGTCCCTAGTTAGCTGCTAGTTTATTTAATACTGTACGTAATGTAAGCTTACCTTTCTACCCTCAATCCAGGTTTTCGTCTGAGATCCCTGCGGCCGTTCGTGAAGATCTCCTACCAAGGCCAAACTGTTCAGACTGGCACCGCCATTGGATCGCATCCAACGTGGAACCAAACTATCAAGATTAAGACCACGTAAGCGTATATAATGTTTATAAATAACCATACAAGAAGTATAACATTTTACTTATCTAGAATAAAATGAGTGTTGTTCTGTGCAGAAAATTAAATCGACTACGTATTGATGGATAGTTTGTTAAATTTAGTATGTTGACAAATAACAGCCATGTTTCTTGATAAACGTTCACAATTATACCAGAAGAATATTCACCCAATAATGATAGCAATACTTCTTTATAACATAATATATTACTGTTATTATCCATGAGTACAAAAAATATTGTAATATTGACAGTGTTTCATTAATTATTAACAGGCCTGGCAAGCTATCAACGATAAGTTTCAATATTTACGACGAGTACAAGGAAATAATTTCTGAGGGTGATTCCGAGTATCAGACTGGCACTTATCAGTTTCGATGCTTCAGCAAATGGCTGGGGTCTGTTAAGATACCCCTACACACTGTGTTTTTGTATGGAAAGGTAAAACAATTATTATTTAATATTTGTTAATTTTGTTGCTTTGAAGTTCTGTCTACTCTTGCAGGGTTAAAAAAGGATAAACTGTTTGTAAAACATATGAACATATCTAGTATAAAATAACATATAAACAGCAAATAGTGTTCGTGGAGTGTATGCATTTTTTACATACATTTTCAGATAAGCGGAATTTTCAACATCAATATGCCACCTGTGATTCTCGGGTACGAAAATCAAGGCGAGAAAGACAACAAATCAATAACCACAGATCTTACGAATTTACTACGAAAAAACCTTCCTTACTTGACATTACAAATAACGTCCAGCTTAACAAATTCAGGAACAATATCGTCCTACACTCTCCCCGTTGAAAATTCTGACGACGATTACATTCTAAAACGCATAAGTGACTTCCAAGCAGAATATGCTATCAATTTCCCTGCAAGAAACGTAGAACTATTCCTCATAAACAGTGCGGGGCAGAGCAAGTGTTTACCTTACTTCATCCAGCCGATACCTCCGCCCGCTTTTGAGATATTCCCAAAGCATTCGAAGCGATCTGAGTCAGCTGTCTCAAAGAGCTCCGTTTTCTCCAAGAGTTCGCAGTCCAAAAGCTCCTCCTCTAACTATGAGGGTGAGAAAGAGATTGAGAAAGACTCGTTGTACAGTACCTACGATATGAGGAGTTGGAAGAAAAATGATAATCCTTTAGAAAGACTTATGAATGCGTGCTTGAGGTATGTCTCTTTGATTCCGGCTTACGAAGTGACGGATGCTCATGTGGTTACTCTGACGGGAGTGGTAAGTGTTGTTGAGACCAACTATATAATTAAAAAGTAAATAGTTGAAATTCAAACTAAATTCGACGTAGCTCAGTAATTCGACGAGCTCAGTTGTTTGGGGCTTGAATCTGTATCGAGGGTACAGGGTTCAAATCCCACTTGAGCATCTACCAATGGAAATAAAGTTTAATGAATTTCTATGTACATTTTCATAATAAAAATACATTTACGGAATGCGTCGATTACTACGGTCAGAGAAAAACATCGTTAGGAAATCTACCTGTTCCCAGAACATAATATATTAGTGAATATTATTAGAGAATAGTTATATAAATATTAGAGAATAGTTAGTGCTTGTACATGGCGACATGGCTTACCACCTGTCACATTGATTACTAACTATCTGGTTAACACGTGGGTTCGAGGTGGCCATAGAATTACTACCTTCGCAATTGCGGGGATGGACACCTGAACCTCTGACTACCCCGTAAGGGTTAATGGTCGTGAACGCGTACGAATGATTTCAAATTATTTCTTTCTATCGACAATTTTGACTGTCTGATATTTTCTATTCTCATTTTCCAACCGTTACAGGAACTTATTAAAATTCTGCATGGTTCCCACCTGGACCACACTTTGCTGCTGGCCAATTACTTCTTGTACCTGGGTCTGAAGGTGTACGTGGCCATCGGGTACGGACTGCCCGGAGGCAGGAGCAGTTACGTGCTCACCAAATATGATCTCAAAACGCAAAGGTATGTAATAGTAGGGTTCCTTGTACTATGTACAATTGAGATCTTTTTCAGGTCCAGCATAGTATGTTATATGTAGATGATTTTCGTAAAGATGATAAAAGGCTAAGCACTCATGACACTAAAAGTTAATTAGTACTCTCATCTGCTCATCGTTTAATGCCTTATAACTTAAAAGTCTTTTTATTAATCTCTAATGATGCCTGAATCTTCATTAGAGATTGACTTAATTTTTGACAAATGCAATAGAATATTCATTGCAACTTGTTTAGGTTGGTGCTCCACAACGACCAGACGAAAGAGAAGTCTGGTTTCCTGCACAAGCAGGAGGGCTGCACGTGGTTCGTTTACGACGCGGTGGCAGGCGCTAGGTTCGAGCTCCGGGACGTAAGCTGCCCCCTCAAGACTGTGCATTTGGTCTTTGATGCTGATAACGTAAGTCGTGCTTTAGGTTGTTCCGTGAATGATAACCTATTTTTCTTCAGGGCCTGGGGGTAAATCGTGCTTGCCAATGAATTTAATGATATGTGACGAAAGGTTTTGTCATCAACTTATCGAATTTTTATTAGTTGAAGCCCCTATTTTGTCATCCTCTGTATACTATTTGTATAGTATTGTACTGTATATTACTTACAGATTTGGGTGAATGTGCAACCTTCGTTGGAATGCGAAAGCGTTTCTTTCGACTTTACAAAGACATCCGACTGGCAGCCAGTAAGTAACAATGTTTCATCCCTGTCCCCAGTATGTTATTGGGTTCTCCGGAACCATTTCTTACTTACTACTTTCTCTCATTAGATGTATCATAATAATGTATTTTTATTTCAGTGTCAGCAAAAATACGTTTTATAAATTGGAGTCACCCATATCCGAAGAATTTTTTATACATGTTTGGTATCCTTCATTTACTTTGTCCCATTACCTGACCCATGTTCTTTAATTTGCCCTTCATTCTTCCTGCAGGTGTTCGACAAAGAGGTGTTGATAATGCAGGTGGCGCCGGCAGCAGAGGCCGCGCTGTACTCGGAGCCAAGCGACGTGGAGCCCCTGAGGAGCAGCCTGGAGAGCAGGCTCAGGAACAAGATACAGAAGTGGCGAGCGCACTCCAAGACTGTCTGGAATCGGTAATACGTACACACTTATATAGACAGGATCAAAAGGTTGTGAAAAAACTTGTCTTCGCAAATAGTCGGTTGTTAGGACTCACTCTTGTATGTGGTGTGTTGGCTGAATGCGTACGCTGTTATAAAAACAAGACAAAAGGTTAAAAAAAACTTGATACATAACAATATACGTAATGTTAAGGCGCCCTCTACAAGATAAAGAAATGTAATGTTCTATCTAAGTCTCTCGATCAATCAAATCCAGCACGCTTCGCAATCTGTTTTCTTTCCTAATATATATTATACTTATTTTCTATTCGTCATGAACATGTGTTCCTTTGTAGAATATTCATAGAGAACTGACTATGAAACCTTTTAGTCCCCTCCATTGCAATGTTTGAAGGAGCATTACAACTTGGTCCATTTGTCGTCAGCTACTGCAGCATGCTCTTGCGTGACACGCTGCCGCTGTGGGAGCGCTGGGCGCAGCACCCGGAGGAGCCCAAGCCCTCGCCCGGGAACCGCCTCAAGCAGCTCATGCTCACCTACCAGGTTAGTGTAGGGTGCCTTATATAAAGATACTACAGTTTTCTACAGCCTGTAGTATCATCTACCTGCCTACCTACTCTAGAATCTTCATACCTGTAGTGTGTTCGTTGAGAAACCGAATGGTGTGTAAAAGGATATGGTTCATTCTAAATACTTAGAGTTATTCTTATGCCCATTGTAATTGTCTTTATACTGTTGGAGCAAAGTGGTTCTCGAATTGCGGCTGCGTCTCGGTAAATGTAGTATAGGACGCCGCCCGCTAGGTGCATCGATGACTTGAAAAGGTCGTTAGTAGCGGTTGGCTGAGGATCAGGAGTGATCGTGTTTTGTAGCGTAACCTTGAGTAGGTTTATATCCAGCAGTGGATTGACATAGATTGATTGATTAACACATTTCTATTTTAAACAGGATAGCTACGGATAAGGATTTTAATTACATAGCTATGCAATATTCTTACAAATAAGTACGTAACTAATGTAGTACACTGAATGGCCCTACTTTTTTTCATCCAAATATACTTTATGCCATTTTGCTACTCGTCTAACAGACTGCATTCCATTCCAGGTGTACGGATTTCCCTTAAACCAGCCCTTCACGAGCACCAAAGCCCTAGTGTCCGCGGTGCGAGCGACTGGCATCCATGTGCTGGACACTGCTAATGCAGAATTCGCCCTGGCCGTGCAAGTGTACGCTTACCCTAATGACGTGCTGTCAGTGTGGGTGTACCTTGCTAATATTAGGAGGATTGATTGAATTAAATATCTTTTATGCGTTAATAATATGTCTTATTTGAATCAAGGACATGCCCTAACGGTTTTTATTAATGTACATCGGAAATAAGATGGATTTGATTCGTGAATAACAAATCTGTGATGACACAATTATTATGCAAATTCGTGATAGAGATCCCGCCATATAAATTGGCAGTTGGGGGCGTCGCCACAGTCGCGTAATTCAGTGTTACCAGTAAACACGCCAAAACTAGCACTCACTGTGCCATACGGCTCGATACATTATAGGTTTCATTTGTAACGGTCTTTGGTTGCAGAGCTATAAACTCAAATAAAACAAATTAATATATCAAAGTCAAAATATGTTTATTTAGAATAGGCCCTATCACAAGCTCTCTTTGAATGTTATCTTATGATCTTAGTATAAGAACGATAAAGGCGTGTTTACTGGCAACAGTGAATTATGCAACTGCGCCGAAGCCTCCATCTGCCATAATATATTCAAAATTATAAATATCACAAGCTCTCTTTGAAAGTTATCTTATGATCTAAGTATAAATTAAAAAAACTATTTCAAACATGGCACTGAGCATTGTCTTTACATATTTTTTACCGAGGTTAGATCAGCGGAGACCCTAGCTTGGAGAAGAACTAACAAGAAACTCCGGAAATCAATTTATTATAATCACCCTTAACAAACATAAAAATTACAAAGAGTGGGCAAAAAACACAACGCTGGTAATACTAAATTTACCTTTCATACAAAATAACACGCAATGGCGGAAACGTCAAATTTAGTTCCAAGTTTGGCTACTGCCAATTTATGTGGCGGGATCTCTACGTCTGATCCTTTCACTTGTATAGATTTAATTACTAGATTAAAATGATAGCAAAAGAGACAAAGAATAGGAGAATGAATATATGTAAGGGTTAGGAATGTCGAATAAAACAAATAGTGCGAAGAGTTATATAAAATTTATTAATAATAATTATCATTCATTATCATTTAACTTCATTCAGGAATCATCCAGAGGATTCTTAACTCAATAGAGAACTAAGTCTTCGCGGACAAGACTACGCAATCGCCATTTCTATTTAAAATATAAAAATATCGTGTATACATGATAAAATCCATTTAAACATAATTGCAGAGGCTACGCGCTCGGCTCCACTGGCCTGTATCGCTAATAGACAGATTCTACACTTTCAATTCAAGGAATCAATCAACTCAATAACTATAAGTTAATTTTGAGTCTCTACGCAAGAGTTTGGAATATTTCAAGTCCATTTTTCATCATCCAGATAAGTGATATTGGCTTTATATTGAAATATTTCTGTTCGAATCTACCTAATAGAGACCAGGTGTACATTTGCTATGGAAGAAAATATGAAAATTTCACTATAATTTGACTATACTACAAAATAACCTAATTCCTACCAATACATAAAAACCCCTACAAAGACAAATCACTTTGCAGACGACCACGCTTACGTTACTATACTCATATACACACAACGTGAACAAATATAAAAAAACAATTATTTTCTAACAATTCATGCATTTTATTGTAATTTATTAAGTTTGTATACTAATACATAATCATTTCATACAATATGTGTATGCATTAACTCATCCGATTTAAATAATTGTAGTTAAATATGCCACGATGTAGTGTAGTGTGTATACATGTATAATAACTTCCTAATGTTTCAATTTACTAACTCATGTACCATCAAAGTCGAAAAGTGGGTGTAGTGGCATATTAACTGGCTTCCTAACTGAAAATAAACAAATACAGACAACTACCAGTATTTATATTACGTTTTATATCGATAATGTGAATCCTTACAGATTTATAACTCTTTATGTAAAGGGCTCTACTATAGACGTAACAGCGATTATTCTACCAAAGACTGGTGACAATAATTTAATACTTAATATATATTAAGTAAATTAAATACGATGTTTTGGGGTATTACGTATGTATGTATAAATATAGAATATTAATGATTAAGTACATATCTCTGTCAATGTTCAATATGCCAACACTCTCTCCTTGACTATAGATGGAAACACTAGTGTTGCCATATCAACCAATCATATTATGTACCACGATGCGCAACCTTACTTAACGTTATCCTATTACGGAAAATACCATTGACATGCTTGTACTAAATTTATATAAAAAAATCAATTAATACATTTTATATGTACTTCTAAAACATAATCACTTAACACATTACTTCACAGATAAAATTAAATGTTTCTTCATTACATTTTAATGAATTTAAAGAAGTGAATTAGTTCTGCTATAACAGGTATGAATATTAAAGTTTTGGTTAAGTTCCACTATTAAATACTTATAGATTCTGTTCCCCCTTGAATATAACAACGATGCAAATCATTCAACAGGCGTGAAATTATACGATGGTGGAAAGTGACCTTTACGAATTTGACATGTCAATGGCATTTGACAGACGTCACTGTGACAAATTTGCGTGCAGACTCCTGAATGTGTTGCCAGGTTTCTATATTTAGACATGACTCCCAGTTACCACATCCTACACTTTTATGAACAATTGACAAACGTTTAGACTAGACTAATCAATCAATACACAAAACTATGAAACAAACGCATTTCACTCTCCAAGACCCTTTCCACAAAAGCAATATTTATATAAGTAGTTCACATCGTACCAAACATTAATATATATAAACACGCGACAAGGCGGACGGACCTATCGCATTTGCTAAACAGGCAGTTCAATCAGTGGCTAAATGTTGCTGGCTCGTTTTTCATAACTGAATGACTCTTTTAAGTTTGATACCAATATCTGGTAAATCTGTAAATTTTGAGTTTAAATTCAAGAGCTACTATTTCCATTCATGTACGCATTCTGCCCTTTCATAAAAAGAAATTTTAAATAGACAAAATTGATCATTTTAGTATAGGGCTTAACTTTCTTACTATCCTAAGCTTTACGATAGGCCAAATAGCCTAAAACAGGCAACAGCATTTCCAATTAAAAGCAAATTAATTTTCCAATGTCACCATAATACACACACAGTACAACATGTCAGCTGATATAGAAACCTGGCAGGGATGCTAGTGTGAAGGGCCTTAATCTAAAGACGGAGCCACTGCTTAACTGCCTGGATCATCTTCAGTTTTATTCTGCTTGGAACGACGCAGCTGAAATGCAATTAGCCAAAGTTAAAACCAAAAATATATTTGATAGTATATAGTAATGAAACTGATACTTGTCTATAAAAAGCTGCTTTATGTTCAACACAGAAATTCTGGAAAGGTAAAGTCTCACACATACACTCACATCCATCTATGATCAATAGCTGAAGAATCACCCTTAGTCACTTACAGCAGTTACAGCTGTCTTTTACAAATAATAGGGATATTTGTGACTAGCCTATCAGCCAAATAAAGGCAGCTAAGATTCCATTCTAATTCCACACAGCACTGTTCAAGCCTAAATGCCTGATACATACCTGGTGCAAATAGTGACGTTGGATAGGTTTGTGCAGCGCCAGCTGATGCAGGGCGTCTTCCACCGTGAACCACTGGCGCCTGCGCCCCATCAGCCGAGCATCCTCCCACTCTGCTAGCTCCTGCGTCACTGTCATCACAAACACTTGGGTACGGTGCTTATGCTCACGGTTCTGGAAAATATAACATACATCACATGTGTGTCAAATTTGTAATGCTGAAATATGGCAAGTGTCTTAGTGGCTTTAAATATGTTATATTTATGATCCTTATATTGAATACTTGTCACATAATTTCACGTTGATGATGAGATAGTAAATATACCTGATACTGTCAATATTAACTGGGATTTAAGTGGGTTATTTAAGTAATGGGAAATAAGTTATTACAATAAAATGAACCAAACATCTCTTACAAGGCACATATAATGTGTTCAGAAAAAAGGTAACAAGGTTAGTTAGATATTTTTTCAATTGCTCAAATCCATAAGATACATGTAGGTAGAATACCAGGAATTAATGACCTCCAGACACGGCATTGTTATAGAGAGCCTAGCCTTAGTTTACATACACACACATTCATAATTCTAGCAAAAGGTAGACATAACAAAAGGTTGTACAGAAACCTTCATCACATTACTGATTTAACAAGAATTCATACAGATATATTCACTTTAGGTACATCGGATCATGTTACAGAAATTGTAAAAAATAATTTAGATTATAATTAATCTAAATTTGAAATAAATACATTTTATATAAAAGCAAAAAGTGCTTTGTCATGGTAAAATAAGTGACATCCTTTTGTATCTTACGGGTAGCTCATATAATGTACAGTAGCCTATTATTTATTTTTTGGAAAGGTATTTATCATTCGAAAATAGTGTGTTTGTAAATAATGTAATTTAGGAATTTTGATTGGCTAGCCAATTGGATTTTTAGCAATTCTAGGGACTTATAACATGTTTAGGATAATAGTTACTGTGAACACTATTATTAGCTAACCAGGCTTTACCAAGTTCTCTGAGGTAAACCAAGTAAATAGTCAACTATCATCACAATTGGTGAAGCAGATATGAATTGATAGCACAACAAATATTTACAAGGATCCTTTAACTTTCAGTTTTCACTCAAGCAAGTTAGAACTTAATAATATTAATATATTGAGCAGTTTCTTCAGAGATTTGTTTTGTAACATTTTTTGCTTGGAGTACAGCTATTGTTGTGAAAACTTGAAGCATATCCAGTGCAATAGGGTATACTAAGCTCCATTTATAGATGTCACCACAATCTTTGTGAGTGGTTAGGTACCTCAAATATTCCCAGACAGCGTCCTAGCTTCCCGATAACGCCGGCTTCCTCTAGCACTTCTCGCATGGCGGTGACGGCCGGCTCCTCCTCCGGCTCGACGCCCCCGCCGGGCACGATCCAGTTGTCCGGCCGCCGCGACGACGACACCAGCAGCACCTGACACACAACACTCGTTAGCACACGCTCAGCAGGTGACACCAGGGCGCACTAGGCTGGCACAAACCTCCGTCTCGGCGTCCGATCGCACGCAAATGCAGGCCGCCCGTCTCCTGAAACCCTCCTCATCGTACATACGGATCGAGTTGGGCTTCTCCTTCACCATAATTAAGGCAACACGAACAACACAAAAAGAAACAGACTATAAAGAACGAAAAGGGAACATATACAAAGGAAACGATGGAACCAAATAATAATTTCCTCAAAGATTAACGATCGCCATATCCTATGATAAATGTATACATTTTCGACTAAATTAAGTTACACAACTATCATTGAAAATCAAACAACTAACAATTAAACTAAATTAGAACAATAGTTTAGCTAAAACTAGCTTTTATTCACAAATTTCAAGCCCATGTTGATGGTGGCTGACGTTTCACGCGAACGAAAATCGAAAAATGGAAATTGGAATGGAAGGAACCAAGCAAGCAAGATGACAATCTGACAAGAAGTAATGAACCTCCCACACCAACTACTCCTTATAGCACAGATTGAAATAAACATTAAAGTTATACTCTTTGGTGTGGTTATCGGTCGTTGCATTGTATTTGCAATGTTTGCATTTAAACAAACTATTGTGATGATATTCTGCAAAAAGCAAACAAAATGTGCGTAATTCCAGTTTTTAAGGTGGACAAATGGTTGAGTTAAAATAATAATTGTTACATTAATTGTCGATGGGTGTTCGTAGTGTCAAGAACAGAAGAGTATGAATGATAAGGTTAATGGGTGTGAGTGAATCAAGAGAGATTTGTCAGAATAGTCCCAAGTGGTGATCGATAGTATCTACCTATCTCGTTGGGGACGTAGAAGCGTATATATATATATATATATATGTTTGTTTGTTACATTAGATAACAAATATTGTGACAACTTGTTACTTAATATTTGATCAATCAATAAGTATGCTACAATATTTAGATAAACTAATGTTACCTTATTTGTAATTTAAATCAGATTAAAAATATTATATTTGTTATAAATGAAGACAAAAGGTAAATAAAAGAGAAACATCATTAAATAAGGCCCCCCGGCAAGGTGGGAAGATGACCTGCGCAGGTTGGCCGGCATCGAATGGATGCGAACGGCCACTGACAGGGAGAAGTGGCGTCATTTGGGGGAGTCCTATGTCAAACAGTGGATTGATACAGGCTGATGATGATGATGATCATTAAATAAAAACAACTTTTTAAGATATTGGTAAATGTAAGATGAATGCCAACGAAAAGTTTATATCAAGCAGTGTACTTGCGCATAATGTCTAAAAAAGAAACATTTATCTGTCAACATAATGTCACTTCGATAGGAATTCGGTACTGCCAATGCCAAAGCGGTGGCTTCGTTTTACGGTTTAGTGTTTGAATTTCAATTGTATTTTGTTGTTTTATTTATCTATTCTTTATATTCTTTTAGAACGTACCTAAATTTATTAACTAAACTGGACTTAATTTACAGGAATAAATGGGTTAGTATATTTCATTTAACTCGTGGACCCATAATACATAGTATAGTATCATTATGTTGATTTATATTAATCGGTGTAGTTAACTTTGATACGAAATTAACGATTATATACAACGTTTTCAGATGTAACAAGCGACAAGATTTTCGTGTTAAAAAATCACGAAGACAAACACAAAGCCAAGCCATTGCATTTCACGAGTGTTGCTGCAGGGGTACGTAGTTGAATTATTGTTTTTTACCACTATTTATTTACTAACAAGTGGCATCACATGTCTCGGTTTATTATAGTTTCAACTGACAGATATAGCTTAAATTAATCGGATATTAATGTAGGTAGAGCTATATTTGTTGCTTACGCGTGAAACAGTGTTACTGTTTCTAATAAGGTTAACATGTTTCAGATCCAAAAACGACGCGAAACGAATTTGAAGAACAGAAAAAGCACAAGACTCACCCAATTTGATATCGGTAGGAATTTATCAGAGAGTGATAATGATGAACCAAAACTCAGTGAGGCAGAGCTCAAGCTTGAGCAGAGAAGACAACAACTGGAGAAGTGGAAACAAGAGAAGGAGAAGAAGAAGAAAGCAGCCACAGCCAACAAGAAGAAGCCCTTTGTGGCTGGAGTTCCTCATGCACCAATCAGCTATGCGTTCCCTCCACCACCCCCCATTGCCGGCACATCGAAACCCACTGGCAGAGTCACCAGGTCACAGTCGGCTAGAGCTAGGGCCACAATACCAAAGCCAGAGCCTCCAGTCCAGAAGAGACCAGAGGTGAAGACCGCCTCCTTCGCACCAAAGAATGCCCAGTTCAAACCACAACTCAAAACACAGATTGTGTTGCAAAACTTTGAAAAGAAATCACATAAGCCAATCACTGCGGTCACGTTTGACCCAGTTCTACCCAGTAAGCAAGGCTATACGAAGCGTACTGCCAAAAATGTGGAGCCAAAACCCCAAGTCAAGACTGCTAAAGCGAAACCTGTTGAAATCAAACCTCTACGTGAGGTTAGGCAGACTAGGAGTAACAAAGAGACGGTTGACAGCAAAAGCAAAACAGATCAGAAACCTACTGCAAAAGTAACGAAAAGTAAAAACCCAAAAGTCCCCAAGATAGAACAAAAAACTATTGAGATAGTACCGACAACTACAGAGAAAGAAAATATGTCACCTGTACTAATGAAGACGCCACGTCGGTCCCTGAGGATCAAGAGAGCTAGTATGTCGGCTAAGAAGAGTCCCTTGCCAAAGAGTGAGTCTGTGACGGAAGAGAAGTTACGCTCTCCAGCTGATATGGTGACACCGAAGAAGAAGGAAGATGATGAGGAACAGGTTAGCCCCTGCGTTACAATGTCACGTGGCAAAGAGAACGCACGCAGGGAGATGAAACAAAAATTGCGAGAGGGTAAGTTTTTATTGATGGATAAATAATATAAAATATAAGTCTTGTGTTAGCTGGGACGTAAAAAGAATGCTAACTAGCTGCTGTTTTTCCAGGCATGTCGTAACAGGCGATTAAGGCCCTAGGGGTTAATTAAATCTATTGGTTTATGGACTAGCAACCTATGTTACATTATGACATTGCAACCCCAATGCTAAAAAGTGATCTTGAAGACATTATATCTCCAAGGTTCTGTCCACCCCATGTATATTTGTGTTTGTAAATAATATTATAGTAGTGTTGGATTCCCATGTGGGCGAATGATCTGAAGAAGGTCACTGGTAGTGGCTGGATGAGGCTACAAGTTGTAGTTTTCTTGCACACCCTTGGGCAGGTCTTTATCTGGCATTGGACTACTATAGATTGATCGATAAAACAATATTACTACTACAATATTATATGTAAAGATAAAGTTTTTTTAAATACTAATTTTTCTAATTCCAGGTGTTATAGATGGGGATCCCAATGATAATCCCACAGTGGAGCACTTTGCGCAGCAGCTCAATTCGGAGACTGACCGCATCAAGCGGATGTGTGATGAATGGGACAATGTCTGGGAAAATGAAGCCCTGCCCGAATTCGTCCAGGTTAGATACATTACTGTGTTTACATGTAGCTAGGTTACAGAGAATAAACTGAATATAGCGTAGGACATCTCCGTGCCATGTGGACTGATGGTCTGTAGAGGGTTGCTGTTAGTGGGTAATGGACATGAGGTACTGTATTGTGGAATACTGTTGGGGAAGCCTACATCCAGCAGTAGACTGCTGTGGGCTGATTGATTGAAGTGGAGTTTATTATTCCATGTTTCTTTTACCTGTTTCAAAACCCATTATTAAATTGGGTATTGCCAATTCATAAGAGTTATAAATGCGAAGATAGATAGCTACTTTTCTTCTCAATGGCTGATTGCAACTAATTGGTATCATTGGCATCCTAAAAAGCTCCCATGCCTTACTCATATTCATTGCACTTATCATACATGCTAATGCACAAGAATGATTATTTACCTAAGAAAAACAGATACATGAGAAACAAGTGGCTGAGTTATGTTACATTATGTGCATAGAAACATTACATACACATACGACGATCTCCGTGGCGCGATTGGTTAACAACCTGTACGCTAATCGTGGGCCCGGGTTCGATTCCTGGTTGAAGCAGAGTTAAGAACTTCTTCTGTTCGTTGATTATAAAGTCAAAGTCAAATGTTTTTATTCAACATAAGTACAAGTACAGTAAATTTATTGTAAGTCAAAACATTGATTGATTTTATATATACTATAAATGCATTCTACATATAATAAGTACATATAAAATAAGTAATAAAATAAAATAAAATAAATAAAATATATATTTCTTAAATAAACGTTGACTAGTACCCTTAACTTATCAAGGGCTAGTTCAATTGGTGTAACAGTGTCCTAAATTATTATGAGTACCAGTGACCCGCTCCGGCTTCGCACTGGTATAAAATATATAGCCTACTCCACTATTTAATGGATGGTATTATACATATAAACCTTCCTCTTAAATCACTCTATCTATTAAAAAAACCGCATCAAAATCCGTTGCGTAGTTTCAAAGATTTAAGCATACATAGGGACAGAGATAGCGACTTTGTTTTATACTATGTAGTGATTAGTATACATATATATTATAGTTGTTAATGGTCCCAATTGTGTCCAGGAGCAAGTGCTGTCGGCGGTGGGACAGGCGCGGCTGCTGGTGTCCCAGAAGATGCAGCAGTTCCGGGGGCTGGTGGAGCGCTGCGCCAGCAGGGACACCACGCAGGGGCTCATCATGCCAGGGGACCTCGCTGGCTTCTGGGACATGGTCTTCATGCAGGTAACCACCACCACTATTAGTCTTAGTTATTTTTAAATATAGGTAAAATAAAGGTAATCATTTATCTTTATAAATTTATCGTGATTTGACCCGGTCTCACATAATTAATAATATTAGTCTGTTTAATGTCTTTCTGTCTAATTAATGTCTTTGGGTTTTTTAATTGTATCAATGATGTTCACATAAGCACCAAATTTCAAGACCCTAACATTAAACCGCTATTCGTTAAATAATAAAAATATAGAGCTTTTATAAAAACTTTATGTCTATATCATCATAATATTATGTTGTTCTATAACATGGTATTCCCCATGGAAAAACCACGAAAACCGTAGCTTCTTTTTGCGGCCACTATTATTCTGTGGTCAGGGGGTGAATTTACACTGGTTGTTCTAATCATCTAAATGCATACTAATATGTTTAACAAAACATTCCAGATAGAGAACGTAGACATACGCTTCAAGAGGCTGGAGGAGCTGCGCGCGCGGCAATGGAAGAAGGACGAGCCAGTGGTTCAAGCCAAGCCTAAAGCCAAGCGAGCGCCCCGGCCAACCAAGTCACAGGGTACCTCCAAGATCAGGGACGCCATTGCTGGTCAGTTCATGGTTTACATACACACATGTGCATGAAGGTGTAAGGGTTTGGAGTAGAAAAGCAGAAGACTGAAAGGCCATTACATGTTTATCCGATAATCATTATCAAACGTGACGTTAAAAACATTTCATGGCGATCTTTTCCTACACAGAAATCTAGAGCAGTATCCTAATTTAGAAACTATGAATGAAATTTGACTGAAATCCTCTTAATCCTCAAAGGAATGTAATATAAAACAGTATATATACAGGTAGTATATTAATCAGTGCTTGTAAATGGCGACACTTCTTACCTACTGTCACATTAGTTATTGGCTAATTATTCCGGAGATAGATACGCGAACCTCTGACTATCTCGTAAGCAATAATTGTCGTAAATATATTTTTTATATATATTTTTTATATATATTTTTTATGTATTTTAATATATTTTTCGACACCAGCTGCACGCAAAGCGAAGAAAGAGCAGGAGAGCAACTCGGAGACGTCCTCGATCGCCTCCCTCCCCGAGAAGACGTTCGACGCCGGCTTCTTCAGCATCACGTCCCCCGTCAAGTCCCCAGCGGTCTCCACGCCCGCCAACCGGAGCCTCCTCAAAACGGTGCTCTCCAACGAAGCTCACAAGACGCCTGGCTCAAAGGTACGGGCTTATTCTGGTATTTTGCACCAATATTAGGCACTAATGATATGAATATAGCTATAAAATAGCTTATAGTAATTAAGAGCACAGGAATTTTGCATGATAATACTTATACTAAAACCGTCTTATTACAAAAATATCAGTCAGTCTTGGTTTAAGCTAAGACCAAAAAGTCCAGACTTGGTACCGTACCAGAGTTGTTACAGGACTAAAAACTGTGTCTTATTACAAAAACAAAACAAACGGCGGACAAGATAGTCCAGGGATGTTACAGTACTAAATGTGATCATTCAATCATTCACTCAATAACGTTCCATCTTACACAATCAACAATGTTACTTCAAACCTACAAATATTTAACATACATGATTATTTTTGCAAATCTTTATTATACTTATGTATTTATGAGTATTAAATGGCTAGAATTTTTTTACACATTAAAGAACATTGAACTCACATTAATATAATAATTCAACAAATAAAAAATGTTTTTTTGTTTACAAATCAAATCATAAACGGAACGACATAGAAAGGGGCGCCTGAATTCGAGTTTGTTGTGAATTCACTTTGCTTAGAAGAAAAGATATTACTACTACTTGTTTCGATTTCTCACTAGTTTTTGTTTTGTTGAAACTTTAAAAATGTCGAACCCCATAGACATGGTAAGAAATAAGAAAAAAAGAGCGGAAAATTGGAGCTCAGAAGAAAAAGTAAGTGACAACTTTATTTGTCTGTAAAGTTTACTTACTACTTTTACTAATTTTGTTTTTAATGTTTAGGAAATATTAAGAGAACTTATATCAGAATCAGCAAACATAATAAAAAACAAATCCAACAAAACAGCAGTAAATATTCAAAAATCGAAAGTGTGGAAAACGATTTCACAAAGGTAAGCCACTTACTTTTCTCTGGGTAATTACAAATTAATTTATTGTTTGTGATTATGAGCATCTTATTTGTTGCTTCAGGTTTAATGTGATAACGGGAAGGCACCGGGCAGAGGATGATTTAAAGCTTTGTTGGAAGAGGATGAAACTGTGTGCCAAAGCCAATCTATCAGCCCACCGCCTTGCCCAGGCAAAGACAGGAGGTGGTGAAAAACCGCCATCACCTTCTCCTGAAGACTTGGCAATTGTAGAAATTGCTCCGCATGACTTCATTGTAGAACAGAACAAATATGACAGTGATGCACTGGTAATTATGATATTTAGCTACAGTCTGCATCTTAATGTTACTCCAGTCACATACTGAAGTAAAAAGATATGTTTCATGTTATTTAATTGTAACTCACACCTCTTACAATACTGCCTAAGAGTACAGGTAGGGTAGCATGCAATGTATTTAGTTTTCAAAAGAAGCTATTGCAAAAGATGTATTCTGAGGCCATTAGCGCTGCAGACTAGCAAAACAGCCACCTGTTGTCAATTCCAATATATAATCTTATTCATATTGGTTGCTAAGAGTGACTGTGGTGACATGGGAGTTAAGTGTACTTTTCTTACTTATCTACATTAATTCTTATATTTTTTGTAGATCTCAGATAACATAGATACTGAATCTCAGCCTGCGCTACCTCAGGCCAGTTCCAGTTTAGAAATACCTGAGGAAATAGAAATAACCTATGAAAGTGTTAAGCCTACTGACGTACCCATTGTCATGCAAGGTAAATTATATAGCAACCACAGGATTCATGTAATATCTATTAAGAGCTAATTGTTTTTATAAATTTCAGAAGTACCAAACGAAATAACTGCAAGATGCCCTAAGTCTAATGTTCCTAAAAAACAGAAAAATACCTTGCAAAACAAGTAAGATGGCCAATGTTTAAATACCATTTGTTAATTTATTTGTATGTAATTTTATGTGGAAGATGTTTAGAGTAATTTCACTAATTAAGATAATATGAAACTTAGAAAATGAAATGTCCATAAAATAAGCTTTTAACTTAATATATTTTCATAATTCCTTTACATATTTATATAATACATAATTTCCAATACACAATAGAACAATAATTTAATAGTTAGTACAATAAGTATCAAGTTATGATGATAATATTTAATAATTTTAATTACAACTTTACAGAAATGAAGGAATGCGTCAAGCTATAGTTCAAAGTAATTTAGATTTTAAGAAACGGCATTTAGAAATGATGGAAGAAGAACATAGATACAATAAAAAATTGCAGCACTAACCATTAAAAAATTAGAATTAGAAATAGATATACTAATATGTAACAAAAATAATATGACTCAGCAATAAGAATAAAGCACACAGGAGTAAGTCTTTTAGCACAACATTTTTAACACAATATTTTTATCAGTCATTTTCAAATAGTTAAATTTCACACAAAATACAAATAAAATGTTTAAAACAATAGAATTTTAATATTTAAAACCATAAGAATAAGTTTGATATATGCTGTTAGATTGGGCCTAAATGGGAACGCTATCTATCCATTTTGTTATATAAACATGTCTTAAGCAATAAGTTCCATGAACTTGTGAAAGAAAAGTCCTCTTTCGTTAAATACTTTCTGTGCTATAAATAGATTATGAGACCACTGTACTGTATTCTAATACATTATTTTTGTTCCAGATACTTGATACTATTTACTACTAGATACTACTTGCTACCGACTGATTGTTATTATATGATAATGTTAACATAAAAATATAAATATAAGATTATACAACTAAAATAAATGTTAAATTAATTTAAGTAAAGTGCGTTTCAATAAATTGCCTTCGCCTGATATTCCCTCTTATTGTATTAGGAACCTGCCTAGTAATATTGGTCCGTGATGAAGAAGATGGTTCAATGGCATCATTCTCACCAGGGAATATATCTTCCCGCATATCTATTGCAATGTTATGCAGAACAGCGCAGGCAACAATTGTTTGTTTGGCTGTTTCTACATCCCCAAACATACCCCTGAGTAGACACCGAAAGCGTTGCTTCCACAAGCCAAAACATCTGTCAATGACATTTCGGGTACGAATGTGACAATCATTGTACCTTTGTTCTTGCAGGCTTGAAGGATTCCTCAAAGGGGTAAATAAATATGGGGTACAGGGATAGCCACTGTCTCCCAGCAAAATGCCAGAGAATGCACCAGCCTCAAATCTCTGTTTCAGTCTGCATTCTCTAAAAATTCTCGAGTCATGCACACTGCCCCGCCACCTTGCAACAATATCCAAAATTCTCAAATCTGCATCACATACCACCTAAAACATAAGCCACCATTAGTAAAGTTTATTATTCTTCTTAGTGTATAATAAAGGTTTGTAAAAGTTATTCTAAATTGTCAAACACAAAATCAGATCCAATTAATGTTGAATCTAATGAATTTGACTTATAAAATTAATTAATCTGCTTAGTCAATAGTTAAATATGAAAGATTTAAGCAATAATTTCAACTATTATCCAATAACATTGGATGAATATTTGTATGAATATGATGTGTAACTACAATGAAAAGAACTTAGAATACAATAAATATATTAAATTATGTACCTGGACATTAATAGAAGGAAATCCTTTCCTGTTAATGTACAATTGACCACCTTCAGAATTAATTTTCTTAATTCTTATGTGTGAGCAGTCAATCGCACCAATGACGGAAGGAAAACCAGCAATCCTCTGGAATTTCCTTATATTGGCCTCTTGCTCTATTAATGTAGCCGGCATCTTAATGAATCTCTTGGAAATTCTGGCTAATGCTTGTGAGACTTTTTTGCACGTTTTGCCGATTGTTGGTTGGGACACTCCATGCAAATCTGCAGTATCATCTTGAATCTTTAAATAAAATAGCAACAACACCATTAGTACGTATTAGAATTAACAACAATATAAACTTATCTAGAACTAACAAAATAAACTTACTTCATGACGAGCCCAATTCCTCAAAGCACAAACTACTTGCAGTTCGGGGCTTAATGGACATCCTCTAGGATCGTGAGATAAATCATCACGTAAGATATCCACTATTTTCTCCCCAAACCCCTTCGTGAAACGGTATTTGTAGCGAAATTCTTCGTCACTTAGTTCGAATGGATTTGTTCGATACCGGCTCCTCATAGGTTCGCGAGATTCCTCAAGCAGATCTAAATCTTCGAAATCCATCATGTCGAAGTCCATTTTTAAGAATTACTTTACTTTTTAACAACAATTCAACACAATAAAACGCAGCAACAAACAACGAGGTAACCTCAAAAATATTTGGTCCACAGATAAACTAGGGGCCGCTCTAGTTTAACTTTAGTACCACAGATGTTACTGTACTAAGGAACCATTGGTTTTTTGTAATAACGTTCTAGTAACATCTCTGGACTAAACCTGAGTTGTTCCTAGAACTAAACTTTTGTAATAAGACGGAAAGTGTTCTAAAAGATAAGATCCGAAGTTAACATACATCATGTTCGTCATTCACGTCCTTTAGTCCCATTCGGGGCGCACAGAACCCTGGAGATTCAATATTATATTCTAAGTCACATATTAGGTTATGATGTAACATGGAAAATTGGTGAATAGTTGGTAGCCCATCGCCCAATAATCCTACAACATGGAAGAATGGCAGCTAGTTAACATTCTTTTTTCATCCCAGACTAGCACGGGATAAATCCGAAATTTGGTACACAATAATGTTAGCATTATGCATTTCAGAACTCGGCTTCGTTCGCGATGATGCGAGCCTCACTCATCAGCAAGAATGTGGATATAGAAGGAGTCACTCCTCTCGAGGTAATTACTGTACTCCCTATAACAAAGATGCAAAAGGATGATGTTAAACGTACCTGTACCTCCGAGTGTGTATGAGGAGGTGTATGGTTGATTATGAAGTGAAAGTGGTTAGCCAGGATCGGCAAAAACTGGCGTGAATAACTAAAAGAGAGACAGGCTTGCTGTATATGAATGTATAACATATATTAAACTGTAAAAACTAAGCTAGTTCATGGTATTAAATAATAATAGAAATTTGTTTTTAATGTTGTAAAGCAAGAGAGATTTGTCACCATCGTTTCAGGTGGCAATCGATAGTCTCTGCCTAACTCTCTAGAGAAGTAAAATTGTGAATAAACATACGTATTTATTTTCCTTTTGCAGGCAACACCTAAACCAGTAGACCTAAACGCAACGCCAGCCAGAAGCATCCTAAAGTCAGGCAAGAAACGCACGACCGGTCGGAGATCCTCAAAGAAATCCATCAAAACAGTCCTCTTCGATAACGAGATATAGAAGCCACTTAAGCAACGTACCTACGTTTTACAATTAACAGTATAGAGTATAGCAAACAATGTGCCTACTTGTCAAAGATACGGTTGATAGTATATAGGATTAAACCTTTATAAGACAGCGATAGTGTATTTCCCTTGTCACTGCTTTATAAAGGGTTGGTAGAAGTTCTTACACGGGAAGAGATGAATGTGCATTAGGTAAAAGGAATTGTTAGGATAGTCTAGATATCTCTATTCTGTTGGGTAAAACCGTGAATATGTCTGAATAACCGTGAATATGGTTTTAAGTTGCTTCTATATTTTGTTTTGAAGTGTGGAAAACACGCCTATTTTGATTGCGTTTGTTATTGACATAATAAATGAGTAATGTAGGAATGAAAACTGAGGATCTACCTACCTCCTGATGACATTTGAAAAAAATTGAATTGTTTTGTCTTTTTGTCTATCTGTTGTATAATGTTACGTTGTAGTAGTTAAGCCTTTTGCAATTAGGAACATGATTGGTGTCATATTAGGTTTTTATATTAGTATAATTTTCTCAATGAATTTTGTTTTTAATATTTTCTTAATAATTGCGTGTAATAAAACATCGTCAAGAAACCTATCTATTTATGGGAATAGGGAATAGTCAGTGATTGATAATTGCGATACCTTTTACCACCTATCACGTGAAATACTGACTATCTGGTTAACATTTAGGTTTGAGGTAGCCAAATTACTAACTTCACAGTTTTTGAGATCTGGCTCTGACTACGCTGCAAGGGTTAATGGTCGTGAATGTTGAAGTTTGTTTTGAACATCTTGCTAGATGAAAGTGAGAATATATCAAGTACAAATAGTAAGTACTTTTGTAATTGTCAGAGATGTACACTTGAACCTCTGACTACCCTGCAAGGGTTAATGCGTGAATGTTTACGATATGTTTATGTTAAATGTCTGTCTGTAAGTAAGGGGTATCGTAAGGGGTTTTACAATGTTCTCAGAATTCTCAATCATGTATAAACTAATAGGATCTCACGCCTTAGGCTAGAAAATAGGAATTGTATTAATTTCAAGCTTACTTTAGATAATAATTATGTATAATTTTCATACTTCTTACATATCATAAATCCCTCGCTATCTGAGACTTAAATAGAACGCTTTCTAACTGCCTTTATCCTGGCATGTTGTAAGAGGCGACAAAATGTCAATGGTATCTATTGGGTGATGAGCTAGTAACCTGTCCTCCGTATTTTATATCAATGTCATCACAAGTCTGATAGTTTTAAAGTGACCAAGGAGATATATCTCCGAGGTTCTGTCCACCCTTAAGGGTATTTATGTCAGATATACCTTATATTTTAAACGCTTGTTATCAAGGCAAGCTCTATTAAATAGAGAAAAGGTATTTCGACTCAACAATTATGTGTTTAACGTGTTTGTTAATAAATTTTCATTAAACTTGATCTTTGTTTTTTTTTTATACATTATTTCCTTTAATATAGCCCTGTCGTTAGGGATATGAGTCTAAATCTATGGGTTCAGGATCGAAATTCCACCTGAGAATGTACGTATGGAAACGACATTTTCTAATTTTTATCTCCGTGACATTAGGTACTGAATATATGGTTCGACGTAACCATAGAATTATTACCTCCACAATTAGATGATGTACACCCAAAACGAACTATGCACGGGTTCAAAAAATGTAATGTTATCTATAGCTATCTATATACTAGTCTCTTTTACATTTGTGTCTATAGTAACCGTTTCCTGTGATACACTTTCTTAGCTTTCGTGGTTTTGTATCAGGGATATGTTTCACGTATGAAACCGGGAACCATTTGGCAAACGATTCAGGTCATGCAAAGGCTTGCCAACAGGATTTAACATCTTGTACCTCGCATGTTTTATTGTTCCTGGCTATCTGGATTAAAAGACTAGCTGCCTCTCTTCCAGGAAATTAGTTGTGTAACATATCTATGTATCTTATAACTCAACAATGATATTAAATTAACAAACCTACAACGTTTCTTTATATACAAATCAAAACTATAAACATAAAGTTTTAGTTAAACTTTGATAATTATATAGAAGTTGACCGAAGAGATAATTATAATGTCACTTCCGAAAAAATTAGGAATGATGATATATTGACGTATTTTCTACAGGAAAATGAGAAAGCTACTAAGTGCAGTTCCTATATCCGAAAATGGTTGCATAGTGAACGTAGTTAGAACGTAATAGAGAAATTGTTTTACCAGGAACGGGTAATAATGGAAATCGTGAATATTATATCCTTTCTAGGTCAATATAGGCGTAATGTAGGTATTTTCCTACAGTATTACAAACCAGAACTGCAGACACCGCACCTAATGAATCTCTGTCCCTGATTTTATTCCAAATTCCCTTCATCATGAGCCCCAGTGACATTTCGGTAGAATCTCCGCTTTCCCAGTCCTCTAATCTCTTAACAAATGCACTTAAATTTTTCTTACTTACTCCGCCTTGCTCCCCCAACTTAATAAATACGTCAAATCGCGCAACCCACGGGATTTATTAAAAATTATTGCTCCGGACGAAATTGATTTCGCTAAATGAAACTGCGCCCGTAAATCACAGCATAAGACGTTCTGCTCAATTGGGAAGTTATTTGAGACGGAATTTTAAACGTAAGAATTGTAAACGTTTTATCAATTTAAAATTAAACATTATTGACCTGCTTTCTAGGACGTATATTTACGTTTCTCTTCTTTATGGATTAAGGGAGAAATAGTAATTTAGAGTAAATGATTAAATGATGAGAGACCTAGCCAAATAATATAAATAATCCCTTTGGAATACCAATAATTTATTATTGTAATTATATTTTTCTTTGTGTGGGACACTAATTTATTGTTTTGAATATTATTATTGTATAACATACATATTAAGTGTATACTTTATGAAAATTATTCAATTCTCATGATATTGAGAATACGAATTAACTATTAATTTGAATAACACGCTTGGAATCTCTAATAATAATTGTTAGCTTCTTCAAAAAACAACTAAATAAATAGCGACTAAAATTTCCGAGGTTGTAACCATTCAAATTGGAATAATAGAACGTAAGCATGAAATGTACGTAAAAAAGAAAAGCTAATAATTCTTACCTAGGTAACATTTTCCAAGGTGAAACAAATAGCGGAATGGAAGAGAATTTTTGTTGGAAGGCAAATAGCCTCTGAATTTGCCTGAGGCGATAACCAATATGGCGAACGAACAAACTTTCGATATTATTGGATAAAAATGATCCTATTCTAACCCTCGGATAGAGGAGTGGTGGACGAAAACAAACACCAAGGGGGTAACTCCAATTTTTATTAAAATCTTGTAAAGGGTATCTGTAGGGTGGCTATAAGTTTAAAAGTTTGTAGACTTTATTGGATTCAGATTAAGTAATTTAGTTTTCGATAGTTTTGCCTTTTATTATTTCAAAATTTAAAAGTAAATGTGTAATTTATAATTATGAAGGCTATGCGCATATAAGATCGATGCTCTTTAGTTTGTTTATTTGATAATAATTTGTGATATTTTGGTAAATACTGACGATACGTTTAAAAGACCATCTTAAGCTAATATCTGATAAGGTTTGCTAAATCCTTAAATCTATACAAGGACTATAAATAAAGAAATAATATTAAAAAACGAGACTATGATAACATTCTAATAAGAGTAATAAAATTGTAAATACAAGAATAACAGTGTATTAGACCAACCGCGTAAGGTCTGTGCATGGACCGTCTCAATTATTCCGGGCCAAAACAAGTCCATTGTACCGTGTCGCAGAATAACAGTTAAAAAACATGCAGACATAAATCAAAACTGTCCCCTAATTTGCCGCTCGAGATGCGGTCACTCGAGGGATGGGAAATGCAAAGCACGATAAAATGGAAAGTTTTATTGTAAGAAAGTTTGAAGTATGTATGTGATTTTTTATTATTAACAAATTTCTATTATTCGATATGAGAGGAGTATAAGTAATTAAGGAACACTGTTTGTATACTATGAAAAAACATACTAAAGTTGTTAAATGCACATTAATTAATTGCGGGATGGATAAACATTTATGTTGTGATCTAACTTATCATTACTTTGGTGACTTTTTTCATAGCTCTCGCCATTGTTATTATGTTATTACGGAATAACAGTGACAGTTTCCCATCCCATAGTTAAATAGACTCCATCTGCCTTTAATCTTACAGTCCTCCTACTATAAAGAAAAAGATAGCAAATAGTGAGTGACATTAAACGTCCAAGAATAGCACACAACCTAAAAACGAATATACGAAATGAATACGCAAAATATTTGCAAATATGTGAAATAATTCTTCAGAAAATCATCGACATTTTCCCTGGTCCATCCCATCTTTTCTCTAACGAGGGGTCACCCTACACTGGTGGAAACATCGCGAGGTACGTAGGATTTCACGGCCTCTCTCACAAGGGGCCGTGCCTTTGATACACTGTATTTTTCTTTATTATTACCCTCCTTTGTGGATTTTTGGCAATATATCATGCCTTTTGCGAGATTAGCCCCGTCCCGTGTTTCGCTTATTCGTAAGTCAAAACTATGTATTGGGGAAATATGTTTATTCCGAGTATAAAGAGATTTGTATCTGCAATGTTGGTAGTCAATTGGATTTTTGTTTTTGATTAACTTCGACTGGGCTATATGTGATCGTGCTGTTATTTACCTATACAATAAGTTGACCTGTTAAAATTAACTAAATCTATAACGTCTTTAGGTATGTCTTTGTAAGATTGCATTTATAACAAATAAATCTCATGGAAACTTACATGCACACGAAACCATCGTAAATAGTTTCAACCTCTGACTAGCTTGAAACTTATTATATTCATTACTTCCATAAAAATTTTGTACATTACTAACTTAAATTTTGACATTTTACGAGATTAAACACGCTACCTAACTATTAACCTCACCAACGCTATCTCTCGGCAGAGATTTCATTATAAAATGTAATTTTTAATTCGTATCTTAATGACTGGGTGCCTGTCTGCCTCCATTGAACGTGTTGCCAGTAATGAGGTTTTCAAGCCCCTCAGCTTTTTAGCGTCACCCGACCTGTCACCATTTTCTGTCTGCTGCCATTCAAAAAAATTTGCATAGATATCATACATACAGCTTGACTAGGTTTTTTTTTGTTTTTAAGAAGCAAAGCTTAGATAAAATTCCTTATAGTACGTCAGGTCTGGTTTTTTGCAGTTTTCAGTTGAAAATGTTAGTCGAATTAAAGCCATAGAATTTTATCATCCTATTTTTTTAATACAGAAGCTGTTACATATAAAAAATAATTAGTTATAGCAGGATGAAAAAATAAATCTGGGCTTGTGATGTTTATCATTAACAGTAAAGTGTAAGATTTTTAGTGTAAAGATTGGAAATATAATTCTTTTTCAGCATGTGATTTACAAAATATTAATTAATTTTTTAACTACACAAGATAATATAAATGAGCAGACATGCAGCTAGTTCACTTCTTCACAACATGTCAAAGACTAAACTCGAGTCTAATATTAGAAAATGTCCACCCTAGTACAAGATGAGTTAAAGAGATAAAAATATGAAGTCGTTTCGTGGTAATTGAAGCTCCCTTGATTTAAGGGGAGTTCTTTAGGGGATATTAAGATCTAGAATTAAGATAAGCACTACGTTGGGTTGCTAGGCAAATGAACGTGAATGGAAGACCTTGGGTACATAAATATATTTACGACTAGAGAGTCGTAATCCTTTTTGAGGAGAATCTTAATTGGCATTTGGAATTACCGTTAGTAAAGTGGTTGGACTTACTTTTGGTCATGTTAAATAGGGTTTATAAATGATATAAATGAGCGTATTTAATAAAAATTAATAACGAAATTGTACAAAAGTATACACGTATAAATAATTAATAACGACTCTACAATATTGCAGTGGGCGAATCTAATTACCAATATTCCCTGTAAATCCAAGTGTTAGTTATGCTGAAAGAGATCGAATATAGTACATAATACATAAATGTTGTCCCCGTATATTAGACAGTAGATACCTATACCTTTTCGTACTAATATAAATACATTGTAACATGACAAAATTAGCTCCCATAGATAAATCGTTCCCGATAGCTTAATGTGAAGTGGCTAATATCTTTGACGAAGCATTTAATTGGTACTGACTAGACGACGCATAGAAGAACACTTTGATCACTCACATTAAAAGAAATGGCGTATAGCCAAATAATGCTAAATACAGAGTGTATTTGGTGGGGGAATAAATTAGAAATTCCTTTAAAAAGGCTCTACTTGTTTGACCATTATAAATTTTAATTCAGAAATACACACTTTTATTAAACGTGTCATTAATAATTGTAACATAATAAATATAAGTACTAAGCCACTATTTAAAACGACACACTGTTCCAAATCTTTAATTGTAATTTTCAATACAAATATTAAACGAATTATGAAGAAATAACTCTTTGATCAATTCATTTAAACTAATAAGCAATTATTAACGTGTCCTGTCTGGAACGTAAAAAAAATATTCGTAATCGTAGGAGGCGACTAAGAGACTACGGGTAAATTTAATCTATTGGGCGAGAGGCTAGCAACCTGTCACCAATGTTCCCTTACGACATCGCAACCCTGATATGTCTTCAAGATTTCCACCCCGAAAGAGATTAAAGAACGTGAAAGTATGTATTTTACTACACGTTTACATTCTAAACGTAATACCTGTAGTATTTTATTATCTGTGGTAATACTAAACAAACAAACAAAGCATACTATACGAACGAGAATGATTTCTGAAGCGTTCGTAAAATGGACGAGGCAAGACAAGACAAGATTTGGTCCATGTTCGTAATTATACAGGTACAAAGGATAGATGCAAGACAGAATGCATTTCCATGTCGCGGTCTCATTCAATTTGGGATGCCTGTTCCCCGAGTACGAACACTTCTTAAGACGGAGCCACAATTCACTTAAAATGCATACGGAGCTCTCTACGAGGTAGGATGGATTAATTGCTATACTATCTATGTATAAGGGCAGCTATTTAGTAGATTGGTGTGAGACTATATAATATTTAAGAACATTATGTGCGCAAAATTTCTAAGACATTAAAATGGCGACTAAGGGATTAGGGTTAAATGGAATCTAATGGTTTATGGGCTAGCAACCTACCACCAATGTTACATATAACTTCAAAGCTACAATATTCATGCTAAAAGTGACTAAGTACATATTTTGACGTCTTCAATGTTCAGGCCACCCCGAAAAGTAATAAATGATCTGTATGTAAGATTCTTTGTTACTATGGAATTCTTTCGACTTGATGAACACTCAAAGAAAATTTCTCTACCTTAAGCTTTACTAGTAAGTTTATGGTATTAAGTGATTACTTCTGTTTAAAATTAAATTATAATACTGTTTTAAGAAGAAAGATAGCTAGTTACCATTCAGTTTACGACTCCGACTTAAAGCAAGCATACAAGTAACGATTTCGTTCATATTCTGAACATAATGCATCCTCATACTTAAAGCTTCTGTACAAACTTAAACTCAATTCACAAAAGAAAATAAAAATAATCCGAGTCCATTCACAGAGTTATCGCAGGGAATGTAAGCGATTTCCATTCGCACAGAGTGTTGCAGAGAATGTCTCGCCCCATTCAGCCAGGATTCGTATTCATACTCTTCCTTGGGTACACGAAATATTTTCAATAAGGTACTTGTGGACTGTGGCGGTGGATGCAATGGGTTGATTCTGCAAATATATTAATAAATAAGTAATATTGTTTTTTGTTTCGTTTTTAAACGAACACACATAATTGCAAGTCAAAATAGGCAAATAACAAAACAATATTTTAATCTACAGAATAAAACAATACGTCTTGAAGTAGTATTTAATAGTATCTCAAAGAATAAATTATATCGAAATACTAAAATGTTCACTAAAATAATACAAACTCATTCAAACCCAACTAATGTGTAATAAAAATATTTTGGACGCACATGCTTTAATATTTTTGCTTGGTTATATATTTTCCAATAATGTTTTTTTTACTTACAGGCTGTTTCTTAGGTTATATCAGAAGACCATTGAAGTGACTACGACATTTTACTTTGACACACCTCATGATTAATACTCATGCAGGGTAGCTAGTTGTAGTAGAATCGGGTGCTTCCCCATCGAACGCCACCGATGCGTAGGCGGTGAGCCTCAATTGCTTCGCTGCATTAAGGCACGTGATCGGAATAGTCCATCACTTAGGGTGCTCCCCACATCCCTACCTGTCTTCAATACTCGGAACATTCGATGAAGTGCAAAGAAATACCACAGAAATAACATTCATATCACTTACGATGCGTTTTATGAGAGAGTTCGACTCATTGAACGAATTTTTGTGGTTGCAAAACCTTAATTACAAAATGTGGTTCTGTCAATCCCGTTCTCGGTCGTGTGGCGAAGTTAAGCAACGCTGGTTAGTGTCAGTGTCAGGATGGGTGACCAAAATAATTTACTGTTGGTTCTGGAATGAGAAAATATCAGTGTTTTGGTAACTATGTGATAAAATATGGACATTGAATGATCAAAGACCTTCGTAGTATCGACAGTATTCACTCCAAAAGCATCCAAAAGGTTTAAAGATTGTGAAAAGTCGGTATAATTCAATATCTTTACAATGCTTGTAGGATTCTTCACAAAGAGTAAAAACGTATAGTTACGAGTATTCTCTGTGAGTATTCTTTATAAATCCCAACTAACTTCACTTACAGACTGACAAAACATCATTAGTGAACTATTAGGGCATTGAACATCTGAATAGGCATCAAGATCCATTCATTCCATTAGCCTTTACGATGGCTATCCATCTGTTGGTATTATTTATCGTCTGTCAAGGCTTATCGTCTGTGGCTTAACTTTGCTTATAGTGTTTTATTCAGCCAAGTAGCTAATATTGTAAAGAAAATACTGGCTATTTCTTAACAGTCGTTTATCTTTATATTCTATACATGGTGAGGGAAAACATCGTGAGAAAACTACCTTTTTTTTATTAGTAAAAGTCGGAACCTGTTATTTGAGAGACGGTTTACAACCTGTCACGTTAGGTACTGACTATCTGATTAACACGTGGATTTGAGGTGACCATAGATTCAGTAACAACCCCGCAAGTGTTACGAAATTAAAGTATTTGTTTATTTATGTCCATAAATTACCACAGACTGGTGATGTCCTAGTCTTTTCTGTGTGGTATGTTGGTTGCTGATGCAGTCAGTAAATATTCCTGGCTGGGTCCTTTTCTACTCTGACTCCTGAATACCAGAAAGAGTTAAAAATGGTCGTTTATGTGTACGTTTGTTTTGTCTTTGGTCCCGTATACCTACTATGCGTAATTCAAGGATAGTTTGACAAATGTCAAGCTCAGCTGATGCCTATCTCTGATGGCTATTTGATGACTCCCACGTATCTCAGACATCGATCACGAGTTATGTGTTATTGTTCAATAATGGACTCTGTATGTTATGTACATGCAAAATATTGCGTCATTTAAATTGTTACACAACTTTAATAGCACATTATGTATTTGTATGTAAACACGTTCTTTTATCTGTTTTGGGGTGTACAAAGGTGTACAACATAAAATCGACTCGTTTACGTTTAGCTTAACTATAGTATTGGGTCTATAAACAGGTCTTCCGGAAGATAACATCTGAAAATGACTTTTAATATGACTATTGGGCTTGTTACGGTTATTGACTATCGGTGACAGATTACTATAGATTGAATTACCCCTAGTCTCTCATTCTAAGAACAAAAGCAGCTAGTACCATTCAATTTCCTAAGGGTTAATTTAATCTATTGGGAGATGGATAGTACAAACCGTTACAATTACCCATATGAATGCCATCAGAACCCTAAATTATGCTAAAGGGACTTAGTAGATATTACGTTTCATAGGGATAAAAGGAAGTAGCTATTTGTATGTATGATTATTAACTACTTATCACAAACAAGCACGACCTTTGCAGGGTATTCAGAGGTTGACTCCCACTTTTACAAACATAATGAGATTCAAAATTCCCTTTTTACTTGATATCTGTATTTAAGGTGACAGGTCATTCATCATACAGATACTGACTATTATCTATTATAAGAAATAGGCAGGCTTCAATATACTATATTTATACTATACTATATATGTCCTCACCGAACTAATAATCTCCCTTAGTCATATTATATCCTGGTGCCAAACACAAGGTACGTAAAAGTGTACTCCCAATCAGGTCGTGCGGTAGAAGTTTGAGTAATTAATTTCCCAATTAAATTTCGATGGATCCCGGGTAAATGCAAATGGCGACCGGAAGTGCAAGTTGGCAATATCCGGCCGTCACTCCGCCATTGTTGTCGAGCAGTGATATGCAAGGTGAATATCTGCATTACTTCTCGAATTTAAGACAGGGCTCCAGCTGTTTATATATTTATAAATAAAAGCAATACAATTCACGATCTTTAATTTTTTGCAGGAAAGTCATAGGTTTTAAATTGTCCATCTTCGAGTTACGGAAGAACTAATTTTACTATGGTTTTCCTTACGGTATAACACAGTTTTTTACCAGCAGATTACAGACAAAAGGCAAACGCGTTTACGACTATTAACCCTTACGGAGTAGTCAGAGTTTCCATCTCCACAATTGCGTAGGTAGATAATCAGTATAATATAACAGGTGGTAAGTCATATCGCCATACTGACTATTACCTTAACAAGTAGGTTTCCTTACGATCTTTTCCCTCACACGTTTAAAGGTGCATCTACACATTCATGCCATTGTCCCAGTTACTTATAATAAGCGCCCTGGGCTAATCGACTTGGGAACTATCTCAACGAAGTTAGCTATAAGTTAGCCACCATCCATCGCGCCTTGTTTGTCTTTAAGGGTGCGCAGATTGAATAATGGTATTGATTAACCGTAGGTTGTTGGGGATCGTGAAAGCTATCTATAGTCGGATTTTGATATGGCGACATAGGACAGGTAGGTAGGTGATAAATAAGTGGTGAAAAAGGGGTTGGATAATTTACAATATTTTCCTTTTAAATTTTTTTTAATTCAAAATATAGATAGACGGAAATATACATGTAACAACGAAATTCTTACCGTTCATTTCGGAACCAAAATACCATATTTATTTTATTTCATTGATAAAATCACAAAACATATGACATGAAAAGGTAGGAAATCCCATAATCAAATTTCATCTAAACTGATTAACCTTACAAGTCTTTTTGGAGAAAAACCTCCCTAATGAACCCTAACAATATCACCATTAAACAACGGTCAAGAAAGAAACCTTTTTCGTGAAACTCCTTGGTGAGTGGCATCGGACGAGCGTTCCCACTCCTTGGGGACGCTGAATGGCTGCCAATAGCCGTTTCGTTTATTTGGCGGGAGTTTATTTTCCCCGCGGGACAACATGGCCGCACCAAGATAGTTCATTCCGAAACTGTTTTATTGCGATTGCTTTGTTTGTATGCGCTTCAACGGCTGATCTGTAGTAGTTTTCAAAAGGACCAAGCTTTCTCGTTTGTCTGCGGTCAGTATCCTTCATTGATTTTGTTTATTTACGTATATTGCTTGATAGTTGCATGAAATTTTGATTGAAAAATAAACAGAGCTGTAGCTTTTGACCCAGTAAAAGCGTTGCTGATGTTGCTTTAGTTGTAGTTGATTAGTAAATTTGCATGTTGTAGAGAAATTAATTTCATAAAACTGAAAAAGGGTAATGTCAGAAGTTCCTAGTATAGCCGAGTGCATTAAGCATACATCGAATCTGTATGAGGATGTGCAGGGCTGTCAATGAATGTGCTATACCAGTATCGGTTAAAAAGTGTTGGCGTGATAATAACTACTACAATCTTACTTTCCGTATACTAAATAAATATTCCTTATTGTAAATCGATGTTTCGAAATACACATTATTCAAAAGCTCTGAAAACACTTTTTAATTCCTTTATTCACACGTGTTAAAGCTGACTAGATTTCCCTCAAAACAAATTGCACCAAATATTTCACACTCCTAAACTTAATATGGGTCGTCATTGTCTATCTCGTATAATTACGCGACCCATTTAACTGAGGGGTGGCAATGATAGCATCAGCTTATGGAGGTAATGTCACGTGTACCCTCGCCAATCTCTTTTGTTTTACTCTGGATTGCTAGCTTTCATTCATTCTTTATTCCTTGTTCCAATTCATTCAATAATACGTGCAAGGATTTGAGGTGTTAAGGTTAAACAAATAATAAGACTACACAGGACATCTACGGCAGGTATTCGATAGGAAAATTAACTCGTTGTCTGCTTTCAATTTTGCACTGGGTGACTTAGTGATGAGTGTGTCGAATAGTATATTTTGGTCATGCCCGTCAAACAACAATAGGTTTTTTTTTTCAGAAAAGACTATGGACATTAGTATGTACTAGTATGCTTAAGCTGTAATTTTCTAATGGGTCTTTTTGCCTAAACAAGATGCATGGCGGCGCCTGTAAGTCGACCCACCTCTGAAGTAAGTTTTAGTGGCACTAAATTTAACAACTGCCGTAACCTTTCTATCTAGCGACATCGTAAATACAGCGCAATTTTACACCCTTCGTTAAGGCCCTAAGTATATCAAACTTTAATTAATGTCTTAGTTATACGAGTTTAAATAATTGCCTCAAGTATAGTTCAATTTATGGTGTCCGATAAATTAGCAACGAATTGTGTTTAGGCATGCAGCTGATTGTATTGTTAATTAAATAAACAGGAATTCAATTTATCAATTCCTACATAAATCTTGGTATTCGAATTGGCAGTCTTGTTACCTAACAAAATAAGTACGTTTCAGTAAAAGTGAAAATGGAAAACCGTCATATATAACCCATTTAGGTAAAGTCCTTACACCAATCTAAACAGGAACTAGCAGATCAACACACTTTGGCAAAAACGTTGACTAATTATGTTTTGACTTGAGACATATTTCCGTTTGAGTCACAACGTGTTGCCACTAATCCTCTCTTATTATTTATTGCCTTGTAAAACAACGAGTGTATTTGCAATGCAGTCCCGGGATTACTCGGGAAACGGGGATTACCGCCAACCTGTTTACAAATGTCATATTTTGACGTTTTATGTCCGAAAATAAAATGGCAGATTCAAAGTGTCAAATGTGGTGGAATAATTTTAAAGAATTTGTGGTTTTCAGCAGTATTTAGGTTAAAATTGTTTGCGATTTATGGTAACAGGTATTAAATGGATATAGGTATTGATACCAAATAATGTCTTAGTGGCAGTTTACTATGCCTTTATGCATGGACTTATCAGAATATAAAACTCAAAACCTTCATTTACGTAAACAATATTATTGATTATCATCTTTTTATTCTAAAAAGTGCAGTATTCTACACATACATACTTTTTCCTATTAATTTAGAATATTTTTCTTCACTATTTATTTTATCCAGGTCAGTACAATAATTGTATACTTACAGCAACAGTTTATATTTATTACAACATTCAGTAGCCTACGAAAATACATAGAACAAAGGTATGCACGAAAGAGGATTCGTCGAAATGAGGTTTAGCTGGCTGAAAGGGGAGGGCCGTGTTACCCCGGGGCCGGCCGCGTTTGTTTATTTCGCAAACATGACAAAGAAAATATGCTGTCAGCCAACTCGGTTACGAGTCTAATACGTTTTATGATACAGCCAAGTTGTTTGAAATGATATTGTTATGGAGAACGGTGACATTATGCTGCGATTGAAGGGCTTTTGGCTGTTTTATGAGTTGTTTTTAAGGGTAATTTGCTCTCGTAATATTCTAACCGAGAAATGGAATACCAAATTAGCTGTTTAAAGTTCAGTGTGGTAAGATGTAAAGTGGAAATGGAATAAAATTCTTTTTTGTAATTTTTTCAAAACTTCACTCCTGATTTCGTATTATTTGGGGTGAGTAGATTTACAGTGAGGGTTTTCACACTAAATATTAACGAGAGGTTTTGGATTGTATAGAATTTTAAACAAAACTATATTTCTATGCATTGATAGACAGTTCTAAACCTAATTTTCTATATCACATTAACTAGAATACCTTACTAGTAGACCAAGTATAACTGAGGAATTTTAGACCACTATGGAATCTTTCGTAACACAAGCATTAAACTACTTTATCCTTTACCAAACCATTCACTTGTCGTCACGTTTAAAAATACAAACAGTGTTGTCACCAGGCAATCTGTTGAAAGGAACAATTCGATTTATTTATGAGTCCAACTCAACTGAATGGGAACGCCTGAACAAACAACAGCGATGTGCTCGAACCAACAATCGCCCAATAAGTGTATTGGAGTATCGAGCACTAGCCAGGAACAGAACAAGTGGCAAAAGGGTAAGAGAATACAATAGAAATAGTATGGGATTCGTTTAGAAAGATCACGTGACGTAATGAATATGGTATACGGTTCTCTACCCATCACGTTGGGTGCTAACTATCGAGTGAAACGCGCGCTTTGAATGGCCCATACCTAACAAGCCCCAGTTTCGGAGACGTGCACTCAAGCCCCTGACTACCTCGTCCCAAGAAAACGGAGTGTCTATACACCAGTCGTGAAGCGTATGTTCGTTGTTTGAAGTTTACAGTTCAATAGATCAAATTGATTCTTAGTCCTATGATAATAAGAACGTGCACATATAGTTACATACATACATATACATTAACGTCCTTTAATCCCTTTCAGGGTGCACAGAACCTTGAAGACATGTAAACATCTTCTTGTCACTTATTAGCATGAATATTGGAGTCGCCTTCTAAGTCATATCGGGAAGACCGGCAGCTAGTTAGCATCCTTTTTACATCCCAGACTAGCACGGGACTAGTATGTTGTTTATGATTTACATATTCATAAACTACAGTCTCTTCCCTGAGGGCTGGACATAACCTCGTGATAACACCATTCACTAGTCTCAAACCTTCTACATATTTACAATTAAGCTGTACATAATTAACCTCTGATAGCCTGGTAATTATAGAAACGGTAGGATTAACTTTCTTCGTAACCACAAACTGCGTTGGCGAAGAATGTAACAAAAACTCTACGGCTGCACAGGGTGTATTGCGTTTAACAGGGATTGAAATCTTGGTATTTTCCGTTATATTCGTTCTTCTTCTTCTCAATCGTTACGCTCTTATCAGAGCGGTCGTGGTCTTCATGACGTGGCATCTTGAGCAGCCGACATGGTTCGCCACACAACCTCGTTCGTTTCTATGTACATATACTCGTAAACCATGTCCTTCACTTCATGCTTGGGTACATAGAACCCTGGAGTTGAAGTTTGAATAAATATACATTCTGTCATCTTTAATATATTGCATTCATAGATAAGAAATATTGTATAGTGTAAATATTGTATTATTCTAAAACTAGCACGTTCATATAATATGTATATATAATGTAGTTACAATTTTCCGTGCAAACATTATTATTATCTACAATAATGTATACCTTACCATACTTACGTACAAGTCATATGAAGTTATTTTATAATGTATATGCTAAAGGTAACAACGGTGTTATAGTAAACCATTTCGACGACCTCCGTGACGCGATCGGTTAGACGCCTGAACGCTAATCGTGAGGTCCCGGGTTCGATTCCCGGTGGAGGCAGAGTTAATAACTACGCTTTTCTTCTCCTTTCCAGTCTGGTCGTCGATTATATATGTATTTATCTATGTATAATATGTACGAGTATATATTTCTTAAGTATACGTTGACTAGTACCCTTAACACAAGTCTTAAATGTACTTACCAAGAGGCTAGTTCAATTGGTGTAATAACGTCCTACAATGTTTTTATTATTTGAAACAGGCACACTCTGTGCGTGAGGCCACGGTATGCAGCCTGTGAGCCGGCTGTTGACGTGTGTCTATTATTAGTCAGCCGGCGCTTTTACTCGTCACTCGGCGAAATGCCTAATCTCCGATCTAAGCTTCCTTGTTGCTTAAAAAGCTGGCAAAGAGTACATTTTATGTAATATATACAACATATACTATTGTACGTTGGTCTACATTATTTCGATAATCTCTGCCTAACCCGAGAGGGAGGAGGCTTGAATATATTGTATACGTATACGTATGTCCATACATATGTAGGACATATTGTTTTGGTAAATACTCTGGTATCATTGACTTTTTAAATAAAGTTGAACACTTTACTTAAAATAAATCGTGAAAGGATAAATATACTCATAAACCAAATTAAAAATTAACTTGTCTAATATGTGTAGTTAGTATGTATTTTTTTATTTACTTAATTATCTGTCATTTAATTCATCAGAGATTATGCCAAAATAATTTACTACAGTTTTATTATATTTATAACTTGTACAGATCAAATTAAAAATATTCTTCTCAAGGCGGGTGTACGTAGTGTGAAGAACAGTAGAGCATGTATGAGAAGGTTAATAGATGTGAGTGAAGCGAAAGAGATTTATCAGGATCGTTCGAGGTGGCGATCGATAGTCTCTGCCTATCCCGTTGGGGACGTAGAGGCGTGAATATATATATGTATGTATGTAGGTAAGTATAACACGCCAATACATGAGTGTTCAATGAATTTACATAAGATTGTGTAAAATGAGACTCTTTCTACTTTGTATTTTACCTAATCTGTCACATGCCTTCATTTGTCAATGTTGCGGAATTTAGTAAATGGTGAGTTTCCTTAATTCGCCATTTTCCTTAACTGGTAGCTTTTTATGTAAGTATGTATACCACATTCCTGAGGAAAATAAAACTAACTTAGCAAGTGACTAGTTTAACTATGTATTTCTCAAGTATATTTTAAACCATAGTGTATCATAGAAAAATCTCTAAAAATGGAATCTGTTTATTATATAATTTAATTAATTATCTGGCTTAAATACTTTTAAGATATGGACATCCAACCCCTGGGTACCTTGTAATGGTAATTGTCGTAAAAACGTTTTTAGTTGTTTTTTTTTGTAAGATTTGTAACTAATTATAAATAAATATGACTGGTTTATCTAACTCTTTGCCAAACGATCTTTAGATATGACCTTAAAAGAGAAACCTACAAATTAGAAAATTCAACAAAACATACTGTATATCTATACATAACGTATGTTACTACAACTTCACTCTTGTATATAATCCCATTCTCATCCCAAAGTAGTAAACACACTGAACTACTTCACTCAATGCGTAGCGATGACACCTCTTGTCTTCGGCAGCGTTTCATCGCATTGAGTAATGCGCTGGCAACTGTAAGCTACTCGAAATAAATTCTAATTACATTGCATTCTTCGGTATTGGTAGACGAATAGATGAACTAGTATTATGTACTTACTACTAGTATAGTAGGAGGTTACGGCTCCGTTACATTTGTTATAGAAGATAAACTAAACTATCTATATACAGGTTGTGGTGTAAGGAATGGACAACCTGGCACCCATACATAGATCTCAATGCAGGCTCCTTAAAAACCCCACTTTTTTCTATTCTGATTAAAAAGAACTAAAAGAGGGTTTTAAATTTAACGGCATTGAGATCTGTCCCAGAGATGTGTCCCAGGTTCTCAATTCTTTACGCCACACCTGTATGTATATAGATTAGCTAAACTTAAACAATATATAGCAATGTAAGAAGGAGAAATATAATATACTTACACATTACACCCGTTTAACTACAACAGAGGAGACAGATATCACGGATTATATTTCATTATTGCTTCATCAACATCCATACACCTCATATACATCCGGTGGTTATGGGTACTTCAAACGTCACTCTTTTTCAGTAAGTCCATCTTATCTTCAATTTCATATTCAGTAACGCAATTAGTGAAAAGATAGTGATAGATTATCCCGCAAGGGTATTCGTAAACACGTTTGTCTTTTTGAAAAGATAGTAAAGATTTCATCTTGTTACAAATTAGTACATTAGATAAAGTACATAGTTTAATTGTATACATGTGGAACTGCTTGAGAGCCATTAGTCCTGCATTCAATTTCTCAATGGGCATGCTTATAGTGCAAGGTGCAGATTGTCGAGATCCTGTCCACTTCAGAAGGGTTATAAGAACGTGTGTATATCTACAAAAGTGACATTGATTCAAGTTGTAAATTGATATCATCGTCTCCAAGGTTCTGGCTACCCCGACAGGGATTAGAGTACATGAAAGTATATGTATCTATATATCTATCTATACCCAACTAGTTAGAAGTTAAACTAGACACGTAAAGAACATCGTGAAACCTACTAATTCCTAGTCTGAGACTATAGTACTAATTGGCTATTAGCAGAGCAGTTTTCCCCACAGTTCATTGGCTTTGGATGTCTGCCAGCCCTCAAGAGCCAGGTGTGTGATGAAACACTCAGGAGATAGGTGTTAGTGCTTTAGTTAGGCTAATGGTAATGATCTTGGTTTTCAAATAGTTAATAATTGTGTTACATATCGCTAGATTCATAAGTGAGTCTTTAAAATAAGACCTAAAAGAAAGTTTGGATTTAGACCTATCACCAATGTTCTACATGACAACATAAGCCCAATAATCATGCTAAAAAGTGACCTAGGAGACGTTATCCTGCCTTCAAGGTTCTGACACCCCGAAAGGGATTGTATGACGAGACTCAGGTAAAACGTACCAAAAACCATCACAAAAATTCAGGTGATTGCCGACACTCGGTCGTGGTGGTATATGTATGTACTCATATATTACATGCTCAATATAACATCACAACCCTAATATTCATGCTAAAAAGTGACCTTGGAGATATTATAGTCTTCCAAGTTCTGTCCACCCCGCAAATGATTACAGGACGTGGGTATGTATATATGTATGTTAAATATTGATGTGGAAAAGCTCGTTCCCCTATCGGAGCGCTAGATGGCAGCACTGGTGATTTGTAAGTGCAACTGCGCGTGATTGAGCGAGGCCTCGGCGTGGATAAGTAATTGCCGCCCAACATGGGGAAGTCACTTTTTGTCACCAGCGACATGCTTCGCGAGCGACCGTGGATTTCTACGCGCAGGTTATGTGATAGGGGTAGATAGTGATGCTGTAAGTAAGTATCCAGAGACCTTAGTCCATTAATGCTTTTGGTAAAATAATATTTCAATAACAGATCAGTAATAGTGTGAAATTGGTTCTGTGATCTGTGAAAAGTGACAAATTTTGCCATTTGTTAGCGAAATTTGACACTTTTGCTGATTTCAATGTTCAAATTTAACACTTTTGGTAATCCACTACCAACTTTACATTATCACTGATCTGATATTGAACTGTGTTTGTGCTAAAACGCATTAGTGGACTAAAGTGCCAGTAGTGATCTCTAGCTGGCGTTCTTCTCGCAATGTTATAAGGGCCGAGCAACAACGTACTTTGGTTCATTTTATTACTATTTTATAAAAATTAATCTACTATTACTATTAAGGTCGTGATCATGATCCGATGACCCCATAGTTCTATAACCAAGCAGTCTTTTTATGAGCCAGTAAGCTTTTAATGTAGAAACAAAAAGGATGTAATATACTTTTTGAGATTGACAATATGAGTAACTATCTATTTACCTTCACCCAAATTTCGATAATGACAAAGAATATATTTAATTAATTAGTAATAATTGAATAGTCTAAACATTTAATCAAAAATTTAAAGGTTTCTACTCATATCCTATATAATATTCATAGAGCCTTATAATCGAAGCCTATCTGTCCATAATCCCTGTCCGTGATCTTGACGAAGCCAGTTACACAGTTTGTTCCCCCCGTGTTTTGCACCAATTTGCCATGGGCATTTCATTACGTGTGCCTTATGATGAGATATGAGGTTTTCTTTGGGATAGTTGAGGATACAACATAACTCATTGTAAAAAAAATATATTTAAATATATAAAAAGGCCAATTGGAAACTTTATTTCTATTTGTTATCAAAAAAAGGTATATAGAGTGCTACCAGCGATAAGCTTATCATCTTAGTTATTTGGTGAACAGTAAGCTTTTAATTTAATTTTCGTATATGCGACGGTCGTCACCCAAGGCTTTGTCTGCCCCGAAAAGTTAGAAAAGCGTATGTCATTACTTGTATATTTTATCGTCTCTGTTTAGTAAGAGAGCTATTATTTCTAAGGGTTCGGCCAAACTTTCCAAAAAGGTTGAGGTTGTTAAGTTTTTTGTGAAATGTTCGAAAGCGTCGAAGTGATATACGGCCTGCCACTATTCGACAGCGAAATCTTTATTGCGGACCCCACATTCTTTGCTGGGCTACGTAATATGTGAATGTGTTTGTTTGTTTACACAGGAAAAGATATTGACAACGCTGTTAACTATAGGCTATTCGCGTTAAGTACTTAACGTCATGATATTCAGAGGTTAAACTGGCCAATGAGGCGTGAGTAAATGAGATAAAAGTTATATTGACCAATTGCAGACAACCGTTGTTAAATCTCATTGGTCCAATCGTGGGAAATGATGATGTTACTCTTTTCTTAATACGGATATACTATACACATTTTTTAAAGAAATGACAGTTAAATAAGTTGTTTGCGAAATTAAGGCTAATTATAAATGTTGGTTAAATGTTTATTTTATTTATTGTTAATTTATATATTCAATGAATATGTGTTGTATAATGTATCGCAATAAACTAAGATACTGGACAAATCAAATGGCTTTTCTTTGGGGAACATTAAATGCAAATAATCTGTATTTGTTGAAACTTTTTTATAAATATTGAATATCTCGACCCAATTTAAAGATAAACAAAATTGTAAAAGTCAACTCAAGTTTTGAAAGAAGTAAACCAGGGTTCAAAGCTTAGTCGCTTTCGATGGAGCTTAAGAGATAGGTCAAGCTTTTAGAACAAAAGCCCCAAAGTGCAGATAAGCACATGACCTCACACCGACCGCTACACTCATGTGAATAAGCATACATTACCCCACTTTCATAACTAAGGGAGTCTTACTCCTATGATACACTAAATAACCAGCTGACATATTTGACTGGATGTCGTAGGAAGCTATTGAAGAACGGCAGTCTTTACTACCAAACGCGTTCACGACTATTATCCCTTGCGGGGTAGTCAGAGGTTCAGGTTTCCATCTACACAATCGGTGATTGTATGGTCACATCGAACCCACGTGTTGACCAGATAGTCAGTACTCAATGTGACTGGTGGTAAGTTCGGGAAACAGGTAGGTTTCCTCACGATGTTTTCGTTCATCGTAATATTTCCTTATAATCTATTTATTAATTTCTTTACAGATGATATTTTCTTATAATATTATCAATACCATAATAGATATATAAGATATGTACATATTAGTGTACATATTAGGTTGGAAAAATATGTACATATTAGTTATTTCCATCGCAAAGGTAGGAAAAAGATTTACATACTCATACATTCTATATGCAAGTACTTCATATGATTAATAATTTGTTAGTTTTATTATTGAATAATAATTATAAACTTAATACGCCTTACATAAAATACGGCAAGCATTAAGACAGCTATTTATATCCTTGAAAGAAAAGATAAGCTTTTGAATTACTTACACAGTGTTTGATAATTATGTTCTAAATTTAAAATTCGAATATTTTTAGTCACTACCTTCACAATGCAAAACGTATGATAAAATTGTTTAAAATTCTTAAATACCCTCAAATTTATCATTAATTAAAGAATTAGTAATGTTAATTTGAAATAACACTTACACCTTATCTAATACCGATACAGATGATAACTCTCATCAACTACATTTATTAGCTCACTTTAGTATAAAGTTTGTATCCGACTTGCCCTAAGCTTAATGAAGGATTTACGCATTCAAGCGTTACTTTATATAACTAATGCTTACAGAAGCGAACCGCGCACAATAACACTTCTTGAAAAAGATAAGAGAAAAATTTATAGCACAAATCTAAAAGGATTAAAATGCGTGTTATTCATTTTGTTGTATTTTAATGTTTACTAAGAATGTCCCTTAAGAATACGAGTATATTATTGTTTTCATCATAATATCATGGATACTACGAAATTTGTGAACTGCGCCGCATAAAAAGTCTAATAGAAATGTATGAGTACATTTAGTTGAATAGGCGAGTACTCGTATGTTCATATTAAATTGGAGGTGTTATACTAGGCGAGGCTTTTATTGAATTGCTGCCCAGTCACCTCTTATCTGCCCCGTGATTGATCTATCTGGCGATGGCATCACGCGATAGCCCTTAATTGCCTTCATCGGCGCTTTTATTAATTAACTCAAAGGATGTTCATCATTAACTTTAGCATTCATTACGGTACGTAGGAAGTGCTTTTACTAAATTACAATATATCAAAAACAATGTGGTGAAATAAGTTCAGTAGATAAACTGACGACAGAAGCTTGCTTTGAGATAAAAGTTATACAACGTTTTACTATTCAGGCAATTGTGTACACCAATATTCTCGAGAGATATTATCTTCCATAGCGTGATGGCCGCAGAGCCTCCTTGCGATGAGCAGAGCCTCTGCTGCAGCTCCCCGTGAAAGCTCTTTGCTTGCGGGCAGCGCTTATCGTTATCTGTGGGAGAGGGAGGCGGCGGAGGGGGAAGGCGCGCTCTTCGCCAGTCCGCGACGAGAGGCGCCGAGGACGCACGTGTCGCGCGCCTACACAACTTTACTCGCGACGAGTGCAGTGAGTGAGAGTGCGAGCGATGCTGACGAGCGCCGCGCTGGCGCTGCTGCTGTGCGCGGGCCTAGGGGCCTCCGCCGCGCCCCCCGACCCCTGCTACGACGCGGACGGCCGCCCCCGCCGCTGCATCCCGGACTTCGTGAACGCCGCCTTCGGGGCTCCCGTGGCCGCCTCCTCGGTGTGCGGCCGCCGAGGCCCCGAGACCCTGTGCGACCCCCCCCCAGGCGACGCCGCCTCCGAGGACACGTGCCGCGTGTGCGACGCCGCCCGCGCCGACCGCCGACACCCGCCCGCCCATCTCACCGACCTCAACAACCCGCACGCGGTCACCTGCTGGCGCTCGGCGGCGCTCCCGCAGGCCTCCTTCGACTCCCCGCCGGACAACGTCTCCCTCACCCTGTCGCTGGGCAAGCGCTACGAGCTCACCTACGTGAGCGTGCAGTTCTGCCCGGGGGCGGCGCGCCCTGACTCCGTGGCGCTGTACAAGAGCAACGACTTCGGGCTCACGTGGCAGCCGTTCCAGTTCTACTCGAGCCAGTGCCGGCGCGTGTACGGCCGCCCCAGCCGCGCCACCGTCACGCCCGCCAACGAGCAGGAGGCGCGCTGCTCCGAGCTGAGCCGCGAGGGCGCCGCCCGCCTCGCCTTCAGCACGCTCGAGGGCCGCCCCGGGTACGCCAACTTCGACGCGTCGCCCGTGCTGCAGGACTGGGTGACGGCCACCGACGTGCGCGTCGTCTTCAACCGGCTGCACATGCCCGAGGACCCGTCGAGCGCCGTGGGGGCCCCGCGGGAGCCGCAGGCGCCCTCCGGCACCCAGCACTACGCGGTGTCCGACCTGGCGGTGGGCGGGCGCTGCAAGTGCAACGGCCACGCGTCCCGGTGCGTCGCGGTGCCCGGCGCCAACGGGGAGCCCGCGCAGCTGGCGTGCGAGTGCAAGCACAACACGGCGGGCAGGGACTGCGAGCGCTGCAAGCCCTTCCACTTCGACCGGCCGTGGGGCCGCGCCACCGCCAAGGACGCCAACGAGTGCAAAGGTCAGTCTCATCTCATTACTTAGGGCTATGCTAATTACAATAACGTCTATAAATCTATATCACTATCTATAAACACGCTTTCTACTAAGTGAGTTTAATTGAATCGTGAAGTAGCTCACGAACATGTGAATTATTTGTTTACTCTAAAATCGCAGCAAAACTATCCATGAAGCGCTTCCTCTGCGATGCCGAATGAAGTTGCCTTTCAACTGAATGCCTTTCGAGAGTAGTTTTTATTGTCCCTGTTGAGCAGTGAACATGTCAACCTACACAGATAAGGAAACCAAAACATGACCGCATTTAAATGGTTACAAAAAATGGTTAACTACTAAATTACCCTCAGGACTGCGGCCACAACAACAAAACAAAGACCGTTGAACAAAACACTCACTAGGAAGGGAATGATTTGACGATAATTTATGTGCTACTCAACTAGTATCAGTTTCTTATTGTTTTAAGTAACAGTAACTATGTAGATTTTTATTTTCCTTCAGTAATTTTATGAAATACTTAAACTGGGAAAAAATTTATACACTTGCTTGAGATAAATTTTTGCTTTATATTAATCGAAGAGTTATCAACATCGCAAATGCGTAGAATAGAATGCCGCCGTAGAATAGAATATAATTTGAGAATATTTTTGCCTTGTGTAAGCAATGTACAAATACCGCAATACTATTGGATTCCCAAAGAGGAATTTATCTATCTATCCTGCACTGAGCGACGAATGTGGATTTGTGAGCAAACTACCTGCCGATCCATTGTTGCCTCTGCTCACGAGCACAATGGAAATGATTGGATTCACGTCTTCGTGTCACTCGGAATTGAATGCCCATGAATTCGGAATTTGTATAGTGTTTACCTATATCGAGTTTTTATGATAATCTAGTACATAACATACGTACACACCGTTTTTTCCTCCACACTACTTGTTTCCTTGTATATTTACATGGGAATAAATTTAGGATCGAACTAAAAGAACGAATTATTCGTGCGTAGTCTGAAAGCTGAATTAAATTTATACTATTTACTCTAATTTCATAAACTTAAACAAAGTTTTGATTCTTAAAAGTTTCTAAAATAATTCATATGCACTTCGTAGGCATATTAATAAGTAGACTATCAAATAGACGACAGTTTGAAGAAGGATAACTGTAAGAGTACCTATATCTTCCTAATATGTATGCAGAAGTGTAAAGATTAAATCAAAACTGATTGAATATCTAAGCTACAACTACCATAAGTATGAATATTAGTAGCTACCTATCTCCTATGAAAACGGGCGTGATGTGTATTTATTTCCTTACTATGTCTGAAGCTCTCACCGTATTTATTAGGAGCGAGATAATGTTAAGCTAACACACACTCACAATAGCGATAATGGCCCCTCCCACGCTCCAACTGTGATTTGTGGCCCTACCAGACGATCGTCATCTTCATATAATATGGACAAGCGTGAAACAGGATATTAAGATGTTGAAAAAGTTAACCTTATGTAAGTAGTTTCGAGTTATACACGAACGAGGTTGTAGCGTAGGGAATAGTATATGACTGTTATGTTTAGTGTTTTATGACTAGTTAAGGGTATTGTTCGCGGAAATGAGCGAAACGAGTGTTTTCATTTTTCAGTTTAAACCTATTTAGAACTTACTGACACCTATCATACTTTCAAGATAGCATAATGAAAGACTGAAATTGATGACTGAAGTAGTTTCAAGAGTTAGATATCAATACATACGTAAATATAATTGCATAAAGTTGATAAAAAATCAGAAAAATGGCGCAAACAGGGTTTTGTATTTTTTCGTTTATTTTGTCTTAATGTACTGTGACTTTGATACTAGTTTAGTCTAAAAAGAGTGTAACTAGATGCGTATAGTTCTAGGCTTAGGATAGGATGGAATAAGGGATAATATTACGAGTATACAATAATAATAATAACGTTTATTTCATCACTACTACATATTATTGATATTCTAAAAAAAACACACTATTTTCGAACAATAGGCTAATTATGAAAGGGGTCTTCAGAATTCTTTCCTTTATCTTTTCGAGCATTAAAGACCTTACATTCGTTCGTTTGTTTGTTACTACATAAATCATAAATGTAAATAATAGCGAAAACTAAATTCTCTTTCATCGTTCACTAATAGCAATAACAAGTATTTGACTATCGCTTCACTTAAAACCTGATGATTGCTTTAATACTTTTGTAAAGCATAAAAAATTCAGTTAACTGCATTTCGATTCGATCCGATTGCTTTCCCATGCACAGTTAGTCTTTTATTACAAAGAGGTGGACTTTTTATAGGCCGAAGGGACTCCAATTGAATGACAAAGCAAACAGAAAACAAACTTCTCTATTGTATCTATGGCTGTAAGTTTAGCTATAAGAACTCTTGTAGTAAATGTTCAGATCCTCCTAGAGTAGACAGAATCTCAGTGACCATGACAATACATACATATACATGCTTCACGACTTGTGTATACACACTCCCTTTTTTATTGTGACGGGGTAGTCAAAGGCTTGAGCGCCCATTTACGCAAATTCGAAGGTTTGTTAGGAAAATAAAATAACATAGTATGCATTAATTGTTACTAAAAACAATTTAGAATAGTTGTAAAGGCGGGTGATATCGTTGATATATATTTTAATAAAAATATACATATGTATAATAATAATGCTTATGTGATGTTTTCCAATTTAATTTAGTGTTGTTCGTTTAAAATTCGATTTCACACTATTTTATTAATGTAAATAATGGATTTTACCAGGAAATAAAAGACTACATACGATATGGAATATCGGTAATTTTTTTCAATATAAGCATTTTGCATACATATTCTCTCAGTAAGAATTGAACCAAGAACTAACTGTTTACAAATACACCGTATAACCGCACAGCCACAAACACAATATTCAATAAAAATAAGGATTAAGATTCGTTAGCCACTGTTCCTTTGAATGTATGGTGTAAGTGTAGCTTTAACCTAACTTATTATCACTATCGTGACATATTTAATAATATCTAGCCTTAATAAATAAAGATTATTTAAGAAGAATTAATTTATTTGATAGTACTTACTATTTATGTTCAAGTCTTTTACTACATTACTGGGTAGATACAACCTTGAATAACAATATGTCCTCGGCGATATTTAGCATTACTTTATCATAGTACCTCTTATACCACATCATAATATATATAATTTACATTATAAGCATTCACAACCGTACAACCCTTTCGGGATAGGCAGACGTTGAATATCTATTGTCTACTAAGTTTTTGTGATTATTCACTTCACAACCTGTCAGAATTCCAATCTTAACCAAAGTAACCTTATATCCTTTTGTCACTTCGCCAAAGTTAGTCTGAAGAAAGCCATAATAATAATGTATTTATATCTTAACGCCATTTATGTGCGTGTTACAACACTTAAGTCGTTTAAGCGGAGGCGATAAAACAAAAAGAAACAGCGATTCACCATATACAAGTACAGTCCACCTACGAAATGCATACGAACATATACATGTATTCACGTATCTACTTCCCTACGATAGGCAGTGACTAAGGATCGCTACTTGGAACGATCCTGACAAATCTTTCGATGACCTCCGTGGCGCAAACGGTTAGATTCCCGGCGGAGGCAGAGTTAAGAACTACACTTTTCTGCTGCAGTATATTCTATGTTATGTATGTATATTAAATATATATTCTTGAATATACCTTAATTAGTATTCTTAACACAAATCTTAAACAAACTTAGGGCTAGTTCAATTGGTGTAATAGTGTTTTTTGTAATTTCTTCGCTCACACCCATTAACCTACTCATACATGCTCTTCTGTACACTCTCTTGTTTCAGACTATGTACAACAACCTTGAAATCAGTAATATTAGATCGTAGTAGAGTATAGAATAGTGTTATTCGTCAACGATGTGGTATGGATTAAAATGCATTGATGAAATTAGAGAAAGGTATGTTATGGTGGTTTGGGTAATGAACCGGATGGATGAAAGGAGGGTTACGAAAGAAATTTATAGAGTCAAAGCGGAAGGTAGGGTTGGTCGGGGTATGCCAAGTACAACATATACACTACACGACCATTAAACTTTGCCTAGATTGACGACCAACTGAAATTGTAACCTTAAAAGTACTCATAATCTCAGAGTGTGTGTGTATGTAGAGGATGTGAATGGATGTTAATTAAGTAAATGTGTTTGGTTTGAATATGGAGACGCGCGTGATGTTTATGTATAGTACTCAGAGGTTTCATCGGAGTAGGTAATTTAACGATATGGTTCTTTATACCAGATAGTCAGTATCAAATGTGACAAGTGGTGTATCATATTAGCGTGTAAAGCCTCTTATAATAGTCAGTCTTTCCATCAATAGTCATAGATATTTCCATTAATAGATAGTTTGCTTCACGATGTTTACGAACCGTAGTAAGCGAGTCTTGTTATTTTTGGTAACAAATATAATTTAAATAAACAGCCTTTGATTCATGTATCCTGTGCTAAGAGGCGTGGAAATCCAGGCGTTTATGGGCGATGGATTGGCAACGCTTCGTAACTCCTGAAATACTCCATCTTAAATGTGAGCTACATTTTACGGATTCACACTTAAAGCGTGAAGAAACAGGTAGTTTCAAAAGTTCATACATTTATGTAAATACATATGTATAGATATATGATATTACGTACCAAGAGACTATTATTTTGTGAGGGCAGTTATGGTGCCGATTATATGGTAAAGGCTGCCGGTAAAACCTCGATATAGCCTTAAAAACTGACTCTGTAATTGGGAAAATGACTGACAGGGTTTTGTAGTCTCAATTTTTTAGTTAGTAATTTGGATATAATTAGAGAAGTTGCTAATTAATAACAACAGTCCCTTGGCTTTAGAAAAGTAGAAAAACCTTAAAAGGTCATCTTTCGCATTTGCTAAGTGACGTAATCCTACTAAACGAATCCCATACATTATGATTGCTATTGCGTCTTAGCCTTTTGTTACTTGTATAAGGGCTCTGAACACAGCCTGTGACCCTTAGTCGTCTCGTAAAACATATTTAACAGGATATCAGCTGGTTGCATTATAACAGTCCCAAATTATCAAGGGTCAATCCAAATTACATAATAATACTAAGTTTGTGTAACAACGGATACGGGTGATTATGTTGGCAAACAGACAATCCAAATTAGTTGAAATGTTCTCACGTGGCCCAGCGATAGTTAGGTCATTTGTCCATTCAATTTCGTATTTAAATGTAGGAAGTATTTGATACTTTGTTGATTAGGGACTTTAGTTTAGTGAAATCAATTTTAATGAGTCTTAATGTGTTGAGCTTATGCATTGCATAAACCTATATCAGATAATATACAACTATATTTCGGATATAAATATGTACGTACTTTTATAAAAAAGGGTGACGTTAGAAGTACCTATAACTGCTGTGTGTGTAAGAAGGTGCATGAGTGTAAATGAAAGTCAGGGTCGGGACAGATTGGGATCTGTGATGTCTGTCTACTTCTCTGCAGGGCGTGATGTGTATATGTGTAATATACAGAAAATATCAATTAGTTCCTCTGTCCCTATACCTACGCCACAATATCTTAAATCGTGCTTAGTTTTTAGTAACTAATATAAGTTCAAACATTTATAAGATATAACCAATCATATTTACTAAGAATATGTTATCTTTGGCCTGTCATGACAATCAATTCAATACGTAAATATCAATTGTATTTTAACCAACTATAACTGGATACTACGGAATTATGCCAATAAATAAGGCAATGCAATATGTGGGCCACGTCACGGCGTCGCAGAGATATAGATCCAAATAACAGTGATAGGTGGCCATAAAGTTAAATTATGCGGCGAGATGTATGACTGGCCAATGTACGCCGATGCGAGATGTACTGCAACGATGATCGTGTGGAGGTAGCATGGAATATATATTTTTATTTGGAACTTATATAATATTCATTGGATTGTCGGATTTCGCGTAGAACATAATATACAGATGAAATTGGAGACATTCTTCTCAAGGTGGTTGTTCTTAGCGTGAAGCAAGGGAGATTTGTCAAGATCGTTTAATGTGGCGAAAAATACTTTCTGCCTATCTCATTAGGGAAAAAGAGGCGAGAAGAATAGCGATCATAATTAGCAACGTAGAAAACAGTCTGGGTGCAGCAGATGTTGAGGAAGTACTATTTCTCTGCATGGTACTAATTCATTGTTTTATAACTTTTATTGTCTACGTGAAAAAAGATGTTTCTTTCTTTCAATGCAGAACATGGTCATATCTGGAACTATATTATTCATATTAACTATATTGACCGATAGAGAAAGAAAGAAACTTTATTCACTACAATTCAAAACACAAACATGGAAAAATTACATGTAAAAAAAACCATTGATGCAGTGAAAAGGTGCTGCCTCAGTATACAGTATAGAGAAACCATAGTTAAAAGCCTTCGGTATTTATAAATCGATATTGCCTAACCATTATAGTCTTATACACATTCCGAGTTCAAAGTAGATGCGAAGGGAATCACTTCAGTCCTTGACTGCTATAAAACAAGTAAAAGGTTGTGAAATATAGTAAGATTTAGAGATAATTGTGGTTCATGTATGTATTATGCTAAGCCTAAATTTGCAAGATCGAGAGGTCTTCTTAAACTGGTCGCCACCTTTGGTTCGTTGTTGTGATGTCGTTACGATTTGCTTCACCAAATTGGTAGAGATCCCTCTATAGCGATGTCTACTACATAGATATACAGCTCTAGTGAGGTATATCGATAGAAATCTGGCAATATAAGTACTGTATTTCACGTGGTTTTTGTTATTACTTATACATATGCGTATATGAATAAATTTTAGAAAACAAAATGTTCTCTAGAACCATTGTTAAAATAAGCTTATTGTTGAGGGTACAATATAAATATAGTACAAATTGAAACTCTTTCCTAAAACATTTTAATGTTTTTATCCTTGTTCAGAGAGCCATTAAATCGCCATGGTTACTTTTAGCTTAAATCCCATCGATTAATTGGTTTCATAGAGTTATACACTAAACCAAATAGAGTACCCGCCACATAAGGTGGCAGTAGCCAAACTTGGAACTAAATTTGACGTTTCCGCCATTGCGTGTTATTTTGTATGAAAGGTAAATTTAGTATTACCAGCGTTGTGTTTTTTGCCCACTCTTTGTAATTTTTATGTTTGTTAAGGGTGATTATAATAAATTGATTTCTGGAGTTTCTTGTTAGTTCTTCTCCAAGGGTCTCCACTGAACTTCTTCTTCTCAATCGTTACGCTCTTATCAGAGCGGTCGTGGTCTTCATGACGTGGCATCTTGAGCAGCCGAAATGGTTGGTGAACTAACCTCGGTAAAAATATGTAAAGACAATGCTCAGTGCCATGTTTGAAATAGTTTTTTTACATACATACATACACATCACGGCTGATTCCCTGTAGAGGGGTAGGCCGAGATCACGGATCCCCATTTGTCCCGATCCTGACAGACCACTTTCGCTTCATTGACATTCATACATTCTCTAATACACTCTCGGCGGTTATAAGTACTCCTAACGTTACCTTTTTTCAATATAGCGTCTATCTGACTGTTACATATATGTCTTATTAGGCCGGCCCCTACGTAACCGCCCTTCCACTTCACTCATATATATTCCTTTTGTCAATATATAGTTTTTTTAATTTGTACTTAGATCATAAAATAACTTTCAAAGAGAGCTTATGATAGGGCCTATTTTGAATAAAAATATTTTGACTTTTGACTTTGGTATATTAATTTGTTTTATTTGAGTTTATAGCTCTGCAACCAAAGATCGTTACAAATGAAACCTCAATATAATGTATCGAGCCGTATGGCTCAGTGAGTGCTAGTTTTGGCGTGTTTACTGGCAACACTGGATTACGCGACTGTGGCGACGCCTCCAACTGCCACCTTATGTGGCGGGTACTCTAGGTTAGGATTTGCTGTATTGCTAAATATACAACAATTCCGCCTATGACAAATAAAAATGCTGTCTAAGAAAATGAATGTAATTATGTTATACGAAAAATAACGTATATCTAAAAGGATCATATAGATTTTTATATCATGAAATCTATATGTAATGTATGGCAGTGAACGTTCTTCAACTACTTAATGCAGACGTTAAATTATTCTAGAGAAAGTGTATTTGTATCTTAAAACTTCTTAATGTTGCCATTTGACTGTCTTCGACCATCATTACATTTTATGTCAGACAAGACAGTCTATCAGTCAGTTGTTCATATAGATCCCGCCACATAAGGTGGCAGTAGCCAAACTTGGAACTAAATTTGACGTTACCGCCATTGCGTGTTATTTTGTATGAAAGGTAAATTTAGTATTACCAGCGTTGTGTTTTTTGCCCACTCTTTGTAATTTTTATGTTTGTTAAGCGTGATTATAATAAATTGATTTCCGGAGTTTCTTGTTAGTTCTTCTCCAAGCTAGGGTCTCCGCTGATCTAACCTCGGTAAAAAATATGTAAAGACAATGCTCAGTGCCATGTTTGAAATAATAGTTTTAAGAGATTCGCGATTTATACTCATGGTGTTCATGATATAAGATATAAGGGTGTGTATAAGATTGATTGCAGCTGTGGGAAATCCTACGTCGGACAGACTAAACGGTCTATTGCGGACAGAGTGAAGGAACACATAATATATGTTATGTATAATAAGAAGGATAAGTCCCGGTAATTATTAATCATGTTTGAAATAGTTTAATAAACATATTTTGACTTTGATATATTAATTTGTTTTATTTGAGTTTATAGCTCTGCAACCAAAGACCGTTACAAATGAAACCTATAATGTATCGAGCCGTATGGCACAGTGAGTGCTAGTTTTGGCGTGTTTACTGGTAACACTGAATTACGCGACTGTGGCGACGCCTCCAACTGCCACCTTATGTGGCGGGATCTCTAGTGTCTGTATGTAGAGATCGCGCCACATAAATTGGCAGTAGGCAAACTTGGAACTAAATTTGACGTTTCCGCCATTGCGTGTTATTTTGTATGAAAGGTAAATTTAGTATTACCAGCGTTGTGTTTTTTGCTCACTCTTTGTAATTTTTATGTTAGTTAAGGGTAATTATAATAAATTGATTTCCGGAGTTTCTTGTTAGTTCTTCTCCAAGCTAGGGTCTCCGCTGATCTAACCTCGGTAAAAAATATGTAAAGACAATGCTCAGTGCCATGTTTGAAATAATAGTTTTAAGAGATTCGCGATTTATACTCATGGTGTTCATGATATAAGATATAAGGGTGTGTATAAGATTGATTGCAGCTGTGGGAAATCCTACGTCGGACAGACTAAACGGTCTATTGCGGACAGAGTGAAGGAACACATAATATATGTTATGTATAATAAGAAGGATAAGTCCCGGTAATTATTAATCATGTTTGAAATAGTTTAATAAACATATCGCACATCCGATAAAACACTGTTTCAACTCAAAAATGCTCATTTTTCAGGAACATCAAAAACAGATTTCGGGATGGTCATTTATTGTTTTCTGATATAAGATTTAATCAAACTGGTGCATGCCATGCATATTCAGAATGCCCATCGGGTGTATTTTTTTTTAGTTATGGGTAGATTGTTAAATGCCTTGTAAAAACTCACTTTGTAACAGTATATTAGAAAATGCTTCAAAAGAAATGAAATAAAAGAATTCAGTAATACAACGACACATTATTTATTTTTCTTCAAAAAACCTTTAAATAAGCAACTGTGGGCTATGGCACAATGAGATCAGAGTAATTTTTTTCTTATACATTAGAGAATCACGTCGATATCACACATAAAGGGCGGATAAGTATGCTTAATTTATGTCATTAAACCTACTATGTAGTTTTATAGGAACTTTTTTTCTTAAACTGATAAACCCTTCTCATAACACGAAATACAAAATAAATCTATCATAAACTTCTTATTCATCATTTTACCTTCACAGCGAATAAACGTCAACATTAGAAACAAAATAACTATCAAAATAATTTGTATACTGACTAACTTATACACATCAGTCACATTACCTTAATTACTAATAAATCCTTTACTTAGTTAGTTGTAGTTATAGGTTAGGGATGCCAGTCTACATGCTAGGGTCAGTGGTAATTGTTTTGTAGAATGGTTCATAAAACTTTGGTACATGATTACCATCCAACAAGCTCGACAAATCAGCCTTCTTGTTTTCGCTTAGTGGCAAAAGCCCTGAATAAGCAGGCTTTAAAGAGGGTAGTGCAGGATCTGCCCTTAAACATTTGATTTGAGAGAAATCATCGTCTTTGTATGATTTTTTAAAATACAGTTTATCAGGTGAGTCTGCCATAACTTTGAGGACCTTAACTTCAGTGATTTTGGTTGCTAGAAGAAGGCAACTCATTTGATGTTAACGATACTGGTTCCTCCGTCAATGTCGCTAGCTCAGCACGGTCTTCTTCAATGTCACTTATTTCTGATTCACTTGCAATGCTCACTGGGTCTGTCGTAGGCCTCACGTAGTCAGGATCTTTTACAGAATCATCGGAATTTTCAATAAAAGAGGTGTCAGACTCTGTATCCGACGAAGAATCGGAAGAAGATGACGAATCTGAGGAACTGCTCGATGATTTAGGCTCATTGTTAGTTCTTGGTGTTATGTATTCTGGGGCGGATTCAGAGACCAGTTCAGAGTGAGAGTTTGTAGTATTTGAAGTTGAAATTGTTGCTTGTTCAGAAATGTGTGTGTCTCTTGCGTTATAACCACCTGAATCTCCATCTCCTAGAAATAAGTTTATGAGTATTGTAGTGGGTATTATTTACTTTGGTAAGTATTATTTACTGGGCTATGATCAGGAAGTTTGTTATAAAAGCAGGACATAAACGATTCTTCTAAGAGATAGCTAAAGAGATTATGTGTTGAGGGTACTTTTAATATAAAATTAGGTATGTAGGTTAGGTAGGTAGGTTAGGTAGGTAAGTTAGGTAGGTAAGTTAGGTAGGTAGGTAGGTTAGGTAGGTAGGTAGGTTAGGTAGGTAGGTTACAGTTAGGTAGGTAGGTTAGGTAGGTAGGTTAGGTAAGTAGGTTAGGTAGGTACGAACCTGTTGTTGATGAATGTGCTGGCTCATACTGTTGTTCTTTTAACTTATCTGTCTGCCCTGCAGCATGACTGTCATTTTTTTTTTCTGTAAAGAAATATATACAATAGGTATTGATATTTATGTAAGTATTTTACACTCATAAGTGACATTCATAATTAAAATGAAGTAGGTACCTAACTTGTAAAATGGGTTAGTACATACCTTCATCTTCCTGAATTTTCTGAGTCAATTGTATAATTCTGTCTATTCTTTTCATTTTTAGCGCCGAAGTCTGTAAATATAGAAATAAAAATAATTGTTAGGTTAAGGTAGTTAGGTAAACTTATAGTGCTAAGCATAGAAAATACGGAAACAGATTAATATTGGTAAGTTGCAACCTTCATAGATACTGAACTATCATTTAACAAAAAAGTATAATAAATGGTTACAATTTGAAATGTAACACTAAATAATTATCCAAGAGCAATGATTATTAGAATAATTTCCAAATAAATAGTTACATTTAGAAATATAACACTTTTTGACCAAATAAAAAGGAATTTTGGCTGCTAGATATAGCAATAAAGAGTTACAAGTAATAATGTAACAGTTTTTCACATATATTTTATCATTCTGCATGTTACAACTCAAATTGCATCAGTGTTTGTTTGAAATAAGTGTTGAAAGTTTACCAATAAACCCTCGAACACCGTTACAATATGAAATAGTACAGTATATTACAAATAAATTATTATGAGGAGCTACTTACCTTCGACCATACATCGTTTTATTTCAAATTGTAACAGTTTACTAGAAGTAGATGTACACCACTGCTTGATCCAACGTGAGACGTAACACTATTCTAGAATGTCTTGGGTTCAAAGTAGCTTAGTAATAAACTGTTACAATGCCACCTGGTGGTCATTTGGGGAGTTACAGATACAACGATATTTTATAAATGAAGTGCATTTTTTTTTGCATCGCTTGGTTTATTTAACTAAAAAATGGCTTTTTTTGAGTTGTAACAGTGTTTTATCGGATGTGCGATATTTTGACTTTGATATATTAATTTGTTTTATTTGAGTTTATAGCTCTGCAACCAAAGACCGTTACAAATGAAACCTGTAATGTAACGAATGTATCGAGCCGTATGGCACAGTGAGTGCTAGTTTTGGCGTGTTTACTGGTAACACTGAATTACGCGACTGTGGCGACGCCTCCAACTGCCAATTTATGTGGCGCGATCTCTAATGTATTTACATACAAGACTAGGTCGGGTCATTTAAAATTTGTTATGATAAACAATCTCTTTGTTATATTGTATGCCTATACACAGAAAAAACCTTACAGTACTTGAACAAAAGAGGTCCAGTATCGTATCGTATCTAATACAAGTACTTAGTACGGTATGTGTACCAACAACAATTACATAAGAATGACATTTCAAATTTGTCTTACCTTGTAACTCAACCTTGAACCGTATTAAGCTTATCTGAGCATCATCACAAGCCGAGTCTCCATAGAGCCAGCATATTTATAGGGACACCCTCGAGGATTTATGGGTGTGCCCCTTAATATATGCTTAGGCATACTTGGTGTGAGATATTTAATTAGATGCGTTGAAGTGATAACCCTGTTGGATGCTTAAGGCTTAGACGAGAGGGGAATATAATATTGATCTAGTGTTAATAAAATATATACTTTTAAATTGTATCTAGTGTTTAATAGTTATTTCAATATATACATAATTGATGGCTATATAATAAGGAAATCTTACATGATTTTAGGTACAGTATTTTCGATTCATTTATTCCCATTCATAGGTACACTTCCGTGTTCATTCGTAACAAGTACGGTACATGGCTAAATAGATGACGTATTACCGTCACCGTAAGCTCTGTGAAGAAATACTTTAACAAATGGTTCATGCAATTGTGCAAGATGTTTTGTTTAAGACTGTGTAAGCATGTTATTCGTGCATCCAAAAGTTGTGTTTTTAGATAAAAGCCAAGATTCCCCTACAGCCTCGTAATCAGATAGCCAAATAGGCTGTATCCACACTCGGAAAGTTGCGAGCTTCGTTCGAGTGCGTGATGACATGTGTAAGAGCCCTTAGAGCTGTCAACTGAACTTACGCTATGCATAGTCTGTATTCTGACTATGCACACTTTATATAAAACGTCAATACTAATAAAAACGATAATAATAATCATATTTACAGAGACATCCACATCAATTAGAAACGATATTTAACATTAAATAAAATTAATAAAGAATAATTGGATTACTTTGACATACACATAAAAAAAACATTTTGAATTTATAAAACTTGTTTTCAGTCAGCTACCTGTGGAAATCTAAAATGACGTCCAGCTAATAACTCACTAAAAAGAAGTAATGAGAGGAGAGACAGATGACAAAATAATATACGTTTTATCCTTTAGATTTAACTATATTCAGAGTCTATGAATGGTGATAAGAGTCATCTCGAACGTTTGAAACTGGCTGTCAGGTGAAAAGTAGTCTTTGAATAGCCAAAGACCTTGATAGAGACATCGCTGGTCACTCAATCATCTTAAGTATTGCGAAAGGGTTAACGGTCATGTATTGTTTTGGATTGTACTGTTGTATGCAGAAATGCAAATCGAATCATACCTCCTCACATTCTATTCGGAATGTATAAAAATATAAAAAATGCTTTTCGAATACGTATTAAAGTAATGAATTACATATTGCAGTCAATTTATAATATAATATACAAGTACCTACATATTATGTGTCAAATGCGAAAGATTTTTTAAACCCGTAAACACACGGCATTTGTTAGAATAAAGATATCTAGTAGCATTTAATGTACCTCCTATCTAACTGGAATAATCTACTTCTATGCCAAACAAACACTCGACTTACACCGAAAATAAATCCCTAACTTTACAACTTAGGACCCAGACTATAACTTGAAGCTCTGTTGACGAGTCCATAGGCCCGTTAACTTAGTTATCTTGATTACGAGCCATTGTTCGTAGGAAGGGCTCACACGCCACTCGCGACATCGATTCAGCCGCGATACGATTTTGATTGCGATACGAGTTGTGTTTTTATTAAAAGAGAACCGAGTAATAATGGAATGGAATTTATCGGGCTATGGGATAGTAACAGATATTTTGTATCGATCCGTCATAACTTGGATGATATAAATGATTGAGGTAAATTTGTGTCTCGAAGGTTTTGTTTATCTTGATAGGGATTGAAAAATTGCACTGATCTAGTAAAATATTAACCAGAAAAAATGTTACAAGGAAAAGGAATCGTAATTACCAACAAACATGTACATCACGCTCGTTTACATTCATGAGGGATAGGCAGCAATGATAACAAACATTAGATTATAAAAAACGAATTCTTAGACAACTGATACAACTTGAAAAAGGGTGACGTTAGTAATACCTATAACCGCCGAGCTTGCATGAGAAGGTGTATGAGTGTCAATGAAGCGAAAGTGGTCTGTCAGGATCGGGGCAAATTGGAATACGTGACCACTGCCTACCCCTCTACAGGGAATCAGGCGTGATGTATATGTATGTAGAATACAACTCTTATTCCCGTTTTACATTCCACCTCTAAACCTAGCAATATAGTAGTTGTAAATCTACTTATTTATTTCCTTTCCTACATGTCTTCATAACTAGTTCCCTTCTGGGTTGTCATGCCATCTTATATGCTACGTCGGTCGTGGAATTCGCTGTCAAATCGCATTGTTTCTGAATAGCTAAGAGCCAGGGAAATGCCGGTTTTAATCCTCCGTTCCCTTGGCAAAGGTTAATGGATATATGTGTCTTTATACTCTGTGAATAACGGGTATAGTTTACATTTTAATAAATATTTAGGGCTAGTATTTAACAAAAATAAAAAAAATACGGAATTACTCTTGAAAAATACTGAATTGTACCAAAATGATAGAGCGCAAACTTAACGTTACCTTAATGCGTTATTATATATTGTATAATATGTATCATATAAAATATGTATCAAATATTTGACTGGAGTTACGATTGCATATTTTGTTTTCTAGTTTTTGCAACATATATTGGTGTAATTTAATAGATTTAATCTGTGGTATTTTATTATTAATTTTGGTGCTCAAGGAAGTAATTTTAGTAAAATAATATTAAAATGTAATACATTAGCAATAATATACATTAAATTATCTGTCTTCTTGTTTATAACCATCAAAATATACCATAAATATAACATCCATTCGATACTATATCGAATCGTTCCGCCTTCCCAATCCTAGTCGTATCGATACAGAATCTGTGTCTATTAGTATTCGCAAGGTATCGCTTGTATCGTTTGTCTAATTAGAGACATAGTCAGTTTATTTGTCGAGTAAACGAAGCGTCTATCGGAATGTTTAGACGTCTTTGGCTTGTTAGATTTAGAGCTTAACATATATCTAACATATTAAATTACTATACTACCGTTGAAGATCCATAATATGCATCACCTTCAGCTTTGTACGAAGAGGTAGGCAGAGATCACCTCCTCCATTATCTCGATTTTGTAAAAAAATGCTGTATTGTAATTCATACATCACCACTACCAAAATATATTCTGTGGTCATAGGTATATCTAACCTCAACCTTTTTCAGAATGTTGTCTACATGACAGTTATACTTCTGACAGTTTTATAAATAGTTATAGGTACTTACATACAAATTTCAATACTTACGTCCTTTTATCTCCTTAGAAAAAGACTTAAAAGAGGTCAGTAATCGTTCAAAGATTATACGTCTATAAAAAAATGCCCCATGCTCCATTCAATTGAAATGGCAGAGAAGCAAGGGAATATAACAACTTAATAAATTCCTTGATGATTCACTAGTAAGATTCGAAGCGAAATGCAGCGCTGGTATTTTGTCATGCCCGCTGTGGTGATACTGCGGCCGTAGGTAAACAATCTAGTGGCTGCAATTCACTTATTTATCTCTTTTTACGTTTATTATTCTTAGTTTATACTATAATGCAGAACCTTAATAGGAATTGTAACGATAATTATTGAACGAAGTTTTGTGATAGTAAAAATATCTAATGATTCTTACGAATATAACATACCAATATATTCTAATACCAAAATCCAAACATTCTTTATAAATTCATTATACGCACATAACACTCATTTTATTTCTGAATCACAAATCATTTGGCCTTCCCAAGAATATCAGAGACAATATATAATTTCCTAGCTTTAGCATTACCATGCAGCTTATAATAGCACTTTACTCATTTTTTATCCCAACTACAACAAACTAAAAATCAATACCTTTTCTATAAAGAGTCTCATACTCTACCGACTGAGTAGAAGTTATTATAGTAGATTGACAAAAGGAATATATGAGTGAGTGAGTGGAAGGGCGGTTACGTAGGCACGTACATAATATGACAGTTAGATAGACGCCTTATTGAAAAAGGGTGACGTTAGAAGTACCTATAACCACAGAGACAGGATCAGGACAAATGGGGATCCGTGATCTCTGTCTTTCCATCTACAGGGAATCAGGTGTGATTTGTATGTATGTACCCATTGTATCTATGAGTCCGAGAATCGATTCCCGGTGAGTACAAGCAAAAAGAAAGCCAGTGCCTCGAGTTGGAAGTGATCCAATCGCCAAGAAATAAACAAACTCAACTCTTGGGACTCAATAAGACGCTGAGAGAGTTTATTTTCGTAGTCATTTGCATTGATTGCTTTCTGGTTTACATCCGAGTTCTTTTATTGGCTTCATCGTTAGACTAATCGAGTGCTAGATGATCGGGTTATTAGATCGAATCGAATCGATTATGTATTCGCGTGAAAATGAACGCAGTTACAAGAAGTTTAATTCGATGTTGTTGAATTAAATTGCGAATCTATATATCAATGTATCAGCGTACCAAAATATAGGTTTTTCATTATAATTACACGAATATGATATGTCAATACTGTAATAATTGTCAATTAGAGATCAGTTTCGATTTAAAAAGGGTTCGTTCGGTGATTTGTGGTTGATCATTCAGCTTCACTGGTGTTGTTATTCGCTTTTTAACGATTGATAGTGTATTGTAGTAAATAAAATTTTGTAAACATTAGTTATAGTTAGATCCATAAAGCCGGCGTGATTAAAAGTAGGTATTTCATCGTATTGTCTATGGTCAGTAGACACCTAAATATTACGAGACAGTGAGCAACTAATGACAGGCGCTGTGTAGAAATGATAATTTAGCTATGACTCATAACGTTTAGCAACACTGAAGCCGTAACATTTATTCAGCCTAGACAGTTTGGCGACCATCTACTAGGATTAATTATAGCGAAAGTGCAGCGTTCTAATGCCAACGCATTACTCATAGACAAACTAATTAGAGCTCCAATATAAATAACACTGCGTACTATTTTAAAGATGACATGTAAGAAGTGTGGTTTTTCTTGGCGGGTGAAGTACTACAATTGTTGAGAATGTTAATTTATTAAAAAGCCACGATTCACGAATTAAGGTTTATTTAGCTATATTTAGGCAACATGATGAAGTTACTATAACTAACTCAAACACAAAACAAGTGTTTAATTGTAAATTTAGAATGTTAATTTATTTTCAAAGGATAGATATCCAAACTAGAGTACTTTAATTTTCTTAATCAGAAAAACAAATATTTTCTCAATTCTGGTAAGAACTATTGAATGTAATCGAATATTACGATTATGTTATGACATTAAACAAAAAACTGAGATTTTAGATAGAAAAAGTTTAGATCCTATCACAATGTAAAATAATTATTCTCAATCTCATCATATACGGAACTCTAAGAATACAATTTCATTTCAGCGGAACTTTATGTCCAAATTCATTCATAAATCGACCGATCAAGTCCAGAATCGATATCCAACTTTTCTAATAACCGTATCACAATGGAGGCTGCCAAATTAAAGGCAATTGTGTCCACCATTGCATTGAGCGAGGGACCCCATACACCCATTGTTGCTGGGCCAAACCCCATGTTTACCCACTGGGCCACTGCGAGGGACTATTGGTAACATCTGCCCTTCGTTCTTAATAGGCCTACTTGTTTGCTACTTATTAATATCTAGGATTAGTAATAATAACAAGAAGTTTATTGCGAAAGGATATTTGTAATGAATGAACTTCGGGATTGCAAAGATATGTGAACCTCCGACTACACTGTAACTGATATAAGTAATGAAGTCACTTATTAAGTAATAGTAGTGCCGAGGTAGTTTCATTTCACTAATTAATTGTAACACACATACGCTTCACAACTTGTGTATACAACTCAATTTTTTATTGTCGCGGGTTAGTCAGAGGCTTATGTGCACAGCTCCGAAAATTCATTGTCTCTTAACTTTAATCATATATGTGTGTCTATAAACGATTTTTCCTTTGAGGTGTATGCATATAATTTGCGTCCTTGGTTATTTTGATTGAGATGCTCTTATTTTTTAAGTTCACCATTTCTATCAAATTTGGTAATTTAGAACGCATCGAAATAATAAACGTGTGGCGTTCGTTAAAATCCTAGCATTATACAGCCCCACCATTTAAGTATTAATCTTTGTTCAAAATGAAAACATCCAAGCGAGTCGGAGACTTCCCGCCGGGTTGGCAGGCGCCTGGCGTATTATTGACCGGGCTAATATTGTTATTAGTTCAAATCGAGACGCCCGACTGTCTACGGCGACTTACTTTATCATTTATAGATGTTTCAGAGGGAAAGATTGTATTTTGAGATGAGTTGAACGTTGGTAAATCTTTTTAATCAAGCTTTAAACTACATAATTTTAAACCTAGTATAAATTATTCATTTGTGAATTTATTAAAAAGTAATATAGTTCATTAAATGCTGATACTGTTTAGTTGTTATTAAAGGTACAAAAGTAACCTTCGTTAAGCGAGACTTGTATTGGAATTTCAAGATAGTGTAGTCAATTTATACATATATTTAAGAATTTATTTTGCAACATAACAAGTAATAAAACAAAAACAAACATTCAACCAGTCCCGCCCAATAAAAAGCTGACAAGTTGTCAACGAAACGTCAAATATTTACACAGAGTAATTACGAGTGTGCATCGTCGAAATTGTTATGCGCTATCAAACTGTCAGGCGGTGAGGCATGAGCCGATATTAAGTCCACATTGAGGGGTGGATCACTTAAGTGGTTGTTTGAGGCCATCCATCACACGTCTGCCCTGGACGGCCGATCCTCAGAATGCACTAGAGGCGACACAGCCTGTGTAAGATAGACATTATGTTTATTTTATACGTGCATATTATGTTTGTTTTTGCATTGATACAACATTATGCTTGTATTTGTCTTACCTAAAGTTTTAGACGAGGTAATCACAATTAATTATATTAATATTTCATAATTCTTATTATGGTCGCGGACTAGAAAATAAACTAGTTACATTTAAGACGGCAGCTTAACCTTAAAATAACGGAAGCATTAATTACTTCCAGACCCAAGGTTAAGTTTAGGTTTCTAAAAAATTTGGTTTGTAAATACCGAATCAAACAACAAACAAAACTTTAAAGGATATAAAAATTAATAGTCTTAAAATCACAAATTTCAAACAAACAAATGATACCTATTAGAAAAGCCCTTTAAATGTGTTGAAAGCTTCATGAGTACTTTGTCATATCCACTAATTATGTACGTGTGTATGAAACTATGTATGTATGTAATTGTATAGCGGGATACTTTTTTATTTCACAAATAAAGCGGCCAGGCATGCTCCTTCGCAACCGGTCGGGATTATAAGCTAAGTTGCATTTATAAAACTGTCATGTAAGAGTAATTATGGACGCCATTTTTTATGCTACTTGTACTAGGCATGGGCCATCGTAAATGATAAATATCGATACGATAAAATCGACTTTTTAGATAACATGCTTATTTACGCATCGTCGATAATCTTAGATGGAGTAAATAGTATTCTTATTCTGAAGTATTATTCGTTTAGCGTATTATAAATGAAATTCTTCATTTTTGTAATTATATGTTTCCCTGATTTGTTCTTCTTACCTACCTAGTACAAAAATATTCTTCTCCAAAATTAAAGAACACGTTAAACGTATTTTCAAAATCTTTAAAAACTACAATCAGTACCAATAGTGTTGTAGGATATAATAGTAACAAAAATGTTTGATATTCATACCATATTCTTGTTCATAATATTTTCGTTGGGATGCTAAAGTATGACACCGACTGACATTAAGTATCATTGCCAAGCTATAAATATGAAAATGAGCTGTTTCTCGTATAACTAATGTTTAGCTACGGATCGTTAAAATGTCATAATTTGAACCAATGATTTTGTATTCAAATATCACGTTAACATTTTCGTTGTTCGCCTTCAGATTGAAACATATTGTAACAATATGTTAACGTGGATGTATTTTAGCTTCTTCATGCCCTATATGAGATAAGCTTCATGTATATATCGATTAATTAATGTATCGATTCAATATTTATGTGCAGTCTAGGTGCGTTCTATGCATAGGGCGTTGTAAACCGCGTTTTCTGACAAATGGTCGCAGCCAGCGTCTCTCCGACGGATTTATTAAATAAAATTAGCCCTCCGATGATTAATGACGCTCGTTCGACTTTAAAACTATTAGTTGCAGCAGCAATATATCTTGAGTGTTCATAAGTTTCTACTCACAGTTACTATTAAGCTGGTGGACTGTGGTAGAGTATGGTTTGCGGTTTACTTTCTAGTGTTAAGGCACTTTATATTGATTTCTTCCTAGTATATTAGACCATACGTAAATAAAGAACTGTTAGTATTACATTTCGTAAAATCATAAGAAATTTATCAATAATTAGATGTGATATAGAATGTAACAAATACACAGGAAAGCGCGCGCAATCACCGCCATTTTTAACAAACAAACTTGACATTTTTCTGTGATCCCTGAGGCAACGATACGTGCCGGCAAACAGCCAAAGCCGACGCGGTCGCACGCGCGCATCTCACGCATGGATTAAAAGAGGAAACTCACAGCTTAACCGGTCAAAATGGACTAAATTTATTTTACGAATTTGAATCTAGTTACGTATGTTTAGAGTTCAATTTACAGTGGCATAAGCTGCTTTCGTACTTTTCTAAGCTACCAACGAGGTTCTGTGTAATGTAAACTCTATTTTGAAAGTCGTAACATTAAATTTTGATGTTCGCGTGACGTGTAAATATGCCACGGACGTGCGGCGGCATAATGCCGTCTCTTCCATATGTCATTCTGTGTTGATTTGACAACGACGCGATAAAATGAAAAGGGTGATTATTATTTTAATTAATATTCGTTGAGAATGTTGCTAGTTACGTGACAATGGCTTTTTTATTGCTGTAACCAGTAAAAAGATATTGAGCGGTAAAACAAACGCATATCTTATACATACTATAATGTATCTTTATACATAACTCACGTTCTTTTCTTGCTTTCGGGTTGGACTTTGGAACTTTAAATAATTATACTTACTGCTTTGGAAAACCCAATATGATTTATGAGGCGACTAGGGTTGTCTATAACCAATACTTCATACTAATTTAATCACAACCCTAAAAATAAAGCTACACCGTGACCGTAAAAAGTCTCTCGAGGTTCTGTCTACCAAATAGGGATAAAACAACGTGGGCATGTGTGTGTATTTCGTAATGGAGTAGTAAATTGAATACTTAATGTTGGATACTAATCTAGGAAACAAAATGGTGGCAAATTGAGTTAAATTTGCAACACAAGGTTGGCTCGGAATAAAAGTGTGGCAATTTTAAACAAATATGGCTGACATGACATGATTTTATGTCCTTAACATGACACGACTTTAAATGGCCCGTGGGTGTAGCAGATACACAAAAAATAGGCAGTGTGTACACTGATCTAGATTTTTAACGATTGTTTATATTGTTATATATACAAGAATATAATATATACAAGTTTATAATACAAGATATACAGTAGTTCTAAACAGATGTTTTAGAAACTAGGTGTCTATTGGGGCGATAGGTTGCAACCTGTTACCGTGTTGGTCTGATAGGAATGGTCTTGCACTGAACCCTTCCAAGTCGCAAATTCGGAATACGGTGGATGTCTTGTCGGCCAATGGTGTATCTATCAGGGGAAACGTCATAGAAAGGGTAGAGGAGGTCAGGAACCTGGGCCTACTGATGGACAGTGGGCTTCGTTTTGAGAAGCATGTCCTCAGTGTGGTTGGGAACTGCTTCTACCGTTTAAAGGTGCTCTACAATATCCGCGAATATCTCAGTGTAGACTTGCGTGTCTATCTGAGTAAAGCGTTGATATTGTCGAGGCTGAACTACTGTGATGTTGTCTATGGTAGCTGCATACTTGGCCGAACTAGGAAATTGATACAGCGGGTGCAAAACGCATGCGCCCGTTTTTGCTTTAATATACCTCGCCGTTCCCACGTCACTCCGTACTTGAACGACGCTAACTTGCTGAACATGCAGTCCCGTAGGCGGCTGCACCTTTCAACGCTGTTGTTTGGTGTCATTCGGTCGGAGGGCCCGTCTTACTTGTATAGAAAGCTCAAGTGGTCAGTGAATCCACGGTACTTTAAGATTAGGGCTGCTTTGCCGGTGCACCATTCGGCAGCGTTTCGGGGATGTTTCAAGTTTGCGGCGTCCAAGTGCTGGAATGATATACCGCCACCTATCCGCGATGTTGTTTCTAGGGGAGTCTTCAACCGTAGGTTCAAGGCTTATCTTCTGGAGCAACAGAAATCCATCCCCTAAATCCTGTCAATGATCTTACCTTGTGTTTACAAATACCAAATTTCTATAATTGTATCAGATATATATTCATTTATTGGATGTATTTACATATTTAAGCTTGTGTACAGAGATCTATGTATGTGTATATACGTGTTTGCTTGTGTATTATGTTTGTATATATTTCAATAAATATGTTTTACTTTTATACGTATTTAATTATACAGCGTTTGTTTATCTATGTATAGTATCTATATATATAATTTAATTTTGTACCTATTATTAATCGTGTGTACTATTTCGTAGGAGTTTTTATACTAAATTATATAATTTTTAACATCTAAGTACGTTTACCAGTTTTTTTATTATTATTTTTTATCATTATCATTGTATGTATGTACTATGTGTATGTATGTGTGTATATATGTATGTATAGTATATATGATTTTCAGCTAGTGACAGACTTAGGTTTGGGTGCTGTCGGAGGATCAGTGATGCTGCTTAGCTGCATCAAATACTGAGACAGCACCTTTTCACTGTGTGCCTAGTGCCTACTTCTTATATGTACGAGTATTGTTGTTGTATCAAAGTGTGTATAAATAGTGTTATGTCAAAATGTATATGTGTAGCAGTGAATAAATGTTGTTCTTTCTTTCTTTCTTTCTTTCTCTTATCAACGTATCATATATGAAGCAACTATGTCGAGAAATTACAATCACCATAAGAAAAAAAGTATTTATAATCGCAAACCTTAATATATTTATATATATATACACATCGCGCTCTCTTCTTTACTGAGGGACAGGCAGAGATCAAGAATCCCTACTTTTACCGATCCTGGCAAACCGCTTTCGCTTCATTGACATTGATATACCTCATACACGCTCCGCGGTTTTAGGTCCTACTAACATCACCCTTTAACAATATGCTAGTATGTTTAAATAAATTCATTATAAGACTTATACATAGTGTGTATAGTCCTTTATCGACAGATCTTAGTAAACCTTTGTCTCGAATGTTAATCTCTTAATAATCTGTGGTAGTAATAGCCGAAGCTAAGGATTTGCGTAGGCAGCCTGTGTTTTGAAATAATAATACACGGACGTATATGGGCATCATTAGGAATCGTTTTGTTCTTCGCTTTATGCTATAAGAACTAGTAGTTATATGCGGGTTTACGTGTTAGATATGGACATTAAATAATATATGTATGTACCTATAACCGCCGAGAGTGTATGAGAAGATGTATGAATGACAATGAAGCGAAAGTGGTTTGTTAGTAACGGGACAGATGGGCATCCGTCTCTGCCAACCCTTCTACAGGGAATCTTGTGTGATGTGTATGTATGTATAATAAGTAATCTTAAAGGTCAGTTCAGTTTTATTACAGAGGAGTAGTTCGGTAAGGAAGATTCAGACGTTTCTGAAATAATGTACTTGTAAAATCTTATTATTTTATTAAACTAATATAGCAACAACAGTCCTTCCAGCATATTTTTAGAATCAACTTAGGATTAGGTTTTATTTCCAGATAGAGTATTAAGCAATATTATATTCTATTTTTTAACGACAATAGGCTCAGTATGACAAAATTGACTATTAACTAAAACATAGTCTTACAACGCTTTCGAAATGAACAGATAGATAAAATCATCATTGTCACTTTTAGTATTAAGCTTGTGACACTAACAAGGAAAATTAATGAAGACTCGACAGCCCATCGTCAAATTAGATACCATTAATCCCCACCGCTTAGTAACCTTCTACACCTTGTAACGGCAAATTATTAGCGATATAGTTACGTCCCAGACTCGCACGGAATACATGTACGTATAATGTTTATAAACATCAGTACAAACATTAATTACTACACCAAACAATGAATTGCATATCAATCCACGTTTAGGCCGGTAAAAGGGTTTAATTAGTAATTACTGCGATTCAATGCACGCGAAGCTCAATGAGTAATCAATGCGGACGATTGCGTAAAGATTGGCCGGTGTAAACATGGGCTTATGGCGGATTTTGGGAAGTAGATGCCTTTCTTTTCGGTTTGGTAGTGTGCTAATTAAATACGGAAATGCAAAGGTACAAATTACTGTTCGCGATGACTTATCTTCCAATAAACGATATGTCTAAAACAATTATAACTAAGCCATTTTCGTTTGAGGTGTTCTAGTAGAGATTTTGAACACATCTCTAAAAAGTATAAGATTTTGTTAAAATTCTATATGTATTGATTTATTATTATAATTCATAGCCAATCAGTAGCATTTCGCCAAAGTAGTTACGTTCATCTCTTATGACATGCCAAAAGGAACGCTGTCTATCTATTTATTTTCTAACTAGTGTAACATACTAAATTTCACGACCTTTTTTCTTGTTAGGGTAGTCTGAGACTTTAGTGTCACGTGTGATAAGTAATTACTTCAATATGACTCATACATCATCAGCCTATGTTTGAAAGCAGGCAATCAAAGTATTATTTGGTTCATACTCTCACGCTCCGACTCGTAAGTGGACGGTACAGAGAGCCAATACCAAAGTGCACACGACCGCATTTCTTAATGGGGCCTCTTGTAATCGAAACTTAATTGAGTCCTTTTGTCCAAGAACAATAACATAGTACTTAAAATTTAATACATAAATGTACGCTTTACGACTATTATCCCCGGTGGGGTAGTCAGATGATCTGGTGCGATACCTGCAATTACGGAGAAAGTAATGTATACATATGTATCTAGTGCTAATTTAGGATATAAAAAGAATGATACTAAATTTGCAACTGTTGCTTGTAAATGGCGACATGAATTATCACCTGTCACATTGAGTACTGACTATCTGGTCAACACGTCGGTTCGAGGTGGCCATAGAATTACGACCTTCGCAATTGTGGACACCTGAACCTCTGACTGCCCCGCAAGAGTTAGTGGTCGTGAACGCGTTTGTCTTTTTGTTTTTGATACTAAATTGTGTATGATGTATAAACTACTTCTTTAAATGGTCTGCATTTAAAGTTATTACTTTAATATGATTATTTTTACATAATATTCCGAGTCGCCGTCGCCGTTAAGTAATGCAAAGTCTGAAGAATACATTGTCTTCCTTACAATGTGTTTCTTCACAGAGCAAGTAAATGATAAATTTGTATTTTATCAGCAATGAATTTATATAGAAGATGACTGACAATAATTTTACGTATTATGTGATTCTTTTATACATTTTCGATGTGGCGGACATTATTTTGGTGTGTAAAATGAACATATTTTTAATAACTTTACGATCTTACTACAACTACAATTTAGTAATAGTATTAACTTCAAACGAGATTATAATCATATATATATATATATATATATATATATATAAACGTATAGATGCATGACCTTTAACCCTTGGTTAATCAGAAGTTAAATTATCAATCTCTCTATATTGCGGAGTTAGCGATTCTATCTCGAACTCATGTATGTGTTCTAGATATTTTTAAACACCTCTTACAAAGATAAAAAAATATAGACTCGTTGACTGCCGTGTCTATTCCCCGTACAGGATGAATACTATTCATGAAACGTGACTAAAACTAAAGTGTAACTGAGCCACCAAGTCTCAGTTTTATTACTAACTCAGTCCAGGTTCGATTCCCAGTTACCGTATTACTGTGTGGATACACTAGGTGTCTGTAGCTTGTCGTCTGAGACCACCCAAGTGTTCGTGCCATTATTATTTAATCAGATACGAGAGAATAAATGTATTCATTATCAAGCAGAGGTCAAAGAACACATTATCTCGTAAAATCGCTATTTATGTATAATCTAGACGAAATCTAGGATATTATTTATGGCTAAGTTTATCTGATGGTGTCCGAATCTTATTTCTAGTTATAAATGGCATAATCTATTGTTAAATTTGGAAAGAGTTAATGAATAGGGATAGGTCGCTAAGACTAACGACATTAAAATACACACATCATGTTATACAATAGTGTATATATTGCAGCAAAACCTACCTAAAATGTCTCGATTTACTTTTTATAAAAGAAAATATAATTACGAGTATATACGAAATCTTATTCAACATACCATAAATTTTATTTTGCTACGAAAAAGGTGCATCACAAGTACAGAAAGTTACTGACAATATTCAACTTAGGCTAGGCTGCATCACTAATCCTCTGACAGCACCCAAACTTAATAAAAAGTTCATCAAAAGAAAAGATTAGAAACTCCTTCTGGTCAATCCTTTAAGGTTATACCAAAGTTCTACGTATTTAAATCACTAACCCGTAACCGAATACCCTCCAAAACCTCCATAGTAAATGAAGTACTAGAATAATAAATATCGAATATCACAAGGAAACAAGATAAAGGCTTAATAAAGTATTCGAAAGCGCTCTTATCGCCCCCTATCGGTGGAAACGGATACAAAGTATCGGGAACAAAGCTATCCACTTAATGGGCGATAAGCCGAGACATGTATTTGTTTATTCAATATTCCACACTTGAATATTCTTTGAGATAGGCTGATATACAGTTCAGGAATAGATAGTAATCATTGAGACACTATTAGATAAATTGAACTAGCCCCTTGGTAAGTTCATTTAAGACTTGTTTAAAGGGTGTTAGTCAACGTATATTTAAGACATATACTTATTATATAGGAAAGCCTATAACTCTACCAAATCGAACCCGGGACCTCACGAGTCGCGTTCACGTTTCACGGGAGGTCAAATACTTGGGAATATGGAAAAGCTAATTGACACATCATATATTTTGAATAACAATTGTAGTCAAAGAACTATGCAAACTTTGGATGAGATATATGAAGTATATTCGTTTAAACAACTCGAAACTAATTATTATACCTCTTACATACGAGTATATTAGAATAAAGTTTACCACTGTTGTTTGAACATTCTACAAAATAAAAATTCGACGTAGCTCAGTTGTTTGGGGATTGGCTCTGTATCAGTGGGTACAGGGTTCAAATCCTGTTTGAGCATGTACCAATGGAAATGAATTTTAATGAATTTCTATGTACATTTTCGTAATAAAAACACATTTACGAAATGCATCGAATTATACGGTGAGGGAAAACATCGTGAGGAAACCTACTTGTTCGTCGAACAGGTAATAGTTAGTGCTTGTAAATGGCGACATGGCTGACCACCTGTCACATTGAGTACTGACTATCTGGTTAACACGTGGGTTCGAGGTGTCCATAGAATTACAACCTTCGCAATTGCGGAGATGGACACCTAAACCTCTGACTACCCCGCAAGGGTTAATGGTCGTGAATGCGTTTGTTTTTGTTTGTACAAAATAAAGTTCAAAATAGTTAGATATTTCTGAGTTTTTCGTTTCTTTTTCTTAAACATTGGTATTTATTCATTTCAAAAACACCTAGCCTGCTTTATTAATTGCTAGCTAGAAATGTGTTAATAGATATTAATCTAAAGTAATAATATGATGATTTATCATGAATATGAATGCTAACGGATTGGCTGTGAGCTTGCATTGACGGCTGAGGTGATTTATTTAAATAACGTGCATATTTTATTGGTCTTAGATGATCCCACTGAATTTCCTAGGCTTGTGGGATATAGAAAATAATTAAAGTGATACCAGTATTTTGACAAGTGAATTGTAAACTATCCCGTGTGAGTCTGAGACGTAAAAAGAAAGCTAACTAGCTGCCGTTCTTCCCGAAATATAGTAGGAGGCGCTAAAGGACCGGCAAATGGAATCTATCAGACGATGGACTAACATTACTCCATATGCCATTACAACCCCAATATTCATGCTAAAAAGTGACAAAAGTGATTTTTTCAAGTTGCTGAGGTTCTGTAACCCCGAAATACCCCGAATGGGATTAAAGGCCGGGAACGATTTATTTTGTATATTTAATTGAAAGCCTTGTTAATTTCTTCACTGTAAAAGTTGTTTAAGGGACTAGGAGTCAATAGAATAAATTGGCGATTATAGAAACCAGCCACAGATATTCATAACACAACCCTGTAGTTATCCTAAAAGTTACTAAATAGATAAATATTACATCTCAGAAGTTGTATTCACTACGTAAGTAATAAAAGACAACTATGTATTATGTATGTATGTAACTGCGTAATACATTGAACTTTTCCATACAAACAAGTAGGAGTGAGATGAGTTATTTAAGACGCTCAATTATATGAACATCACACAAAGCTATGACGATAATTGATGTAGACATACATAGAGAATTATCAGTCATTATTGAATAAAAGGTACGGGCTTACCTTTTGAGAGACTCAAGAGTCTAGAGTTAAAACAGTTGTAGATGTGGATATATAAGCAAAAGAACAATTTACATATATGTAGAGCTGTTAACTCATTGTATAATAGATTTCCTTTTCTCCTAGTCCATTAGGCTACATACTAATAAAAATAATGGAAATAAGTGTAGTATAGGATTTGCGTTACTAACTAGAATGTACAGTGAACAAGTTATTAATGTAAGTGCATTGTAAAAAAAGTAGTTGTTTTGTTGAATAAAATGCATATGAATCTATTTGGCTTTGAAAACCGCAAACCACGCCGTATATTATTTACTAGTATTTTGTTTTAAAAGTTCACTTCTACTGAACTTTTTAGGCCATTACTTGTAGCTCACACTCTGAGCGTTTAGTTAGCGGCTGATCAATGAAAACAGGTTTCTTGGCGTGCGTGGCGTAATCCCTTGACCCTTGTCCTAATCTGTGAATAGCTCAGGTACACTGTAGTTGCTCTGTGAATCCCTTGGGTCGAGGTTATCTTCATTCTGTGGTGAGCCGTAATTCGGAAGCTTGGCTTGTAATGAGGCAATTTGGACGAGATAGGGTTAATTATTTGGCTAAGGGTTAGGTAATAATGTTATGGTTGTAAGAACATGTAGAGTTTGCGTAATTATGTTCGAGATAGGTACAGTTTTACAGCAACAATACCTACACAAAATCAGGAGAATGCTCTCTCAAATGACTAGTAAACAATTTTGTTTTTTAAAACAGTAATAAACAGTATAAACTATGCAGATATGTTCTTTTGTTCTCAGTAGTCTACAAACCCACTTGAAACTGCTAAATTTTAACAATCTGCGTATTTGTTTACCCATCTTTTAGATTTATCTAGAAACTAGCGCCAACATTTACAACCACCATTTGTTTTAGCATCTTCAAAAAGAAATATAAAAACTAAAAGCTTAATTTTTCAAACCCAACCAGAGAGTAATCAGAAATAATTACGAGATTTACGAGAGAGATCAACATGAAACGAAGCAAAACATTCGCCGGTTCCCGCCAAAAGGCATAAACGTCACCGCCGCGTTCCCATTCTGACACAAATTACATTGTTTGACCGAAGCGAACAAATTTATTAATAGTATCCCTCTACAAGTGGAGAAGTAATAATCGTCCATCTTTGAGATATATCCAAAGATAAATCTCTCGCCGAGATATGGATTGAGCGGGTTGTAATAAAAATAAAAGCGTTGTAAGGCAAAGCGTTGATGCTATGACAAATTAATCGAAACGATCCCGAGATGCTGTAAACCCAGTTTCGAAATAGACTGGCTATTAAAGCCGGCAACATAAATGTGGCTATTCATTTCGGCTCAAACAATACCTGTATCACCGAGCATTGTAAAAAAATACAACATGCTTAATAATGGGTCAAATATTAAACTCATATACCAAATATATACAAATACATATTTGTTTTGACACATTCGCATATAAACCTTTTCATTGTTCTTAACGCTTACCTATGCTTGTTTATGAATTAAGATTTAAATGTTAATTATCTTATTTTATTTTCAGGTAAGGCGTTTTAATATTAAAGGAGTACCTACTACAGAGCAATATTGTAAGTTTTAATCGTAATTTCTATTTATGTGTCTTGTACTAAGGCAAATTAAATCACCTTATATTATCACATTACAAACACTTAAAAATTACTTATATGTGAATACGTGTGATTTTACATATATAAGACATTATATTCCTTTCGGTGTAAAAAACCTAACCTCTGAGAATATAATAATAAATTCTAGGTTACCTTTATCATATTTATCAGAGTGCTCATAGTATTCATGTGGAATATAAGTGATAGGTATCTTAGAACTATAACGTGTAAATCCTTTAAACATAAATCACAGATTTTTGTACATCAAAAGAATTTTTACAACTCTAAACAAAGATACTAAAAATATTTACAAGAAATGGAATAAGAGGTTATGGAAGTTCAAATTCTGTTATTATATTCTACTCACACCTGAACTGAATCCATCATCACTTTCGAGAATTTAGTATTTAATTTAGTGCCTAAATTCCTAGCCAACTGACGTAAGAAATGCTCCTCAGTTATAAATTACGCTTTGTGTGAATAATGAGCTTGAAAGCCCCGACTGAATGTTGCGAATTCTACCAAACAATACTCGGCTTATTACCATCTAGGGGACTATTCTGATATTAAAAGTACGACAAATAATTGTTAATGTAGATTAAAGTAATGTGCTAATTTACATTATGTAATTAAATACAGTACATTTCAATAGGTTTATGACACATAATTAAGCACCTTTTTGTATGATTATTTACTCTAAACTCCTATAGACTTGATCACCAATAGTTTGAGCTACACACTTAGTACGAGTAGCTTTGGATAATTGATACAATAACAGAGTGTGGCAATAAAATTTTTGAAACCATTTTCAGCGATTAATGATACGAATATATCCATGTAAAGAATAAAAGAGCGTGCATGTGAAGGTAATGGATGTGAGTGAAGCAAGAGAGATTTGTTAGGATCGTTCCAAGTGGCGATTGATAGTCTCTGCCTATGCCCTTGGGGACATAGAGACGTGAATATGTGTATGTATTATTTACAGCTTTCAGATTTTCTTTACTATGCCTAAATATCTAGCGTTTCAGAATAGGCCTCCTAAGTCGGCGTAGACATAACAAATGCTAACTAATTTTAGAATAAAAACAAGCGAACACAGCAATTAGTGCGCTCTGGAGTGACGCCAAAAAGCGCGCCCTTTTCGTTTATGATGCGTGGGGCCGGTTATTTGGAGGGAAACCTTTTTGCAGCTTTTTAGCGGGAAAAAGTCGTTAATGAGGCGCCGAGATCGCTGATGCGGCTTTCAACAGGTGTGCTCAGGTTATAAATAAGACACTCAGCTGTCTTAAAGAGACGGTTACGATATGCATAAACTACATTTAGCTTTATTTAGCCTTCATCAATGGAACACGTAGACTTTGAGATAATCTGTATGCACATAGGTGTTTTTCAAATGAAATTCTCTTACTTGGTCAGTCAATTTGATGAAAATTATATTGTAAAGCAATTAGACTTTTTACTATCATATTACATTCATGTAAAGACATACAGACTTACATCTTATTTGCAAACACTAGTTTTAGTCTACATACGATAGTAGATTTGAAATTTTTCGTTGTCAATTTATCTTTTATGTACATGCAGTACATTTTTTTGGAGAGTTCTGTTATGATATCCACATGCATTGTGCTTTTATATTTGCACAGTACTAACAATAGCATAAACTTATGAGAAGGCTATATACACTACAGCTTCAATGTCATCACCACACAAAGCAAGTATTGATGTTTTGAGCACACTCATTGTGCACAATAAAATAATTACCTACGTATCAATCAATCTATCGTTATTGGCCGAATCATTTCCTGTACCATAAACAATTAAATTACCATAAATTCCACCTAATTGCCGAGCGCTTTGTCTATGGATCACCGCCCACGAGTGTTGCCAGCTCAAAATAAATAGGAGATGATAAAAGAATTGGCTGATAATATTGTGAGGTCGCCCACCTTCCTAATTTGTCTCTGGGAGAAAGTTAACCTCAGGGCGGGCTTATCTATCGGATTACAACAGGCAATAATACCTGCACTTCCTCATAATATTAACATGTCTTTTAACTTAATACGAACTTCATCATTATTCCTAGCATAGTAGTTTATCTCTGCAATTGAAGCTGAGGTCTTTATGACAATTTTGAACCCACTTTTCACACGTATCTAGTCCCCAACATGACAGGTGAAGTGAATTTCACCGTATACTGTTCGAAGTTCGAAAGAATAAGCACGTCATGAATTACGGCATTGTAATCTCCGCAAAAGTCAGATATGGAATCGTAGAATAAGGAAATATAAACTAGCGGTATTCAAAAGGTTGCGTTAGAATAACTTCAAATTGGTTAGAAATTGCGATCGAAAAGAGTGAAATACTATTTAAGAGCCTAAAATTTTAATAAAATGCCGAGCATTAATTATAATAATTATATTTAAATGAAATCCCTGAACATTACAAAATGTAATACGTAAGTTTATTCAGTACAAACTCCAAAATGTTAGTGACCTGATTCTTGTAGAATAACACTTTGAATCCAACTTTTTGAGAGTAATTACTCAGCAATTACGTGTACACTCCATTTAAATGATCAAGTGACTTTCAAAAGAGATTACTTTAATTTGCCGCTGCAGTGATTCTTGATTTATCAAAAAATACTTTTTTTGTTTTTTGATACTCTGTTTTGAGTATAACTTTTTTAGTATTAGTACTAAATATTATCAATACTTAATTATTTAGGTATAATACATGTAAGGCTGAATAAGAAAATAAAAACTGTTTCACGACTATAAACCCTGTTGGGAACATCTTTATAATTACGGAGTTAGTTATATGGCTACTTTAAACCTACGTATTAAGTATACAGTACCTTATGTGACAGTAACAATTAAATTTGAATGGACTACATATAATATGATAGCTATAAAATCTATCCTACAGAATATTAAGTGTTGTTTCTTTTAAAATGTACCCATTAAATCATATTGTAATGGATTCTAGTTTAATATAGACCTTGTAGGGTTAAAAAGCTGTAAAAATACGCTAATGTAGTAAGGGTTGACGTCATGGATCGTAAACTTTACCCAAATTAGTATTTAGGAACAATTTGCTATCTTGTTTTATTTCTATAAATCGGTTTAAGGTTAAGAATCATATTAGACAAAGAACATTTCGACAAATTTAATATTTTAGATAATCTACTACTGTATAATATTGTTATTATTTTTAAACCCTGATTCGGTTTAACTGTGCTTTTTATGCACAAATTAAATCAAAATCGTAATTCTTACTGAACATTAATATTGCCTAATAGCAGACTATGTTATGTTCTAAATATGTAGCCTGTTTTTTATATATAAATTTATAGGACTGATTTTTCTAACTACATCTTATACATTTATAACTCTTTCTTTAGGCTAACACGGAAAGAATGAGCTACCTATCTCAGTCTACCAACCGTGGCTGGGAACAGGCGTTATAGAATCGCCATTGTTGTAGGGAATCGTTCTGACTGGAGATTTATTCGCTGCCCTTATGGAGAGCGGGAGAATTGTGCATTGTGCACGAGCCCTAAGAACTAGGAATAAATAACAATATAACCGCAAAAGTTTTTAACATCATATCATTATGTGGTTAAGGATATATAGTTAGGAATTCTGCCCATTGCTTGGTATTAGCAATGCCTGTAAAGAATAGGTATATGTTTAAATAAAGGATCAAGATAGTTATAGATTATGGTTGGATCGCAATGAAACGAAAGGAATAAATTATTTAATCCGATTTTGCTTCAATTATTTTATTTAGGATTTTCCTGATAATGTAAAGTGATGGACGTGATTGTATGTATTTATGTATAACCTACATTTTACTACGTATATTTAATTTCAATAGGTATATACATCACAAAAGATTCATTCCTCCAGACGAACCAAGCCGAAATAGTAAGAAACCACTCGCATTTTACGTATACATATATGTACGTTTATACCTATCTACCTAAAACTCAAAGCCTTATAGAACCTACCACATCCACGGTTTCTGCCATCCCGGTGAATGGCAACACAATGCTCCCAGATCGGGACTACAACCGTCGGCTGCCCAAACGGTGCTCGCAGGATTCGAACCCGGGATTAATGTCGCATTGTTCCGGCACAATCGCTATGCCACTACGCGTATGTGTGTCGAATGGCCTCTTTAATTACTCGGTATAAGGAAATGTGTGCTATATAAAGGTAGTATTCGAAATAAAGTTTAAACTTTTAAATTATATTGAAATGTCAAAATAATATTTCACTCTATAAACTTTATGATACGGTGTTAGAATTTTTAAATTATTTTGATTGCTTAACCAAATTGTAAATATCCTTAAGTATTAATTCGTAGCTTAGCAATATTAGAAATATGCTTTTACTTCTAGCAACTGACTGATGTAATGTAAGGTTTAGCTAGACTTTTGTTCTGTCTACCTTCTTGGAAGTAATGCTAACGATGACTGAGGACTTCTTATTGAGTCCAAGATTCTGTCTTCCTTAAAAGAGAAAGAAGTACGAGAATTTTTAAACGCATTCTATCTACGTATAGAATAAATATATTAAAATCTAATTAATGTATCTGGAACATTATAAATCGATATTACTTCAACAAATTACTAGCAATATTACGTCTTGTCAACTGTCAAAAGTGTGTCATTTAATCCAATTGAACATCGGATTAGTAGCCAGGTAGGTAAGTAAACAAAACACGAACCCACTGACCAATGCAAACAACTTAATAGTGGAATCGATTCCGACTGAATTAAATATAAGCACACGTACATCCAAGATAGGTCAGGTCATTGGCTACGAACCAAGACTTTTGACATATCGTAAAAAGCCACTAAATGTCTAGGGGTAAATAGAATCTATTGGGTAATGGGGTCACACCGTTTAACTTTACTGCTATTACAAACTCGCCTCGACATATAAGAATACTATGTACTACTCGTATGCTAAACTTGTTGACTGTGTGGACTGACTACCCGTCACTAAAGATACTAGCCATGTAGCTAAAAGTTAGAATTCTGTAAAACAACCCTTTTATAATAATGACAGTGGCGAAATTATGCCGAAAGGAAGTTTGTGATTTTACCTAAAATACGAACAAGTAAAAACGTCTCATTTCCCCGACATGTTTAATACAAAATACCTTTTGAACTTGTCCTATGAATGGCCCTTTCATGGACCCTTTTTAAGCCCTGTTTGCTCACAGTATTACGATTAGCATACTTATTAAGTTTTCATTTTAAGTCTGCGTATTTGCCAAAAACTCCCCTAAGATTTGCTCTTTAATTAATTTCGGATTATGGGGCCCCTTGTTTTAGATTTAAGAGGAATGTTTCGTGATTCGATTTAAAACGAAACTACGCTAACTACAGATACGCTCTTTCTTATATACATTAATATTAATGTGGATCAAACCCTTTTAGGGTTGCTAGAACCTCGGAGATACACAATTATTTCAGTCACCCTTGGAGTAACTATATGGTATGTGATAAATATTGAATATTAGTTTCAGATTGCTTGCTCTCTACACTTCATTTTATCCTAGTCTCTATGACGTATCCTTTAATAAGTGGAAAAGAAAAGCATCTTGTTATCATTCCATATGCGTTCCATTACAAGTACAGTACACTTTCGCTTCAGCAATACATAAAGAGCGCGTATTTCGAAGCCTTGTGACAGGTAAGTACACAGAATGTGACAAAGGGCAGAACCAAAGATTAGAAAGAGAGTGCACAAGGCTTCGGCGACGACCTTTCAGCCCTTTGTTGGCAGAACAATAACAAACAAACATACGTACGGGCCCTGTAATGAGCGGAGTGTACAGATGAAGTATTTTCGCAGATGGAACGGGAAAATGTTGGTCATATATTATGTATAGAAAATACGTGTAACGACTATTTATTAATTAGTAGAGATACAACTTATAATAACAAAATTATATATTTTATTTTTACTGAACTAATTTACTAAATACAAATCAAAAGAATTGACTTTGACATAAAGAATTGACAGTAAATCGCGGTGCATATTTAGTTAGAATACTATATTAAATATAATATACCACAATAAAATGCATGTTAATATTTTTTATTTACGATATACTTATAATGATTGCAGTATCACAAAATAGGTATACCTCTCCTTAATTATTTTAAACTAAATCAGCCCTTATCTTTAATCTAGTCTATCTAAATAATCCCAATCCAAGCCCATTTTTTCTAGATACATATTGCAACAAGTTGATCTGCCTCAGTTATTTCATCTGTGCATTGGTCACAATGGGCGTGCGTTAGTCTCGGTCGCCATTGTGATGCCAATGGGAGCCGCACCGCCACATCTCGTCTTTACGTTTCAAAATCGAATTTTTACCACAAATCCACTGGCTTTCTACAAGTAAAAATATATAGGTAATGAACATTGGTTGTGGAAGAGATGCAGATTTACGTGCTCATGTTTGTAATTTTAAGATGACGATATATTTTTTACTAAATAGTAATTCATAAAACATAGGAGTCTTATCTTGAGAAAGAGGCAGGTTTTAAGTCAAACATTGTTCAAATGGTTGCAAATAATTACACATATACACATGTGTCCTAAACTTAAACTATCACCTTATACATAATTCGCTACACCTCTGCATACACCTACTTATACTAAAGCGCATACATATGCTGCAATATAAGCAGAAGGTATTTGCAAAGTAGGTCGCCTTAAAGTTCCAGATGTGCCCATTGACATAATGATCCATAAATCGCCCAATAAAACAACACTTGCGAACGCATTCTCAAATTTATGCGCACGCGCCGCTCAACTTGACATGTGTCGTTTCGCGATCGTTATGCCCGAAACACGTGTGTGGTCTGACATTTGACACCAGCCATTGTTGCGCGATACGTCACTGTAGGTGTCAAACCGACTTCACAGTTAGGTGAGAGAAAAGTAATTTCTTGATACATAAGTATTGTAGGCTTAAGTTTAATGTACTAATTTATTAATGGCAAATTCTAAACACATTTACGAAATGCATTGAATTATCGGTGAGGGAAAACATCGTGAGAAAACCTACCTCTTCCCCAAACAGGTAATAGTTAGTGCTTGTAAATGGCGACATGGCTTACCACCTGTCACATTGAGTACTGACTATCTGGTCAACACTGTTATTCAAGGTGTCCATAGCATTACTGCCTTCGCAATTGCGGAGATAGAAACCTGAACTACAGACTACCCCGCAAGGGTTAATGACGGTGAACACGTTTGTCTTTTTTGTCAAATTCTCGTAATACAAGAAAAATTACATTATTAACATGGTCAGTTTGCAAAGATGGCCTTACTATGACTGCAAAGGAGAACAGTCGTGAAAGTATATGATTTAATTTATCACGTCACTTTGGACAACATTAACCCTTTTCACCTGAATCTCTGACTACCCCGCAAGGGTTAATGTTCGTGAACGCGTTTGTCTGGACCTTTTTGAGAGACTTTTCAAGAATAAGAATATCTAGGACGCATAATATAATACTATACAATGTAAAGCCATATAATCTAGCAACTGTTTACACTATTTTACTCCCATCTCATAACGAAACATGAACAAGTGAAACATCTATCTTTCCGCATGATGTCAATGCAACTACATTAGCATCAAGTATGGAGGCCAGATGCATTTTTATGCGGGGAATCTGGGCCAAGTGTGTACTCACTTTGACTTTGTTACATCCTTACGAAATGAGTACGAGGGTCAGAGGATTATGGAATGGTAACAAGGTACTGGATGGGAAATCTGTGAGAATATATGATAGATAGGTAGTATACATCCTATACTTTTTAATATTTTAGTCTAAATAGAAATACAGTATGTATTGTACGTATAAGAAATGAGTAAAAGAAAATAAATACTCGTATAACTAGTATGTATAAAAAAATAATTAAATTATTTTATTTAGTTTTAAGATTGTAAATATTTTATTAATTACTTGTAAAAATTTTATTTGTAATCGAGTTTTATCTGGAGACAGAGGCAGTTTTAAGTCAAATATTGTAGTTATAAGTATTTAAAGGTGTTTGGGATTGTATTTTATTTTCGGATAACTATGTATGTCTGTCTTTATGAATACATACATACATATATTCACGCCTCTACTTTCCCAACGGGATAGGCAGAAACTATTGATAAATTTATATCTCTACATACAATAAAAGAAACAATTGTAAAGTTGGTAACAGATTGCTAACTTATTGACAAAATTAAATTCATATAGAACAACATATGGAGCTCCAAATATTATTTTAATGAATGAAAAATGAATATTAATAAACCCAAAGAAATAAAAAGAAATCCATCATCAGTAACGACAAAATAATTGCAGTAATAAAATAAATTAGTCAAATTATTACCACGCTCATGTTTTATTAATAAGCAATGGCCACAGATTAGGAGTATTAATATCAATTCCATGTAGTTGTCGATGCTTACGACGGAATTAGGCTTCGACACCAACCGATTATGCCGGTATAACCTACATATACTGACGTTTAAGTGTAGATTACTTACTAGGGATTTGGTTGTATCTGTCGATGTTTATATTACTTTGTTGATAATAAATTGAAAATTGAATTGAATGGAATTTGTGTTCTGTACGCGTGAATATTTGTTTGGATTTTCATCTTACTTTCAAATTTTCTGGATTAAACTAGCTGAAATTCTTTTCACGTTGTAGTTGGTTTGTAATCGAATAGAATGAGCATTTCCATCTTCCTGTGTCATAGTAAAGGTTCTACGTGTAAGCATTTTATAATGTATTTAGTATTACATGACTTTGTTTGCTTTCTGACACAAATCATCTTGGAATTTTAAGTTCTCCAACCTTTAGCTAACCTTTTCAAAGTGGCATCATAACATTGTCCTTAACTATCTAATTCATGCATCAACCTTTATACTCACATTTGTTTGCTAATATCAGTACTAAAATGTGAGTTTTATGAATTCATTGTAAACTGACTATAGGTGTTTCTTTGTACGAAATTACTCGATTAAAACCTAGCTTCACACAGGTACCTCGTATGTAAGTTAAAACAATATGATGTCTCCATATTTTGAGAATCAATATCACAAAAATATAACAAACACAAACACGAGTTATACCACAAAAAGAATTATTCAAAACAATCCAGTAGTTCCTTATAACACTTTTAAAAAACACCATTAAACAAAAGACAAATTGGATCCTGAATTCCGAAACATATGACCACAATTCCAATCTATCGATAAGTTTTTTAGAGTGGCCCATCGCTATTAAAAACCAATTTGGGCGTCTAATAACACGCTGTAAAGGTTACCCATTGAATGCCGATTTGATGCAACAAAATGACTGGATGACCCCAAAATTGACAAGACTATAAAAAGAGATAATGGTATTAGGATATCATATATCATTTTGAGATCTATTGGTGGTTGATTGGCTTTGAGTTGAGTTGGATATTAAATAAATATATTATGTATTTGAACTTAGTGCATAGTGACAAAAACTTTAAAAATAAAAAAAATCTCTGAACCCTTATATTTTACAGATACTGGTAAAGTAGCTTATACATACATACATTTAAAAACACTACTTCAATTATCCCTAAACTTGATATAACAATTCTGTTTGAGAACACTTTCAAACTACTGTGGAAGGCTCGAATAAAACAGGAACCATGTCGCTAAATATTGTTTGCAAATCGCCTATATTCATCTAATTAACCCTTCACTCTTCATAATAACGCAGTTGGTTACATAATCGTCTCCGAATCAGATCAACTACGTAACTAAAGCAAACAAAAGAAGACTGAAGCGACCTCTGAAGTTCGTATCTATGGTAACAAGATGCACGCCGATAAATTACTCAAGGGGAATAAAATTTACGACGTTCTAGGCTTCGGTACATTGGAAAAGGTCTTCGAGAAAATCGCCTCTTAATTAACTTATTGCGACCCTTATTGACTTCGATTAATTGGCCGTTAATTTATGTTTACAAGGGATAAACGGGATTCTTACTTTATAACATGTCGGGTTTATAGAGATGGATATTATACAAACATGTCGGGTTTATAGAAATGGAGAATATACATAGTATGGGTAACGTTTGAGTTAGTGTTACTACTTGATTTCAGTTTAATAGATAGTCAACACCTAATGTATTAAGGAAAGAACTAAACCAGTGATTATTCAGTGCGATGGAAATGCGTTTTAATTGTATAAACATCTGGAAATAATCTAAAATTACTCTTAAAGTTAAGTTAAGTTATTGCAAATTCAACTAAAGAATGTAAATTACGTTCTATTTATGCCTTCAGTAAATAAAGAATGAAACACTGCACTTCATCCACTACATATATTAACATATACTATTTGAGCTTAATAGGGACTTTATAGTTCAATAAAACGGTAAACAAGTAATAAAACAAACCTTAGGTACCCTGGAAATAGCGCGCAGTCAAATAATCTATAAACCAGAGGTAGAAGCTAGTAAATATTCGACTTTACGCTCGACTGCTTTTATAAATCACTACGTGAATCACCACTGTTGAAATGGAGGATAAATCTCTCTATTATTAGGTCCATTTTAATTTGAACAATTCTCTAGCACCAATAAATAGGGGATAATAAATGTGCTATCCAAATATGGCGGCGAAAGTAAGAAATGTACTCGTTACATTCTGCTGCAACAGCTGATTGGAGCGGCGATGGCGCGCCATGTTTGTTTATTCATTTGTTCCACGGTACTGTTAGAGGCAAAAATTATGTAATGTATTAAGTATACGGTTTTAGAAGTACCTATACCCTAAGGGATATGTTTTAGAAGATCGAAGCTATTTGTTACAGATTTATGGAAAGATTTTGTTAATTAAGAATTTGTAGAAGAAGTTTAGTTATGCTTCCATCCACGAGATATTTACAAAGTAATTGCTTATTAACATTGCTTTGTAATTGCTCCATGTTTCATGCTAAGAGGATAATTTCATGGAATACGTAGATAAACATTATCCAGTCAATCAAGAGCGATATGAATAAAATTTTTTGTTTGCACATAAAGAAGGTTGCTATAGTAGTTACTTCTAATTACTTAAGATATGTGACAAAAATAGAGCTTTCATTCGTTATATTTTTCTTATATATTCATATCTATATACAGTTTTTCAAAACCTTATAAGAAATTATAAGTAATTTCTGACAAATTATTCTTGTACAGATACATAAATTCATCAGTTATTATAATAATTATCCCATAGTACATCCCTCCTACTATATTTTTATTTAATAGCTGCTATTAGGCACATTAAGGTCCGTTTATACGCTCACTGCCGTTAATCCCAGCGCTGATCCGTGGGTATTTCTCAATCACGGCGGAGGCTGCAGCAAAAAACCGTCTGCGCAGGAAACACCTGTCACTATGGCAAATTGACCGTACCTAATCGGAGTAACTACTTGTGAATAAAAAAACTTGGAACTCTTTAAGGTCGAACCAAAAAGTGTTTATGCAGCATGAATGAATTTAAATTTTGTTTACGATTGTTTTGGCAGTTTTAAAGTAAATGAGAATGAAAAATGGAACTTCGAATTCAAATGATGTATTTTTGTAGTGTTATTTAGTATTAAGAGTGCGAGTAAACATAAAAATAAGACTAAACGCTAGAATTAAAATCATACCTCAACTAATACAAAAACTGTGGTTAGCTACCTCACCTAATTAATTTTCGTGTCATAGATAGCAACGTCAGATACTAAAGTCTGAATAAGTAGGTTTCATTTTATTACCCTTACTAAATTACTTTGCTATTTTACTTACAGTACTATACATATCTAAACAAACATTATGAATCATTTTCATGGAATTTCAAATTCCTTTGTTACAAATTCAACCACTAATCTACTATACAGTCTGCTACAAATATTAAGTCATAAAAGTATCAGCGCTACTGGCTAAAAGTTATAAATTCACAGAGTACCCCACAGTGTCTAAGCATGTTACAGATAAAAACGTCTGTTTGAGCAATTACAAATATCAATTTCACATCAGTTAATGAGTTGGTTTTAATTAGAATCATTGATTGAAAGCTCAAGGTTGTTACTTTAAGAGTAGTGTGTTATGTAATGAAACCTGCTTATTTATTTTAATTCTAACGTCATAACTGCGTTTTTGTATCCATAGAGAAGTGAATGATACTTTTAACAAGATTAATTCGTTCCACTAGTTGTTACTCTACTTCTGCATTTTATTTGGTATATTTAGCATATCAATATGGTAGTCTAGGTCTAGTAACAATTAGTGCTAACTTCGAAAGGAACATAATTAATTCAGGATTATTTGATTACTTAGCTTGTAGTTAGAGTTAAGAATATGCAATCTACTACTCTTTTATAGAATAGAATAGAATAGAAAAACGTTTATTCACAATTATTATAGTTTATTATTATAGCTAGCTACCCTTCGAAGAATATCTAAGTTTTAATATGGTACATACATTCACGTCCTTTAATCCCTTTCGGGGTGGACAAAACTTCAGAGATATTATATCTTCTAGGTAAATTTATAGCATGAATATTGGGATTGTCATGTCAACATGGAACATTGGTGACAGGTTGCTAACCGATCGCCCAATCGATTCCATTTAACCCTAGTTTCTTAGTCACCTATCAGGAAGAACAGCATCTAGTTAGCATTCTTTTATGCCCGATACAAGCATAGGACTGTAACCTAACCTTCTGCCATCCATTATGAAGTAGTGGGTTTGCCCTCTCAATTAGTCGAAGCCTGTAGCCTCTTTAGCTTCACAAATAAATGGTTAGCAAACAAACATACTGGACACCAGTTTGTCACGTATATGGCTTATTCACAAACTTAGGAGTACAGCGGTTAATGGAAAAGGGTTTAAGTTGGATTGGTTATAGGTTAAGGAGACAAAAGACGTATTTTACTTGTCCATGTTGTTTTGATAATGTACAAGGCCTATAAGAAATTATTAAACAACAGTATGTTGATTTTGGATTGTGATTTAATATAACTGGTTTTTTCCCCGGATTATTGTAAGGGTTAAATAAACACTGGAGGTACGAGTATGTATTTCTAGTATTTTGAGTGATAATTTGACTACAAAACAAAAACAAACGCATTCACGACCATTAACCCTTGCGGGGTAGTCAGGGGTTCAGGTGTCCATCTCCGCAATTGCGAAGGTAGTAATTCTATGGACACCTCGAACCCACGTGTTAACCAGATAGTCAGTACTCAATGTGACAGGTGGTCAGCCATGTCGCCATTAACAAGCACTAACTATTACCTGTTCGATGAACAGGTAGGTTTCCTCACGATGTTTTCCCTCACCGTATAATTCAACGCATTTCGTAAATGATTACTATTTATATTATTAATTTGACTACTATTACTTAAATGTGTTTCATTTTTCAAGAAGTTATAAAGCTTTTTCGAAAACTCCTTATTCTGTCATCTTTTCGTATTATAAACATGTGTGTATAATAATCTCGTCACAAAAACAACAATTGCAAACACAAAAGTTAACAAAAAAAGTAAACAATAATACACATAATCCTAGAGATCCCGCCACATACGGTGGCAGTTGGAGGCGTCGCCACAGTCGCGTAATTCAGTGTTACCAGTAAACACGCCAAAACTAGCACTCACTGTGCCATACGGCTCGATACATTATATTGAGGTTTCATTTGTAACGGTCTTTGGTTGCAGAGCTATAAACTCAAATAAAACAAATTAATATATCAAAGTCAAAATATGTTTATTAAACTATTTCAAACATGATTAATAATTAACGGGACTTATCCTTCTTATTATATATTACATATATTATGTGTTCCTTCACTCTGTCCGCAATAGACCGTTTAGTGTGTTCGACGTAGGATTTCCCACAGCTGCAATCAATCTTATACACACCCTTATATCTTATATCATGAGTATAAATCGCGAATCTCTTAAAACTATTATTTCAAACATGGCACTGAGCATTGTCTTTACATATTTTTTACCGAGGTTAGATCAGCGGAGACCCTAGCTTGGAGAAGAACTAACAAGAAACTCCGGAAATCAATTTATTATAATCACCCTTAACAAACATAAAAATTACAAAGAGTGGGCAAAAAACACAACGCTGGTAATACTAAATTTACCTTTCATACAAAATAACACGCAATGGCGGTAACGTCAAATTTAGTTCCAAGTTTGGCTACTGCCACCTTATGTGGCGGGATCTCTACACACATTTTAAACATGGTTAATCGCTTTTCTCTCACATTAGTCTCTCTTTAATCTGTGTATCATTTTTTGTGCGGCAGTCGTCCATTTTGAACGGAATGTCATCCGACTAAGTTTTTTCTGAATGGCGCGCATCGGGCTACGAGTTACGGCAGACAGCCAACCCCTCAAAAAAGTTTATTGTCACGACCCGACCTACAGGAGATGACTGGCCATTCATGGAATACTCCTTGGACAAGTTTATGGGATTTACGACCTTATTGCTCCTAAATAAGACGTCTTTTCTCACACAAAAGAGTGTATTAGGGATTCGTAATTTAAAAGTAGATTATTATGAACAAATTCAGTTAGTGTATGTATTTATGTACTATAGTTTATTCGTGTTAAGAAAATAGAGACGTCATAATATCTCCACGAATTGACCAATGAGACGTGACAACGGTTGTCTGCAATTGGTCAATGTGACTTTTTTCCAATTTACTCACGTCTCATTGGCCAGTTTAACCTCTGAATATCATGACGTCACTATTTTCTTAACGCGAATGGACAATAGATCCTACTTTTTATACTTTGCATATTGCCCGTTTCTTGCTAGAGAGATAGAAGAGTCCCATTTTCCCCATTATTATTAATTACATAAGTATCTTAGTTTTATCTCGTGTTAAATTACTAAAGGGATATTCATTACAACTATCTAGATACATATTTATCTTTACTTCAGTAGTTGAATATATCGTTAAAATATGTTTGTTCTTGTTAGTACATAACTTAACGAACTGTGTATGTAGGCTGCATTTCATTCATGTCTCAAATTAGCATAAGTCATTTAATAACGATAACTATGTATGTGTATTTTTATTAATATTTTCTTTTTTAATTTCAGGTAACGTAAAATAGTCAATATGCAGTTGGTATCAACATTATTATTGTAAGTTTATAAATATAATATTGTTAAGGTATATTGTGATTAAAACTAACACTCCTTAGAAAAAAAAGATATTTTACGATTCTAACATATTTATTACATATGACAGTTAGATAGACGACATATTGAAAAAGGGTTAGAAGTATCTATAACCGCCGAATGTGTATGAGGAGTTGTATCAGTGTCAATGATGCGTAAGTGGTTTGTCAGAATCGTGACGTCTGTCACCACTCTACAGGAAAACGAGTATGATATGTATGGATAACATAATTATCTTTATAGCAATACTAAAGTCAACCTGGTAATCATAATACTTCCGTGAGTCTATCCACCCCTTTACAAATAACGGTCTGTAAGCATAATAATCTCTATAATAATATATAATAAGCGTAATATGTCTACTTACCCCAAAATATGTGACAGTGATACGCCCTTAGCTTTATGATGGTTATAAAGTCATAATGTAAACGTATCTCGTATATTTTATGTGCTTGTGAACATTGTAAATCGACTCATTCGAGCTTAAAGTGTGGTCTTTTTGACACATAAACTTATGTTTTTCTATCTCCTTGGATTGAACAGAGTATTGGAAACGTTATATCTCTTTAGGATACTATGGCATTACTATTCTTTAACACCTAAGTCAAAAACGACATAAGACAAACGCGTTCACGACCATTAACCCTTGCAGGGTAGTCAGAGGTTCAGGTGTACATCTCCGCAAGTTAGTATTTCTATAGCCACCTCGAACCCACGTGTTGACCAGATGGTCAGTACTCAATGTGACAGGTGGTAATCCATGTCGCTTTTTAAAAGCACTATTACCTGTTCGGGGAACAGGTTTCCTCACGATGTTTACCATCACCGTAGTATTCGACGCATTTCATAAATGTATTTTTATTACGAAAATGTACATAGAAATTCATTAAAATTCATTCCATTGGTACATGCTCAAGCGTATATTGCTATATATTCATTCCTTCATAAAATGGCCGTCCATAATATCTTCAGATCTAAATTTATTTCATATCGTCAAATTGCGTAACTTTTATCATGACTAGATATGGTAGCCTTTTTATGCTATAATTAAAACTAAAATCCTAGTTTTAAACGTAAACTATTGTGCTTTATATCATGACTTTCTGTTATTAAAATAATAAAATTCAAGAGAAAAGCACATTGAAACACCAATTACAGGAAACGGAATATCCAAAAATATCATTCACACGAATTTGTTTACAAAATTACAATCAATAATATGGATACAACGCTTTCAGCCTTTCAGCCAGGAACAATCCGCTAATGAATCATGAATTTGTTATTAACAACGTTGTTTGTAAAGCGAATCGCGAATGAGCTGCAAAATGGCGCTTGAAAGGGCTTTTAACAAGTTATTAATGTAAGTTTTACATGAACGTGCTCTGTTATTATCGTGTTATAATGTGGAAATTAATGTTGACTTTAGCACAGATCATAATTAGAATGTTACACGAGTATGCAACCAAAGAGATAGTATATGCTGAAACCTCTTTTCGTCACATCGGTAATTTAAAAAGAAAACTATCGAGATATTCGATAAATGAAACATTGGTTAATAAAATTGATAGCACATCGCTCAATAATTTCTTTTATTTCTTATATTATAGTAGTGCCTAATGATACCCTGGGAAAGAAAGGCAATAGTCAACGTTTATTGAAATCCCAGACTAACACTAGATATCTTATTTATTTAGTCTTATTATTTTTATTTATTATTTCATGTAAAATTGAGAAGAAAAAAAAGAAAAAAAGTAATGAAATGTCAAACTAATTTTCATGATATATAAAAATTAGTTTGCCGTTACTAATTTGCCTCACGTACCTTAGTAGCCTCTTACGACATGCCAAATAACATCTTTGTTTGCATAGGTTATTTTGTTGAATAGTTGAGTTTTGTTGTTATAACAAAAACGCATTTCATCTAAAACGTGTCTTTTCGTCAGATACCGAGGTACTTAACACGTTCTGTTTACCCTGGTCAAAAAGCAGTCGTAAAGCAAATATTTGTGGATGTTAAGAACTGACTAAGGGTGCTTATAATATAGTTTTCAAAGCAAGATGAAATAGATGTAACTTTTAAAAAAACAGCTTGTACAGCGGCTGTAGCCCAGTGGGTTCTACCTCGGACTTCATTATGAGAAAGGTCCTAGGTTCGAATCCCGACTCTGGCATGTACCAATGAATGAAATTTAAATGTGTTTTTCATTTACGTACATAATTTACAGTCGCTAACGGTGAGGGAAAACATCTAGAGGAAACCTGCTTATCCCTCAGGATAGGTAATAATCGGTGCCTATATACGGCGATACGGTTCACTTCCTATCACGTGGGGTGCTGTCTATCTAGTGATACGCGGGCTACGAATGACCCATACCTAACATGCCTTCGACATCTCGGACATGGGCATTCAAGCATCTGACTACCCCGCCATAATAAAAAAGGGAGTGTGTGTACACAAGTCGTGAAGCGTAATGTATGTATGCTTTTAAAAAAAATACATTGTTGTTGAAGTTTCATATCACGCCCAAATTTCTTAGATCTTCAATCAGAAGGCCCATAGACTCAGAGAGAGAGAGAGCGAGAGATTGTATATAGGAAGAAAAAATAGGGCAATATCGCATAGGGCACAGTATATATGTATTAAGAAGCGAAAGTGTTGTGCGAAGATCTGAAAAAAATATGGATCTGTGTTCTCTGCTTACGTCCTGGATAAATATAGCTTGGATTCTGTCAACCCATTTTTAATAGTAATATTCAAAACATAAACGCGTTCATGACCATTAACTCTTGCGGGGTAGTCAGAGTTAGAGGCCCTCTTCTCAAGGGTAGTAATGCTATGGTCACCTCGAACCCCCGTGTTGACCTGATTTTCGTTGATTGGTTCTGCCTAGTAGACACGTTAGTTCGAAGTGATCATAAAATCAAACTCTCCAATTATATGGACACTACACTTTCAATACCTTGCAAAGCTTATACTACAATTTATATTTTATATTCATTTATAAATTTGGTCACTTTCGAAGTACTGATAACCACCGAGTGTGTATGACAAGGTATCGTGAATGACGAGAAAATCGTATGAGTGTCAATGAAGCGAAAGTGGTTTATCAGAACCGGAACAGTTGGGGGATCCATGATCTCTGCCTCACTCTATAGGGAAACGGGCATGATGTGTATATTTATAAATCTTATATGTTAATTCATAATATAGCCAACAATACTAATAGTGATGGACAGTTTCACGGTTAAACGACCCAGATATATGGCACTCTGTTGTTGCGAATCCAGAGTAAATATTTGGGTGAGTCGTCAACGCCTGTGTTTGTTTAATGCATCTGCTGCACCGAGATTATTAACGTGAGGCGTCTGTGTGTATGTTGAATGGGTGGCGGGTGTTATAGACACATACATAGATAAATATATTCGCTTTACCGTGAATACGTAGGTTTATATTCACGGATGGAACAGAACCTCGGAGACACGGTAATATACCTTAGGTCTCATTTAGAATGAATATTGGGGTTGTAAAGTCATGTGGAACATTGATGATAGATTGATAGCCGTTCGCGCAATAGTAACCATTTAGCTCTAGTGCCTTTGTAACTTCTTCCGAAAACAGGAAGAACAGAACCTAGTTAGCAGTTATTTAACGACTCAGATTAGCACAAGGATTGTTTCTCTAGAATACAAACATAATGTCATTATGGAGAATTTTGCAATGACTATCAATTTTAGCACCATTATTCTAATTACCTTTACCTGTAGAAAAGCCATGACATGTTGGCTATAAAGATAGCTAGTAGTAGTGGATAGATAGATAGTAGTAGTTACTTAAGAAACATAAACGTTAATATATTAATGAACAAATTAATTTTGATATTTATATTAGAGAATAGAATCACTTATTTATTATGCTATTTATGAGTTATGTCTCTTTCGAAACGAACGCAATATTTCTTCAGTGAAAGCATCAGTAAATAATAAAACAGGAAACATATTTAATGCCGATTTCTTTCGCTGTCATCCAAAACACGGAATCAAAGGAAAATTGTGATTAAGGGCGAGTTAATGAGCGACATTTTTCACGTTTTGAAGCACGAAAATATCGTTCCATATTACGTAATTGGACGGGACTATTCTCAGGCTAAAATACGAGGTTATAATATCATTTAAAAATTCCTGTGAGAATATGGATACCTATTTAAACCAAATTTGTCATACGTCATTATGTTTTGAGATATCTATTCCACAATAAGATGTTCGAGTGTGTGTATATTGGTACATTCATGGCATCAATATTAAGCATTCCAGATTATATAACTTCCAACAAAATATCTCAAGTGCTTACGTGATGACTTCCGTGGCATTGATTAACCACCTGAACGCTAATCGTGAGGTCCCGGGTTCGACTCCCGCTGGAGGCCTCTGCCTCTGGAAAGCGGAAGAAAAGAGTAGTTATTAATTCTTTAAGAATTATGCTTTTCTTCTGCCTTCCAGTCAGGTTGTTGATTATATAAACTATATATGTATTTATCTAAGTTTAATATAACTTTTAAATGAAGATACCAAGGGGCTCGTTGAATTATTAGTGTAATATCGTCCTAAAATATCATTGTTATAAACCTTTAGTACACGTCTGTATATATTATAATCTATTATAAAAGAAATCAAAGGGGTGTGCAAGTACATTATAACACTCACATAGCGAAGACCTTCAACCCTTTTATTTCGTTTTGGGCCCAGCCTTTGTGTGGAGGTTTTTGGTATAATTTTCAATCTAGAATAATCGTACATGAAACTGTTTATCACTAAATAGGTCATTAATTTTCAGTGCGTAGTTTCATTATTTGTTATGCGTTGTTTTTACGAAACGCAATTTGTATATAAATTATGAGAATTTAATATAATGCTATCTAATCTTATCATAATCCATAAGGTTAATTTAATTATTACGTGTACGTCAGCACGCCTACTCAAAATGTATTAATCTAATTTTCATATCCATTGTTATTGCAAGGTATTTTTAGTAAAAATAAAGTATGCGAAAATATCAGTTTTTTCACTATAAAGATCGTAATAGCATCTAAATTTAACATTAGTGACAAGTTGTTAGCCCTTCGTATAAATTTATTTTACCTGTAATATTTTAATTATCTCTTACAACATACTTGGAACATCGCTAATCTATCAACCAACGAATTCCATTTATCACCTCCACACAGCATATTTCAGAAAGGACAGCATAGAAAGCATTCTATACACATTTCAAACTAAGGATAATTACGTATAGATATTTGCTTAGGCATTTCACCTATGAATTAATCACAATAGTGGTATTTTAACCTGAATGCGTAATAGCGTACAATGGGTCGTAAACCATCTCACTACCTTGCTATTCACGGGTTCGAATTGTCGAAGGATTTGAGTCATTATGATGAGTTTTCGCTTCACTGGAGACGCGTCTTCGGATTCGGTTTAGCATTATTTGTACAGATAGCAACGGAGAATGGGGTTCGAATATAAATTCAATATCTTCTTTGAATATAAATTATATACCTTCAAATCTTGATTCCTCTATGTATCGTGGGTTACTGGGAATTTCTATGAAAGATTCCCAATTATTAAAAATCGTTGTTGCTATAACTTTAAATAATGCTGTCATAGATATACTTCATTTGTATATATTATTATTCTATCTTAGTTTCTTATCCATCGTGGATTGTCAGTTGTTTCCGTAATTCGAATCGAATTTATTATGTAGATATTAAGCAACGAAAGTGACAAGTGGTGTTCAATCCGTAAATGCAGATACATATATCAGATTTTAGAAAACACGCGTGATCTTTTGTAACACGAAAACAATACCTACCATAATTATATTTAATATTTAAATTCCGTACCACAAAGTACTCGAACGACGTATAACTGCTTCAATTTTAACGTCTATTCTTTCGTCACAACACGTTCTCTGCCGACCCTACCCATTTCCGTTGGGGCAGTCACAGGCGGCTGATTGTCCCGCAATCTCGGAGGTACGTGGGACCTTTAAAACCACAAATAATAGGCCATTGTCTTCACTTCGGGACCAAATTGAGCAGCCCCTTGCTTAGGTATTCAGCCATTAAACAAATCGAATCTGTTATGACTAAGTGAGACTGTCTTTGTTCTTTTTATTTACGGGAATCCTTTTTAGGCAATAATATTTTCTATATCTGTTAAATTTTATCAACGGTGGCAGCTTTGTCGGTTGAGGTATTGTTTTGTCTATCGATGCTTCAGGCACCGATATAAGAATAATATTAGTATATTAGTTCAAGCAACGAGGGCCGTTTCCATACAACGTTCACATTTGAAATGAATTTCGGCATAACTATGTACTTTTCCGCAATAATTGCAATTTGTAGCCATTTTATCTGTATTCCCGACTTAGGTAACTAAATTTAGAGGTTTTCAGTGCAGCTTGCCGAAACAATGTCATTTAAAACATTTAATTATTCATTAACTCCCATTTAGTCATACAACGTTTAATATTTATCATTTAATGGGATAGAAAACATACGTGTAGTTACAAAGATACTTACATATATCGACTAAGTTTTACTCAAGAAACTTAAGACAAAAAGTTATTAACCTTAGAGTTATTTTAAGCTTCCATTCCTTATTAATACGTCAAATTTCACAGTAAAGATACACGGTTCGAAACTCGACGTATGGCGGTAAACATTCGTGATTGACATGTGTCAAAATATGACACATGTTAGCTCCCATGATGTAGGGAGTCTTATAATATTATGCTCTCTCTATAAATGCACCATGGGGAAAGGGTAATATGGTATCTATATTGTTATAAGTATTATAAATACTAATTTCATTGCGTTAATTCATTTAAAATACAAACTAACAAACATATCATATCCTCCTACAGAGTAGAAATAAGAGATCCGATCCTGGTAAATCATCTTGAATTCATCGTCACCTAAAACTCTTCATATACACTATACGGTTATATGCACCTATGTCTAACTTTACCCTTTATATTATACGTCTATTTTCGTAAAAAGTTACATACACCTGAAATTGAATCCTTTTGAGTTATTTCCTTAGTATACCTATTAAAATCATTTGGATTGCATTTCATTAAGTAAGTTGTGTCAAAAAGATAAACGGATGTTTTCTCGTGTCATTGACAACTAATTATGTAAATGAACAGCTTAACAGTGTAAAGAGGGATGCAGGGACCTTCGTGCGGCCATCTTGTTTCCGTTATGTCAATGTCAACTGTCAAACAGTTGTGAATTTATTGCCGGTTATCGGTTCGGCAGCGAGCGTCGTAAATACAGCCAATGGCCGTAAAATATAAAGAGACACGCAGATAACTTGGATAGTGTCAAACCTTTTTTGGGTGGTGGGCCTCAAGGTAAACACTGTAGCGGGTATTAAATTTTCAAGTATAGTGAAATTTCAATACGTTACACGTTAAGTTGCACTTCATAAATGCAAGTCCCTTTCTGAACATAGTCAATTGACTATGATGTGTGCTTTTGTCAAGGAAACTATGTGAGTGTAGTATATCTTGAATCGTAAGTATCAGAAACAGATTAAGTCTATCGGCAGTATCGTAATAAAGCCATAAAACGAATTCGGAAACAAATCGCAAATCCCGTTATAACTATATTGTATAGGCATTGATTACTTGGAATCAGCACGCAAAACCAAATATGTATGATAAGTCAATTTAATGTAGAAGCATTAAGTGTAATAAATAAAAGCGGTTGATTATAAGTTCTACAGACAAGTATACTTTATTAGAATTAACAGGAATTAAATAAGATACCTGAACTGTGAAATATATTTCTACATAAATAAAATATCTTAAGAACGAAGTAACCTCATGTAATTATTAATCGCTCCGCTTCCATCTTGGTCCATACCCCCTTCGCATGCACAGGGAATTGCGACATGGCGAATCGGAATCTCGATCCCTAAGAATTGAATTGTCAAAGCCCGTCCAAAGGGGAAAATTATTATTCTATTTTCGCATAAGCCCTTAAGATTGGGGCGCTCGGGTTTATGGGGGCATTTATTGGATTTATGGCTCTATGGTATCAGGGTAATATCTTGTTTCATCTGTCATTTTTGGACCATAAAAAGGCAATCTTGTTTCGGGTACTATCAATCATGTTGTGTCTTTGTTGCTGTGTTTTTCTTAATGGTTTGATTGTAGATTTTGGGTGGGATGCAATTTTTTGGTTCAATAAAATGTGATTTATTATGTCAAACCTACTTATTAATCAGCATTCAATGTGATAGACAATATTCCGTGTCGCCGTGTTTAGTCATTTACCATTGTCTAGACAAAAAAATTAACTTTTGCAGAATTGCGAAGTCGCAGTTGTCTTTGGTATATTAAAATGTGGATACAGATTTCTGAGGAGGACGAGATACGGATCTATGAGGATCGGTTGCGTGCTATTGGTCAATATATATATGTACGTACGGAACACAAATAAGTTAATATCTAAGTTCCTCAAGTTCGCAAGTCCTGACATAAAACTGAAGATGATGAGAGATTCTTTAAAACCTTACGATTTGAATACATAGAGGTAAGTAAGTCTAATATTCCGAATGTCCCATGCGATGGGCTGACACAGGCTCATTCCGGCGCAGCGCGTGTGGGGCAATCGAATTAGTTGGGCTAATCAATTTACCAACGCCTCTTTGCGACTCCAGCAGACGTTGAAATTCTATTAATTCAGAACTGCGTTCACACGGACACTTTCAACTGCATAAAACTCTACATATCCAGTATTGTTTGACAAGTATTCAGTAAAATCGTGATGAATGTGATTCTACTCGTAAAGTTTTACTTTGAGACTTAGCATTCTTTTATAAACAAGTTGATTATGCTTTAGATGTTGCCCAAAAGTTCCTTTAATACAGTTAAACCTGGGAACTTTGTATACTGTAAAAAGGTAAGAGAGAAAACTTTGAGAGCAAATCTACTTACCCAAAGTATAGATTGTTGCGTGCCTTACAAACATCGATACCAACTGTAAAGTCGAAAATACGCGCGCGATCAATTTTGACACAAAAGTTTTTTTCTATACGACTTAGAATTCGCTCCCAAATGCCAAGTAGTGTGACCCACACACTGGTGGCAATGAATATAAATTCCCTAGCACATTCCCTGGAAGAGCAGCCGTCGTGTGGTCTGCAGACACCGATTCAATTAGGAGAGGCGATGTCATCGGGCTTGTTTTCACTTGGCACTACGAATGCATACTTTGGCTGAATGTATGATTTCCTGTGTGTGTTCGTTTGGAGGAATCTGATTGCTTATTTTGGATAAAATTATTAAAATAACGTCACATGAAATCACAATTACTCTTGAGCATTCATCTCCGCAATTACTTTATAGAACACTTAAAACCCACGTTTCATAAGATAGTCTGTACCCAGTATGACAGGTGTTGCATATCGCAATTTACTCGTAAAAACGTGATAATTATTGCAATTTTATGAAGAATAGCCAGGTTTCTTTACGTTTCTCAATTAAGAAATACTGTTAAGTATTTCATTATATTATTATTTAAAAGGAAAAGTTAGATATTTCATTTGACATCATTTATTTAAAAACCCCAAGTAATTAATATCGCGACAGAACCCGCTTTCTTGTTCATTAAATCACTGACTCGAAAACGCTGTCAGTAAATTTTTGAAACCATGTTCATCGAATTAAAACTACGCCGTAGGTAATTATTAAAACGCACTGCATCCTACATTCAGATTTCCATAAATTATGCATGTACATGCGCCATTTTATGCTCATAACGTAAATGAGAAAGGCATCTGACTAATTTCAGCTTGAGGCTAATTTGTGCTAAAAATAAAGAAAAAAACAGTTTTCAAAAGTAAGAGAAATTTGTGAGTCAGCCGCTATAAAGCGAAAATAAAAATGTCTGCATCAAAGCGATTTTTAAAGAGGATGCAACAGATTTATCAGCGTGAAAAATTGTTATTTAATGCAGAGTGATAGCGACTTTTTTCGCGATACTCCTTCGTACCCTTCAGCGCAATCTGCAACATCAATCATGCAAAAATGCACGCAAAGTCAATCGCAGTTTCCTCTTATAATTCTCTATAATTTAGATAAATATTCTTTTTAAGTAAGTAAATAATAAGCTCTTCATTTTCAAATGTAACTGTATGTCTTGTCGAATGGCATTAAATATTGATAAAGAATGTAGTTAATAGCTATTGGTATGCATGTAATTAAAAGCTATCAAAAGCTCAACACTAATCACGTATCTTGTAAAATTATCCAAAATCTTCCGCACTCCGGTATCCATTGAAACAGACAACAACAAGAAGCGTGCATTTTTTATTATTTTCTATAAAAAGCGCGCGCTGCTCCAGACCACATTTGTTTACAGTCACTTTTATTAGGTGACGATGATACGATGCACATGCAGCCAGTACGCTGTTAAATATAAATGTTCATTCAGCAGAGTATTTTTACTCGGTTCTTGGGTTTTTGACGGCCGGAATTTCCGCCTTGCTAGGAATTTACTTTAATCTTACCACATGGAACATGATCTTATGCTGTTATCATTTAATTACAAAATGTGTTTAGGACTTTTATAGGATTGAATGTCTGTATAATTCTGTAAATGACGGATTTTCACTACATTGCTACACGTCATTATGGTTGTTAATTAACGATTAAAAGAAGCAAATTTCGTGTAAAATTGTTTTCCTGTTTATTAAAGCAAAATCTAGTGCAGGACTGTAATGGTACCTTCACACGTACGCATAATCATTAGAGGAGTCTAGCGTCGCATTTACATGCAAATGAGCCCCTCACACGGTCCAGGGAAAATTGGAAAATAGACACGCTGTCATGGGGAGGTGACTTTATTTTAGTTGCGGTCGCGGCTGCAGACTTTGTTTATATCTTTGTCCTACGTAATTAATTATGTAGGTATTCTATGGGGCATCAAAATACAGGGAACTTCAACTACTATAAAACACATTATACGCTTCACGACTCTTAACTCTTTCGGGTGTCTAGTGAATCTCTTTCTAAGTGATCAGAATATTAACTTTGACCATATAAAAACCATGTTTCTATAAACAGAAGGCTCTAAACCTGTACCATCGATTGCTATTTCTGAGAAGGGACGCAGCCCAGTAGTTGGAAAATTGGCTTCGGAAACAGTAGATTCCGAGAGAGGAGTAGATTCAATCCCACCACTACGTATCAATGGAAATTAAATTTTCTGCATTTCTCGGCAGGCATACATCAGTTCTACGGTGATAGTCTACATAGTGTATGTACAATTGGCTCAGTGCGGCAAAAACGTTTTAATTTTCAAATTTATTTTAAACACATATAACTCTTAATTTCATTACAATATTTCGTTGGCATATTTGGAAAGCCCATTTCAAACAATGGCGCCGTCAACCTGTCACAGTGACAGAAGGCGGCCATAGTGACGCGCGGCTACCCAAAGAGATGTAATTTGTCGATAAACCCGATAGTCGTCGCACAAGACGCGTTTACATCGATTAATGGGCGAGATAACGAGACAAGTGTCGAATAATAAATAAAAAACACGAAATTTTGGACAGAAACGTGAAGTTTATTGTGGGTTTGTAACAAGAATTTCGGGGTTAGCTTTCGTAACTTTTCATTCTCTTTTGACAGCTCTACGTGAATACGATTAGTGATTTGTTTATGCTTCGGTCGTTTGCCTGAAAACACAAATAGAATATTTTTGATACATTTGACGGAAAGATAATCTAATGAGACATCACCTATTAAAAGCAAATATTTTATTAATAGCAACGAAGTAATCTTTGTATGTTATATTTTATCCGTCCTTTCAATGATTAAGGTCTACATGACCTAGAAAACAAGTTACATTAAGTTAATATTTTTGGTCATTCTTATAGATTCTATTAACCTCCAGTCATTTAGTAGCTTCCTTTTATACTTCCAAAAGAAGCACTATCCGTTAGCATTGTGAATAACTCAATCTTAAGTCTTATTTTAACGCATACATTCATTTTCCATCATTATACTAGTTTTTTATTTAATAAGCCAATCACCACTAAGGTTATGTCGGCTCAAGTACAAACACTGATGCCACGGCGTTTGCACTTGTTATTCAGTCGCCGTGGTTACACCAACGCCGCCAGCCGCTACAACCGAAGAAGAAAGAACTCGAAATTCAATTCTTCTCCTCTTCCTTGTCCTTCGGTTCGTTCTAGTTGAGGATCCAAATATAATCCCAAGGCAAACATACTTAGCAAGTTTGGCATCACAATTGACTAAATATTCAGCCGAAAATAATTATTTGTATTTTTAACATTCACTGAGCTGCTGACTTTGTTGACGAACCATTGACGACCTCATTCTACTAGTTATCATACTATATACGACACAGATTAACACAAAACTTTTTATAAAACCAAACCATGATACTCATTCTTTAAGCCACGTTCCTAGGAAATGTCACGGAAACGAATTAGGTTTAGCAGGTAGTAAAATACCTGTGATGACCCCAGATAACCCACCGCTATGCAGACGACAAAGAAACGTTTGTCAATGCCCAGATTTGCATAATTGCAGCATTATGTGGATGCCTTAATTATAGGTAAATAGCGCTGGGATTGAGGTATGATTCATGTTTGAAGCGAGCTTTGAATTTGATATTATGTAATACATGTCTAGTATAAATAGCTTTTTAGCTTAACAGCGAAATTTGTTAATCTTACTACTACTATGTTTTCGAACATCTTGGCTTTAAAATACGTGCGGGTCATTGGAGATATTTTATGCAATAATTCAATTTTGGTTTCAAAGAGATTTCGAAAAAATACTATACAAATCATTTCTTCACGACGCAATTTTTCAAGTATACCATACTTAAGGAACATGGTTTGTGTGCTAAAAGGGAACGTTCCCAAAGTTTAGTAAGTTTATCAAACAACAATTTAAGGACATTTCCATACCTACAGTTTTGTATTCGTAAAGAATTATCGAAAAATATTGAATTTATCTATCACAATCTTTGACTATCACTACTGACTATATATCTAACGTATCGCTCAAGAAATTATGGTTTAACTCATTCTTTATTACAACGCTTAAAAGAGTAAATAATAATATATTTTTTTATCACATACACTCAGTTCAACCATCCAAAATCAATTGAAATCCCCGTGCACAGGGGCAACTCATCCTATAAACAAACACGTACATCAAAGGAATACCATTACCAAACCGATTCAACTGATTGAGTCGTATCGAGCGATCGCGATTCGGCCGACTCGATCTTCCGATTAATTTAAACAAGCCGCATCACTAGTGGAGCAGAATGATTGCACTCTATATTGGCTATGGCATTTGCCGCCTTTCCAGGGTTCAGGATTATATAGGTATTTCAAGAAAAACTTTATCTTTGCTATTTCATTTGAATATCATACATTTTCGTAACTAACCTGTGATAGGTAAGAAGTAGCAAAATATTTATTTAAACAAATTATTATATGTATATGCTAATTCTATACTATATATATATAAACTAGCTAATTCTTACTTTAAAGTTATGGTTAAAATAAAACAAGATTGGTTCTCTTCAACAATTTGTCTTATAAAATAATACACTCTATATATATATATAACTCTATATATACCTTAGAGGTATTAGATTCATCTCAAAGCTGCGAAATCATTTCAAACCACTACTATATTAAAAATTCTTGTATATAAGCTACTTATATCAAAATTGTGTCAAACCCTCACACTCCTGCAAACCAAATTCCACTATTACCAACCTTTAACTCGTAAATAAATGCCATAACGCATTGACAAATGAACTCTGCCCGCCCCGATGGGAAAGACGCGTGCCCACGCGAGATACGGTTTCTGACAAATCGCTTCAGCCAATCGTATTTTTCATTGCTTTATAGCTTTTGCGGGTAGAAAGTAACTTTTTGGGTATTCGTGAAAAAGGTAATGGTTATATGAGGTTTTGAGTGTAAGTGGAAGTGAGGATAATAGAAATAAGAAAAAGAGTTATAAAAGACAGCATTTTCAGATTTGTGTTTTTGATAAAAATATTATCTAAATGAACTTATTAGAACGAAATATTAAAAAGGGGTAGCAAATTTATTGTTACATTATGAACTGAATCAACGAGATAGGAAACATGCCTATAACCACCCAGTCTCTGTACTTAAGCATCATAGGAGCAAGATATATGATATATTAAGTATAAATCATTAAAAAATTATAGTTCTTCGCCCGCTTTACGGAAGGGTAAATAAAAACGTAGGTATATGTGAGTGAAGCAAGGGAGATTTGTCAGGATCGTTTCAGGTGGCTATCGATACTCGATAGGTAGTCTCTGTCTACATAGGTAGTCTGTCACATTAGGGACGTAGAGTCGTGAATATATGTATTTCTACGTACGTATGAGTGCGAATAGTGCATGTAATTCTACATCGCAAAACCTACATTAAAATCTTCACGCTACCAGTAATAAATTGTACAATTTTGCAGGTTCATATAATAAATATTAAACATTTCCACATTCCTAGCATATCTTAAGATGGTACCTCATTTCTAACTATGTACATACATAGGAGGGTTCAAGTTAAAATGGTTACGTATGGCTTGATATGCCATTTAAATCTCATATAAAATATTTCGCGTCTGACGTTACATCTTCATGGTAACTAATATCTAGTGGTTGGCTCCAGAAAAGTTAGTGCTGGCTTGCAGTCTGGGACTTTATAATACTGTGACTAGTTCAATGCAAAATATTATGGGTATATAAGGGTAATCAAACAATCATTTAATGTAAATTTTGAAAAAATCACAGTGTTTTATTATAGCAGCTGTAGTATTATATTATATGTGCTATGGGTCTGTTCATTGAGTGGTCACAATATAGTGAATCCAATAATATTTGTAATATTTAACTAACTGATTGCTGAAGTACTATTAAATAATACAGAACGACCGTATATGCGGATAGCTATAGATGTCGATTAAAAAAAACAAAAAAATGGAACTTATCGCGTATATTTTATAAACATAATTCCCTTATTTTTGTAAAATAAGTAAAAATCGCTAGTCTCTTAAAAATATTTGTAAAACTCTTTGTAAGGATCGGGGACAACGGACCCGTGGTTTCTACCTACCCCTTTGAAGCAACTTTGGCGAGTATCAATGCCAAATAAATTAGACTTGTAATTGAATTTTCCACAGCAATAAAATAATTGGTTCAGTTCATTAAAAGCTAAATTCATTCATTCATTAAATTCGACGTAGCTCAGTAATTCGACGTAGCTCAGTAATTCGACGTAGCTCAGTTGTTTGGGGCTTGGCTCTGTATCAGTGGGTACAGGGTTCAAATCCCGTTTGAGCATGTACCAATGGAAATGAAGTTTAATGAATTTCTATGTACATTTTCGTAATAAAAACACATTTACGAAATGCGTTGAATTATACGGTGAGGGAAAACATCGTGAGGAAACCTACCTGTTCGTCGAACAGGTAATAGTTAGTGCTTGTTAATGGCGACATGGCTGACCACCTGTCACATTGAGTACTGACTATCTGGTTAACACGTGGGTTCGAGGTGTCCATAGAATTACTACCTTCGCAATTGCGGAGATGGACACCTGAACCTCTGACTACCCCGCAAGGGTTAATGGTCGTGAATGCGTTTGTTTGTTTTTTTGTTTTTTTTGTTTTTTTGTTTTTGTTCATTAAAAGTTGCTGTGTCATTCATTAAGCTCGTTAATTATTCTGTTTACACCTTTCTTACATGTAGGTTGATGTAAAACATCGTGCGGGAACTAGTCTATCTGTCAGTCAGTTAGCTATATGTCAGTTAATTGTTGGTTATATCTTGAAAACTGGGTTATCTAGATATATCCGTAAACTAATTTCTATGCAATATTGGTCATATGCATCTCTAACTACCCCATAAGTAATAATAGCTGTGAAACGTTTTAAATTTATTGAAAATGGGTGACTTTAGAAATACCTTTAACCGCCGAGTCTGTATGAGGTGTATTAGTGTCACTAACGCGAAAATGGTTTATGATCCGGATAAATGGGGATCGGCGATCTCTGCCCAACCCGTTAAAGCGAAATGAGCAAGATCTGTATGTATGTAAATAGATACAAAATAACTATTACAGACATTATTTTAATACACATAATAAAAAAACCAAAACAAATTTCCCGCTCGATCGCCCTGATATATTTATTACAAACGCAGCCTGAGGCAACGAGTGTCCGCGATAGAGCCACGCGTGCCGCATCCTGGCAACCCTGTGAGCTTAGCAAATACTCGGCTATCAGTGTGGCCAGAGCAAACACAAATCAAAGGAGTCCCTGATTATTCGTAAAATCCCTGGGGCCAACCAGGGTGGATTAACTAGGTTGGCAAACCTCGATTCTACTCGCACGTCTATTTATTAGACCTCAATTACACGTACATGTAAAGGTAAAATAGACCTCGACATACCTATACGTATATGATATGAACTTCTCATCTTAATGCCATTTTATTGTATCGTAATATTTAAACTGTTTTCGTACAAAAAAAAACGGATGCACTTTGATGCAGTTATGAGAATACATTAAAATCATACAATACTATTAATATTTATAAATATTATAAATGCTACAAATACATGGCGTACCTACCCATCACGACTTGTATATACACACTTCCTTTTTAATTGTGGCTGGGTCGTCAGAAGCTTAAATGCCCATCTCCGAAATTTCGAAGTCATGTAAGGCATGGCCCACTCAAAGCCCGCCTTTCTAGATAGAAAGTATCCAACGTGCTAGGTAGTGAACCGTATCGCCGTAAACAGGCACCGGCTATTAACTATTCCAAAGGAGAGGTAGGTTTCCACGCGATGTTTTTCCTTGAGATTAACGACTGTGAATTTTATACGTAAATGAACAACACATTTTAAAATTGCATTCATTGGTTCATGCCAGAGCCGGGATTTGAACCTAGGCCCTTTAATAAGAAGCCAGAGGTCTTCCCCACTAGGATTAACTACCACACCCTGTGCTGTTTTTTGATAATACTTATAGTCTAACTAAGAGATATCGCCAATTATATTATAATTTCATATAACAGTCAGATAGACGCTATATTGAAAAAAGGTGACGTTAGGAGTACCTATAACCGCCGAGAGTGTATTAGAAGTTGCATGAATGTCAATGAAGCGAAAGTGGTCTGTGAGGATCAGGAGAAATGGGGATCAGGCGTGATGTGTATATATTATGTATGTATGTATATCGCCAATTAACGATTACGTACGGTTTAGAAGTTAATTCTAAGCTATCCCTTAATCCCTTAGTCGCCTCTTACATCTTTCAGTAGAACCAGCCTGTTGATAAGTCGCTACGATTGCACTGCGCAGCACCCGCTGACAGGTGGGTGGGCTCCGGTTCGATTCCCGCCGGGGGCACTCACCAGATGCAATACTTACCATACCACGAGCTTGGCAAAGATTGGTCTAAGATATACCTATATATAAATAGGTTTGTACTCTTTCGGTGTAGATAGAAGCTTAGGTACAAATATATGGTTACTGTAATAAAACTATTGGGTTTTTGATGGGATCAATTTAAAATAGTTACAGGTTGCTAGCCCGTTGCCCAACAGATGTCATTGACATCTAGTCCCTTATTCGGCATATGTAGTAGTAATATGTAGCTTCAATAACAGGCTAAACAAAACTGAAGTATCTAATTACCTGTAAGGATTAACAAACATGAAGCTTACATGAGTTTATAATATAGTTAATCTCAAACGAACTAGTTTCCATAATAATGCTAGCATAATCCCGATAGTTAAGCTAAAGACACATTGAAGGTAAAAGATGCATTAGTAAAATATTTTGTCTCCTAATTCTATACACTCGAAAACCAATATAAGGTTTGTAAACAAGTCTTCTACTCGCGGTACTAAAACGATTCCTTTACATAATTGGTGCTATAACGTTTTATAGGGCATTAAGAGTCCTATAGTTAAGCCCACGCATGCGATCCTTCTGCCCGTAATCGCCTTTAGCAATGATCTACAGATACCGTCGAATAATTGTTTTATGGCTACGTAGTTCTTTAATCATATGGGTTATATCTTATACTTCTGGAGAGTAAGTATGAAGATGCCTTAGTATACACAAGTTTATAAAAAGACAAACGCGTTCACGACCATTAACCCTTGCTGGGTAGTCATGTTCAGGTTTCCATCTCCGCGATTGCGAAGGTGGTAATTCTAAGGTCACTTCGAACCCACGTGTTGACCAGATAGTTAGTACTCAATGTGGAAGGTGGTAAGCCATGTCGCCATTTACAAGCACTAAATATTACCTGTTCGGGTAACAGGTACGTTTTCTCACGATGTTTTCCCTCACCGTAGTATTCGACGCATTCCGTAAATGTACATATTTTTATTAGTATTACTTAAAAAAAACATAATGAATTCTAAATGTATAAACAACATGAAATACAAGTCTATTTTCATATCAGTAATTCTCGTAGGCATTATATTTGGATATTAGTATCACAATATCCTTGTTAACCAAATATGATTTCCGTGAATTCCTCTGAATATCGTGAGTTTTGATGCCCCTACATTTTGAAAAGGGCAATTTGCCTCAGGCTTCACGCTTGCTACTCTTAATTGAATAGAACAGAGATCTGAGTATAAATGGAGGTATATTTATAGTTGTATTTACATGTATTTTATTAATTTAAAAATGTTCTTGTTTGTTGTGTTGTAAAGTGTTGTAAAAAGTGTAAAGACCGAGAGTACATGTAAACGGTTAATATATTCTAAAATAACTTTTCCACTTTTCACAAATTTAATCAAAAACGCATAGCATAAATTAAACATTCAATACAAAAGTGTTGATAAGACATAATATTTTTAGATGTGTTAAACAGACAAACTCAACATAAACATCTAAACACAACAATAACACTCAATTAAAGCGCTTTATATCCCTTAAAGGTACGAAACCCAGCCCATACCTGTAAGGGTCTATAATAGCCTTAACAAGGGCCTTAGAGCCTCCATTTAAATTGGGGCCTCAGCGGAAACCCCTAATCATTATTGGTTTAAACCTCGATATAATGAGGCTCTCAAAATATTACTTCGGAACCTCGTTAAAGAAAGAATTAGGAACAAACTTTGTTTTGACGTGAAATTGAGCGTTATTAAATTGGACACGGGTTTTCTGTGTAATGGGCCCGGATTAGGGACATAATACAATGTAACTAGCTGCTGTTTTTCCCAGCGTTACATAGGAGGTGACTAAGGGACTAGAGATAAATGGTATGTGTGATGGATTAGCTTTCTGCTACAGTAGCATATGATATTATAGCCTTAATATGCATGCTAATAAGTGACCTAAATGACTTGTGTAGTTAAAAGAATGCTAACAAGCTACCTTCTCGGATTTTTTGAGATATAAATAATTACCTTACTGTTAACTCAATGATATTCATTCCTATCCTTGTCAATGCTTATCAACTTAATAAGAGCATTGTTACAATTTCTAACTTTAATATATGAATTTATAATTGCTATTACCCTTTTAACAATCACGGCCGGGACACTTATGTATGATATAGACAAATTGAGGCCGCTTTGTGGTGTAACATAAGAACTATCAATTCTAGTACTTTGTATGACCTATATTTACACTTTCTCTCGGCTCGGATAGCCTATGTAGGATCTAAAATCCTTCATTAGTAGCTGTATATGGTTTTAGAGGTATAATAGATTATTAGAATTAATATTAATTAGAGGAATCCATTTCAAGGTTGAAAGAAACCCGTGTTTATTTATTATTTATCATAGTTTATGAATAACCAGCATTAAAAATGAGTGTATTTCATACCATCGTGAACAGCTACTAATTATTGCTTATTCCGACGAAAACGGAGGGATTCTCACTAATTTCTCTTACCGTTTAATAATGATGTGTTTTAAAAAAACATTGCGTAAATGTACAGTCAACGCTAAAGATGCAGTCTCAGTAACTTTTTATAAGGTTTACGTTTATAAGAACAAAAGACAATAATTTACATAGACAAATAGGCAATATACTAAATATCAGCATAATACAAAATAGGCTTTATTTAAAATCCTGAAAATTGTAGACTGCATGCCAGACACGTCACTTCCGCTACACTCGACTTCCGTCGAAAAGTTAGGCACGTAACTTGCTAAAAACATGAAGCTTTTCATTGCGTCTTTCCAGCCAGGATAAGCTTCATAAGGAGGTTTTGTGCAAAAAGTTTCCAGTCAGAGGATGTGAGTTTAAATTATGTGAGTTTGCAACTGCTTGGGCAGCCATTTTGTTATTTATGTCCTGACAGTTTCGAGTTTGATAGTGACACTAATTTATAGGTAATAAGGTGGTTTTAAGGACATATTAGCGTCGAAATTTTGTTAGTTTTATTATAGTAATTTAATCTTTCATAATGTAACGCTGGATTTTATTTTAGGGATTTTAATTTTATATATTACAATTGCATACTTATAAAATGAATTAACTTTCGAATGAAAACTTCATAAAATTTAATTATATTTGTACTCGAATCTAAGAGTTTACTAATATTATATTGTTTTGTTTCAGGTATGTAGAGTCACTTATATATACGACAATTTATACGTAAGTATATATATAAAAATATATATAAACACAGAGTGTGTATCCCTGTCGAGGTATTGTTATTCTTTATGGCTACTATTTCAGTAGGACTTTTTACGCTATACTGAATAAACTAAAGTCATATTTAGGTAATATCTGTTTGGGGGAGGATTGTATACCGTAGTCATAATATCTTTTTAGTCCCAGTAAGCGATTTTTTCGGGATTAAGATAACATCGTTATAAAACACTTGTGAAATTTAGCTGCTCATCATTCAAAAAGTTCCATTTATACCGAGACCTAATTTAAAAATAAGCAACTACATATTTACAATTCTATTTAAATCCTAGTCTGATAATACCTACAATATTTTATTATCTAGGACTTAGAGCCAGTAATCCGTAGTTTTCAGACTTTGAGAAACAGGATTCTCACAGCATGCATCTAAATCTCGAGAAGATTTACCCACCACTATAAGATGGATTCTACTTCGATACATTTTCTTCATGGCCTCGTGTCAAGTTATATTGGCCAGAGATTTGGACTTTAGGAACACTTTTGTCTGCTTTAGTACTAGTTTTAGTGTTTTATTGGCAAAAAGAAATTGGCAATAGAACGTTTGTTTCTAGAGAAATGTGATTTGTAGCGAAAAACAGATAGAGATCGTCTAGAACGTAAACAGAATCATATCTGGTTCAATCTTGGTATATGTCGTAGGGATTAAGGGTTGATTGAATACATTAGGCTTAGGTGATGTGCTAGTAATCTGATGTTAGTATTTAATTGCTATATCAACTCAAATTTACGTCCTATAGTCCCTGTCAGGGTGGACAGAACATTGAAGACATAAAACAACTCGTTGATCAATAATTAGCAGGAATATTGGTGTTGTGATGGTATATGGACCATTAGTGACAGATTCCTAGTCCATCGCTCAATAATTTGCATTGACCCTTAGTCCCTAGTTCGCCTTCTACGACATGCCGGAAAGAACAGCAGCTAATTAAAATTCTTGGGCAATAGTAATTGCCATACATAACTCCAATTGTTATGCTATAGTTGAAGGATGAGATATCATTTAGAGGAACTTCTCTGTAACCGAACAGGGACGGAAAGATTTACGTAAAATTATCTGATATAACCGTAAATATATATAACAAAATAATACGTCAATGTAACCAAATACTGTGAACATCGAATTTCTTCCAAAACGGCTGTTTACAAATTGCCCATGTCACAAGATCGTACTTAATTAATAAGAAATAAAACGGCGCTTGTAATGGCGGTTGACAACTAAAAAAACAACATGGCGCCATATAAGTCGACAGTTCAAATTACGAGCAAACGATAAACCACACAAATAACAGGATATTTAAATGAATTTTACATGTTTTGACTCATTTATTCAGACGCAAGTTCAATAAACCACTTAGCCATAATGAAGAATGATTATTTATGTGATAACTGCGTCTTTTTTACGTGAATTTTAACAGTAATTCAATCGTATCTGTCCGTATAAAGTGAAGTGTAATTTTTTATTTGTCTATTTGTAAAGCTTGATTCGTAGTTGCAATAAATCCTAATAAGTTAAATCGAAATAAAATATCTTAACTTATCTCGTGTGTCCCGTGCTAGCTGGGACGCAAGACAATCCAAACTAGCTGCTGTTCTTCCCAGAATGTCGTAGAAGGTGACTAAGGGACTAGAGCTCAATGGAGTCTGTAAAGCGATTATGGTTTACAAGGTTTTGTCCACCCCGAAAGGGATTAGAGGACGTAAATGTATCGCCTGTGTTTGCCACATTAAGCATAGGCGTCAGATTTTGAATTCATGCCAAACATTAGTAAATAACTTTTTATGGCTCACATCATTTTATTTACGTCCTCATCTTCCCGTTATGTCGTAAGAGGTGATTATAGGACTAGACGTTTTAATAGGTATTTTAGAAGATTAGTTAACAATTTCCTTAAATTCTAATATGTGTGACAGCTACAACAGACTAAATATGACAAAAGGTTCTTTGAAACATTTTGTTCCATCTAATTAAAAATGCACGAAGCATATTAATAATATGTCAGTCGAAAAGATTGGTATACTTTTATTTTCATTTAAGTGTTAAAACCACACCTTTAAGAATCAATAATCAATGTTTCCAAGTACGTGCAGATATGTAACTTTTAATATAACTTATTCGTAACTCTTAAGCCGTTTCACACGGTAGAACCTGTCGTATTAAAAATTACAATACGCGATCCCAGTACTGCATTTCGGAATGTTGACTCTAATTATACACGCATTGCTTTACAATCGGGGCAAAAAAATGGCGGAGAATCGAGAACGAATTCTTTTAATTTATCATTCTGAACATAATTAACAAACTCATGCTGAGAGCTTAAACGTTCCTTAAATTTACAACTTAGTTTTTTTATTAATTTATTACAAATGGCTAGGATAATTACGGCCGGTGTTGGATAGATTTATCGGCTCTCGATAAATAAATTGGTCGATTAATTAATATGATTCTGATTTATCGATACTGGTATTTAGAGACAAACTCTATGAATACTCTTTGTTTTATTGTGTTATATGTACATACATTCACGTCCTTCAATCCCTATCAGGGTAGACATAACGGAGACATAATAATATAGTAACATTGATTTCTTTTAGTATTAAAATTTGGGGCTCGTAACGACATTTATATGGAATATTGGTATTGGCTTGCCAGCCTATATCCTAATAGATTCCATTTACCTTAGATATATTCTAAGATATACCTAAGAAAAAATCAGCTAGGACTCCGGTGTATATAAGTTATGTGATGAGTTAAAATATTTAGTCAAAAAATATTTCAAACTAATAAGATGATACCATATTCTGTTCTTTGTATATCAAACATTTTCACAATATAAATCATTGTCAATTACGTTCGAAATTGATCTGAATCTCAGTCGAAACAATATTGTGTAGGACCTTCTTTTGACAACCTCCTTCTTAGCCCTTGTCAGAGGAAATCAAAATGTCATTAATCAGGGCTGACAACATTACGGAATAAACCGCGCCATTTCGGGGAAAAAGATAAAAATATACTTTTATAAAGTTATTGTAAAATCCATATGGTTCTGTACTTAGGTTAAAATTAAAAATAAGTTGAAATTATTTGAAGATAATTTCTAAGACTGTGTCATGAGAATTGCAGTTTTTATTCATTTTACAAGAAAACGGGACTTATTTTATAAACAAATAAGTTCTTGTAAAATGAAAAAATATTTTAAAACTGAATTACATAGCATTAATATTTCAGCATAGCTACTTAAATACACTTATTCTAGAAATGAATTTCAAATGTTATTTCAAGGATTAAATACAACGTAATCAGCTGTCACTCATCTCTACATAATATAAATGGCTGCTGTCCATAACCTATGATGCATATAATTGGTTATGAATCCCAAGAGTTATTCCATAATACGTGTATTTTCAACACCTTTTGACAACTTTTTAGTTTGTGTATAGTTTACAGTCACAATAATATATAATATGATATGGTCAGCGGTATGAATAACTTTCTTATTATTTTACTAAATCGTAAAGAAGCATATAAAAATTCTCTTCACGTTACCCTAAAAAGTTGGGATTATGTAGGGTGTCTTTTATCTTAATCTTACGAAAATCTGCGACAACATTAAAATGACATTACTGGTCCACCTCAAAAGGGAGTTCGATTCAACTGCATTGCTTACTTATAGCTATAGTTAATATAGTACTTATGAAAAAGTTTATGGTTCAGTCGTTAGTGATAATAGAAAGGTTTTTTTTAATGGTTAAAGATCTATAAATTATGTTCAAATTTATTATAAAAATCCTTAATAGTGATCATTATAGCTCCTGCGTACCTTTAGAAAGAGTTACAACTATTAAATATCTCGGGATAATAATTGATAACAATCTGAGTTTTAAGCCCCATATTAAATTACTGTGTAGTCGTATCCGTAAACTTATGCATTTATTTAGACACATACGGCACATCTTGGATGGCAATCGCATGAGACAAATCTATATATCGCTTTCACAATCAATTCTGTCGTACTGTATTTCTTCGTGGGGCGGTATATACACATCAACGTTGAAAGCTTTAGAAGTAGCTCAAAGAGGTTTGCTTAAGGTATGTATCTTTAAGCCATTTTACTATCCTACTGAAGACCTCTACAGTTTTTGTGATGTATTGACAGTGCGTCAGCTATATATACTCGACATAGTCCTCAAACAACATAGACTAGTTGAAAACTATGCCCAACCACGGAACAGGCAAAGAAGGTGTACATATAAATATATTATGGCGCCAACAATTACGCGTACTACTTTTGCTGAACACTTCTTTGCATATACAGGTCCAAATCTTTATAATGTTATCAACAATTTTATCAATATTTATAAATTAAATCGGTTCAAGTGTAAGCATAGGGTTACTATATTTTTAAAGAGTCTTTCAGTAACAGACACTGAATCATTATTTGCCAAACCATCACAATTAAATGTTAGGAAAATAACATATTATGTACCATAGATATTGTATGTATTCGGAGAGCCGTTTTCTATATATGTGCAGCCTTATTATATTATACTTTGTATCTTATATATTTAATATATATTTATATAATATATGTATTATGTTTTTTATATTCTCATTTCAAATTTACTCACCCCCTTACACACACTCATTCACAGTACACTTGCACACAAAAAGGGGACTACACTTCACATAGTATATCATGTTTGTAATTGTTATTACTATAATTTGTTATTTTCTAAAGTGCCTTATGTTTACCTTTAATTATATACTTAAGTTAAGATTACTTTTAAGACTAATTAGGGGAAGAGTGTCTATCCCGAGATACAGTCTCTGACTAGTTCGGGAGAGCACTGTCCAATGTTTGTACCTAGCTTAAGTTTTGTTGTGCCCAATAAACTTTATTATTATTATTATAGATACTCGAAACATATGTACTAATGTAACTTTCGATAATAATTATTATTCAAGACTTCAATTGTCACTAGTCTTCGAAAACTTCGGAATATCGTAGTATTAACCATCATAAGCGTATGAACGTAGAGTTTCGTTTGCAATCCGATACAAATATGACAGACCAGTTCAAACGCCCTATTCCATTATTTATTTATCTATTTCAATAAACGTCGCGATGTTGGTAATGGATCGCCCAATCGGAACACAATAAGCCCTAATAGCGATTCGATGCGAATCGATTTGTGTTACAATATCGATTCATCAAAGTCCCCAGAGTATCGATGCGGATTACTCAAGGGCTTAATCTTGATAAAGTACACGTTTTCAAGAGGTGAGGATTTAAAGGACTTTCCTTAAGGCTGCTTAGGAAATTGGGCTAAATGCTTTTTTAAGACTACCTGCGAACGGTCATAAATTAGGCTTACCTTGGTTTAGGAATGTTTTCCTTAAGTTTTAATGGAGAAAGTATTAGATTAAAATGGATTTATATTTTTCAATATGGCGCTTATTTGTTAGTTATACGTCTTAATAGGACGACCTCTATATAACTACCCTTTCACATTTTAATGCTTATCGTCACTAGACTAATTAAAGATTAAATTTATCGTACCCTTAACCACGTTTTGAATACATACTTGGTGTATGTATAAATAAGTTTCAATCACAAAGTGATTTGTCATTGTCAGGATATTTAAGCCATAAGTTCTACATTAATCGCATCTCATTATTATACATCTAAGTCTACACTTAAAAGTTCGTGAATCAGTACAAACAAACTTTAAAAAATAAACAAACCTTTTTCTATTTTCTCTTTAAACAATGGCAAAGGATAATAAGTAAAAGCGTTTCCTTCTCAGCCAAATTGGTAGATAATGGAGCACAGACTCCGTCAGTAAAGCCAGGAAATTGAATTGCTGAACTAAATAAATATATATTCTTGCTTTCCGTTTGTTAAAGTGGTCCTTGTGACTGAAAAGGCTTTATATTAAGGATTTGTTGTCATGGTATTTTGTATGTTTACATGCCTTTTTTATGGTCATATACATACATACATATAATGTCCTCTAATCTCTTACGGTGTGGACAAAACCTTGGAGACGGTAATATGTCTAAGATCACTTTATAGCATGAATATTTGGTTTGTGATGTAATATGGAATATTTTTAACAGGTTGCTAGCCTATCATCCAACAGATTCCATTGACTCCCTAGTCCCTTAGTCGCCTCCTACGACATTTCGGAAAGAACGGCAGCTATTCTTTCGCATCCCAGACTAGCACGGATCGTTAGTTAAGGGTCCCCCCGATTTTCAACAGAACCTTGTAGATTAAAACTTCATTTGATGTTATTTGGGAGTAATTACCGCTGTAACTAAGAATGGGGTTATATGAAATACTATTGAAGTTTTATGCTTTGTAAATCCTATGTTAATTTTTATAATGCCATGCACGAATCTTAATCTACTTCAATTCTTTTCGGAGTGCACATAATTTCATACGTAATATCTTCTTTTATTAATGCGATTGTGATTAACATTGATTAATATTATTATTTTTATTATTGAATTGATTAACTTTGTGAAGTACCAGTAATTCAATTAGAATCTTAATCTAAAGAATATTTAATTTGTTTCCCCGTTTAACAATCGATAGCAATGATTTTTATATTAAAAACTAATTACTTGATTTGCATATCAATTACAAGTTTCCATTCATCTATACCTTCATCACCTTAACGCTAAGAATCGCATATATTTACTACCTTACTTACTCCAACCTATATCTCATACAATGGTACATTATCGAGTGAAATTCGGTTCGTAATACAATTACGATGTTATATTTGAAGTCCATTTGCGCATTACTTCCGCTCCGGCGACCGGAAGAGCTTAATGGAGCTTTAAGTGCACCATCTTCTGCGAGGTAGGCAGGGGGATGAGTGCCTACCTGGGTTAAGATGGTCTGGTATTAGATCGGAGTGAAATTGGTGGAATATGTTATGTGTGAAAATGAGAGAATTGAAATGATGACGATAAAATTATAATTAACAAGTGACCCGCTCCGGCTTTGCACGGCTATAAAATATATAGCCTACTCCTCTCCTATTTAATGGGTGTTATTATACATATAAACCTTCCTCTTGAATCATTCTATCTATTAAAAAAAATCGCATCAAAATCCGTTGCGTAGTTTCAAAGATTTAAGCATACAAAGGGACATAGGGACAAGAGAAAGCGACTTTGTTTTATACTATGTAGTGATGTATAGATACGTACTTACCTCCATACCTATTCTTCCATAGAATTACTACCTCCGCGATTGCGGAAATGGATCTACTTCAAACTACTTAGTCCCGAGCTAGTTTGGGACGTAAATAGAAAGTTAACTAGCTGCCGTTCTTTCCGGCATGTCGTAGGATGCGACTAAGGGGTATATGGAATCTATTGAGCTAAGGACTAGCAACCTGTTAATATTGTTCCATATGACATCACAACCCCAATATGTACGTCAAAAAGTGATCAAGATATTTTCATGTTTTCAAGATTCTGTCCACCCGAAAGGGATTAAAAGACGTGAATGTATACATAGTACCCGTAATGTCGGAGAGGAGATAATGTTTTTGTTTCAATACAAATTAACCCTCGCTTTTTCGCTGACGAGGGTCGGCAGTGATCAAAACATGCCCTCCGCACTCGCTACCGAAGCAACGGGATTAGACAGGGTTGTGGCATTCGTAACTTGTTATACCACGTTTGAAGTTTCTGTGTTAATTTGGGATTTGATTAAGAGGTAAATATATCTTATTTTTAGGTGATGTGAGGTGTTAGGGGTTTAAAAGGAATCTATAAACGAAAAACTTGTCACTAATGTTCTTTATGAATAACAAAACTTTGATAGGTGACTTTTGAGATACGAAATATTTGATGTATTTAGGTAATTTTATTATATTCTTAACGAAAAGCATTGTTTTTCAAGTCCTTTTTAAGAAAATCTTTGAAGACAAATGTGAAAAACATTTATGTATATCGGTGATAGTAGTTTAAGATATGTAAAAAGAAGCTTGCCATACATATCCTTCACGACTTGTGTATACACTCCCTTTTTTATTATGGAGGGTTAGTCAGAGGCTTGAGTGCCCATCTCCGAAATTTTGAAGGCATGTTTACATACCACATTCATTATATATCACTAATCAACGAACACAGAATCCAAAATACAGGCAGCATTCAAATCGGTCAGACATACGAAGATTTGTTCTTAGGAACAATGTCACCGATTTTGATAAAAATAAGAACTGCATTCATACTTTGTTTGAAAACAAAACTGTATCCAGTTGCTTTGAAAAAATAAACTTGCACTTTTCACTTTTTCTTCTTAAATATCGATTGTGTAGGTCTTAAGCTGTAAATGTCTCTATAAAAACATGATGTCGAAAATGAATAAAATGCATTGTTTTGACATATCTTGTATCAAATACCATGAAAATCTGTATCTCATGCTAATAATTAAATGAACCTGCTGAATTATAAAGTTGGTACACGGCAACTTTATAATTGAATTAAAAACTTCACTGGCATCTCTGGCAACCCTCTGTGCGAATTAATCCAATAGGCAGGTAGGAGGGCGCAACCCTTCGGCCCCGGGTTCGAGCCCCGTTCACTGTCTGCTGACGAGTGCTGCGAATTAGGGACAGCGGTGTATGTGGAATAGATGTATCTAAATTTTATTATCTGTAAATTTGCCACTTTGAAAGTTGGTGCACACTTGTGCAGTCTTTGTGCAGCTAAAAGTGCAGTCCCAGCAATTTTTTATAAGAAATAAAGACAATATTTTTCATTTCGAAGCACGCGAACGTATAGTGGCTATGACAATGCATAGTGGTGCCAGTTTTAAAATGTAAAATATGGATTGTCTTTGGTTCTTATAAACGTAAATCTTATAAAATGTTACTGCACTTTTAGCGCTGACTGTATGTTTTCTGTGACATTGGTTTTAGAAGAAAAAAACATTTTTGTATGATAAATCTTTTATATTTAGTTCATTCACCACATTTACCTTTTATGCACATTTGCCTTTATTGATAGTCTGTACACTTACCACATTTGTACCATGAAATTTAGGTCGTAACAAATGATTTGAGGAACTATGGAGTTGGACATACGGACCTCTGATTGCTTTGTACGGAATAAAGTCAGTAAGAGTTTGAATATAATTATATTAGATACATCTACGAAACATCAAAAACCTAATCAATTGAAGTAATATTGTAGAAAAGATACCATAATATATTTTTAATTATTATTAGGTTTATTAGTGAAGTACTGAATATTTATTGTATTTTTTTTGTAATTAGAGTATAATTAATGTCACCACAACTTACATAGAATTATTTAAGGCCGCGAGGAGATACACAGTACTAAATTAAAACGATTGAATTCCAGGCGAAAATCTAACTTTTTTTACTTAGGTCTCATCTACATATTACTTCACTGGTTACCACTCTCATAAAATTTGTGATATTTGATATTTGGTTGTTCGCCCATTAGTAGAGTCGTTGATCCGAGGCTAACCTACTCTTATTGCCCTTTGTTAGCTGCCCATAAGAAGCCGAAAGGCGTTTATTAGAAAGGTTTCTGCTTTTTATTAAACTATTAGCGATAGCGATTTTATTTAATTGGTAACATGGTTGAAAAATCGTCGTGTAGCTAGCTATACTTAATTACGAGTTATAATAACTTCCGAATAAAGTGAATACTTTGTTTCAAATAAGTAAAACACGTTCACGACCATTAGTCCTTGCGGGGTAGTCGGAAGTTCAGGTATCCATCTCCACAATTGCGAAGGTAGTAATTCTACGACCACCGCGAACCTACGTGCTCACCAGATAGTCAGTATTGAATGTGACAGCCACCTGTAAGCCATGTCGCCATTTACAAGCACTATTGTTCGGGGAACAGGTAGGTTTCCTCACGACGTTTTCCCTCACCGTAGTATTAGAGTGTTATTACTGTATTTTGTTTACATACATATTAAAATATACGCGATATGTCGCTTTTTTAGTAAAATAAGCAATACTTTGTTTACATATACATCACACCTGATTCCCTATAAAGGGGTAGGCCGAGATCACGGATCCCATCTGTCCCGATCCTGACAAACTACTTTCGCTTCATTCACACACATACACCTCCTCATACACACTCAGCGACTTAAGTATTAAGTATTCCTAATATTATTATTATTATTAAGTATTATTATTATTATTAAGTATTATTATTATTATTATTATTATTCCTATTATTATTATTAAGTATTCCTAACATCAGCCCTTTGCTTACAAAAACAATGAATACCATTCCCGTTTCAATGTTATATTGTTACTACTTTAATATTTAGTTATAAATAATTAATTATGTTTTAAATTGTATTTCTGAGGTTCTGTGCTAATCCTTGACGTAAATAGGATACCAACTAGCTGCTTTTCTTTCCGACATATATGCTGACTCAGACTTTTGATGATAAAACTCCTATTAGGTGAGGAACTAGCAACCTGTCTCCAACATTCCATAACAAAGGCATAACAACGTCAGTTAAGCTAAAGATGACTAAGGAGATGTGCTTTCACCTGTTTATGATATCTAGATGAGATTATGATCGAATGAATGCTCCTTGCCAATTAACGGCACATCTGTTACTTCCTGCAAATTTAATAGGTATTCATAGTGCTTTCCTTAGAATACTAAATTTAATATTGAAGGAGACTATTAGACCATTTAACTAGCCTCTTAGTAAGTTCATTTAACTTGTGTACTAGTCAACGTATATTAAAGAAATATATACTTATTATACACAGATAAATACAAATATATAAAATATAATCAACGAACAGACTGGAAAGCAGGAGAAAAGTGTAGTTCTTAACTCTGCCTCCACCGGGAATCTAACACAGGACCCCATGATAAGCGTTCAAGTGGTTAACCAATCGCACCACGGTTTTCTATTATCATCAATCTAAATGTGTACTATGAAATTAAAATATTTTCTTAATTCTAATTCTAAACCTACACTATAAATAGGGACCGAATTCCCAAACAGATTAATCCTCTCTACCCCTTTCCCGATTCCGGCGTGAATACTTGATGAACAGAATTCCTTGTAAACACAGCTACAGATCCCTTTAATTAATTTTCAGTCAATCATAAGCAGTGAGTACTTAGTAACTCAAATCACTACATAGTATAAAACAAAGTCGCTTTCTCTGTCCCTATGTCCCTTTGTATGCTTAAATTTTTGAAACTACGCAACGGATTTTGATGCGGTTTTTTTTAATAGATAGAGTGATTCAAGAGGAAGGTTTAGGTATATGTATAATAACATCCATTAAATAGTGGAGTAGGCTATATATTTTATACCCGTGCAAAGCTGGAGCGGGTCGCTAGTATGATAATATAATAAACATACGACTAGATTAGTAGAATGGGTTTGCAAGCGGTAGGTGTTGGTAAATAGAGTTATACTTGTGGATTTAAAGGTTGCAAGAGATAACTAAGAAACTAAGTGCTGTAGACAGAAATCAATGTAAATTGGGTATTTATGATCTTCTTACCCTCTGTAGAATTGAACTCTGTTGAATTTGATTTAAGTAATAGAGTACAAAAAGTAACTATTGGTTTGGAGCAGTCGTCGGGTCGTTCAGTCCAGATGGGGGTGCCTCAAGGTTCAATATTAGGTCCGTTTCTTTTCCTAGTATACATAAATGACTTACCTTTTGTAACTAAAAATAGGTGCAGGATGGTCCTTTTTGCTGATGACACATCCCTAATCTTTAAAATTAGCAGGAAAATTGATGAGTCGCAAAAAGTAAACTCGGTGATAGGAGATGTAGTTCAATGGTTTCAATATAACAATTTAGTTCTTAATAATAATAAAACAAAATGTATTAAATTTACTTTGCCAAATGTTAATGGTGTCGAAACCAATCTAATAATAAATAATGAGAAAATAGATAAAATTAATACTACTGTCTTCTTAGGGATAACTTTAGATTCAAAGCTGCAGTGGGTAGACCACATTCGCGTTTTATCTAAAAAACTTAGTTCCGCGGCATATGCTGTTAAACGGATTAGGGAATACACGGACGAGTTCACGGCTAGGGTTGTTTATTTCAGCTACTTTCATAGCATTATGTCTTATGGCATCTTGCTGTGGGGTTGTGCTGCTGACATAAACACAATATTCGTTTTGCAGAAGAGGGCTGTTCGCTGCATTTATAGAATGGGCCCCAGAGAGTCACTTCGTGAAAAATTTAAAGAAATTGATATTTTGACGGTTGTTGCTCAGTACATATATGATTGTGTCATTTATGTACATAAAAATATAAATATTTTTAGAAGAAACTGTGATGTTCATAAAATTAATACTAGGAACAAACATAAGCTGTATGTGGCGCCCTCGAGGCTTCAAAAGGTCAAGAAATCTTTTATTGGAAATTGCGTGCGTTTTTATAATCATTTACCGGACTGGATTACGCGATTGCCCTTGCCTAAATTTAAGACTATAGTTAGAGGCCGACTAGTCCGGGGCGCTTACTACGCGGTCGGAGACTACCTTGCCGATGCTCAGGGTTGGCAATGAGTGCATCTAAGCTATATGTGCAAAGTTAATTATGTTTCTTTATAAATTTGTTTTTGTAAATGGCACTGGGCAAAAAATCCTGAAAGCCGGAGTTTCTTGTTGGTTCTTCTCCGAGCCAGGGCTTCCGAACCAACGGTAGAATTTCAATGATAAGAGACAACCAGTGTCAGGCAAATGTTTTGACTTTCAATGAATGTACTGTACTTGTACTTATGTTGAATAAAAACATTTGACTTTGACTTTGACTTTGAACGTATTGTGTATATTATGTATTTCTTAGAATTAAAATACAAAACGTTATAAAAGAATATTAAGAACATTTTATTTGTATGTTAGTAGGAACGGATGGATGAAAGGAGGGTAACAAAAAATAGATTATAAAGCTAAAGTGGAAAGTAGAGTTGGACGGGGTAGGCAACGTAGATCTTATACGGATCAAATTGGAGACATTCTTCTCACGGCTGAGAATCCTCATGAATGAGAAGGTTAATGGGTGTGAGTGAAGCAAGAGAGATTTGTCACAATCGTTCCAGGCGGTGATCGATAGTCTCTGCCAATCCCGTTGGGGAAAAAGAAGCGTGGATATATGTATATATTTTATTATCTTCAATATCCGTTTACACAGTGATATATATTTCGAATTAATTAACACAATCTCAAACTCATTTTAGCAATGTATGAAGGATTGTCAGTACTTCACCAAAAAGTCAATCAAGTCTCATCACAGGACTGTAGTATTAAAAGCTACAAAGTCAATAAACACAAACATGGTAAACAGAAACCCAGAAACAATTATAGCTGTGATAACACCCACTCAATGCGACGCGACGATAAATCTCAAGCGAACATTAGAATTCTGCCAGCCCCTCTCGTGTCGACCAAGATTGATGGTAGTCTGGAGATCGGTATGTATGTCTACCCTCTAATGAAAGTGTGGAGTTTTTAATCATAGAACGCGAAGTTTAAATCTGGGGATTAGGGATGGGAAATGGTATATGATAATTGGTATTATAAGTTACTTTATAAATGTATCGTAAAATTACATAAATACATATGTATGTATCATGTAGATTAGAACAGCATGTATGAGAAGGTTTAATCAATAGTCGCTGCCTATATAATTAGGGATGTAGAGGCGAATATGAGTGTAAGTGCAGTGTAGCTCATTTGGTTATTATAAGTCTCATATTACTCAATTATGCAACAATAAAATATACAACATCATATAACATACTTTTTTAAACAACTGTTTCTAGAATCCCTTTCGGAGTTATAACAGAATTTCTGAATCACGTCGTTTAATTATTAGTTTAGTAGATTATAGAGATAGATTAGTAGAGTATTGCTATCCTATCATCTAAAATATTCCATTTACTCCTAGGTTCGATGTCAGCTCCTATGATATGGCGACCAAGAAAGCATCTAGTTGGGGACTTGGCTACTTAATCCCTAGACCAGTAAAATATGATATCATTAGAATAAAATAAAATAAATAGTCATAAAAATTAACATAGAAGTTACATTATTTATCTTTTACGTGTTCTAGTATCAGTGTCCCATCTCTAAACAAGATACTTCCAAATGCTTTAAATTGAAGCCGAGTTGAATTTACACTCAATATTCAGGTGGCTATCAGCGCCCCTGCAATCTGTCTGCCTGTGCACATTACTGGCAACACCAAAGCATACAAATTGCCACATTAACTTAGCAAAGAACTGAGATTGCAGTTTTGTAGTGACTAGGGTATAGATGTATAAGGTTTTTAATGGTAGAGATAGGGGTAGTTAGTAGCTGATATTTTCTCGTATGTGTTAAGATGAGAATATGATTTTTGATTATTTATTATGGTAATAAAGAATGATATGATATTCTATAGAATAAAGGCTAGAAATGTCTAATAAATTCTTTAATTTCTTCATCATATTACGGTTTTAAGAATATAACTTAATGTAAGTTTTTCGGAATATTTTGTTCTATTTACCGTTTCGAGGATTATAAACTTGGGCATGACCCTTTTGAATTGAGATTCTCTGGAATTATATGTACGAGTATGTCTTAAGAGACTAATTTGAGATCATCAGAGTGGGTAATCATTGATCAAAAAAACTAAATATAATAACTATCTAGGAAATGCGTCGAATATTACGGTGAGGGAAAAACATCGTGAGGAAACGTATCTGTTCCCCGAACAGGTAACAGTGCTTGTAAATGGCGACATGATTTACCACCTGTCACATTGGGTACTGACTATCTGGTCAACACGTGGGTTCGAGGTGGTCATAGAATTACAACCTTCGCAAATTGCGGAGATGGACACCTAAACCTCTGACTATCCCGCAAGGGTTAATGGTCGTGAACGAATTTATCTTTTTATAATAATTTTTGATCAAATCATAAGCAGAATAATTACTGATATAATGCACCAAGATTTTGTTTTACTTGTGCATGAACATAAGTGTATGAAAAGGTGTCTAAATGCACGTTTAAACCGCTCATTACTTTGATGTAGTTGATAACCATTTCCTTTCAGATGGTCACAGACCGCTGGCTGTTAGTGGAACGGCTTATTATATTTGGCACCATGTTGCTATTATCTTACATTGCTTATCTAGTTGGACGTTTTAAAAGGGATTTTGTTATCTTAAGAGCATTTAAATCATTGAAGGGAACAACCCTAGTCGAAAAACGATAGTGCTAAAAAAATAATAACGTCATAATGTTCCTTAGATTTAACCAATGCAATTTTACATGGGTTGTTTGTCATTGTTCAATGTTACTTCTTTTCTCATTAACTATCGTCTCCTTGGGCAGTTCAATCGCTAAATGTTAATTCAATATTTACTTAACGCGAATAGTCTATAGCCAATGAAACATTAGAAGTTTATAGTATAATGTTTCAGTTTTGCAGTTGCTTGAAAAAGCAAGAAATATTATGTAAAAATCCGTTGTAGTACATTGATATATATGCCATACTATCCATTTTGGCATTGACAAAACCATGGAGACATAATATCTTCGGTTACCTTATTGCGTTGCTATGGTTGTGATGCCAATGATATGGGATAATATTGACTGATTGCTGGGTATAGATTAGATTAGATCCAATAATCCCCATATACTTCTATTGCCTAAAACGCGACAATAACAGTATAGCTTCTATACGACGGTGAAGGAAAACATCGTGAGGAAACCTACCTGTTTCCCAAACAGGTAATAGTTGGTGCTTGTAAATGGTGACATGGTTTACCACCTGTCACATTGAGTATTATATCCGGGCAACACGTGGGTTCGAGGTAGCCATAGAATAGACTTACTACCTTCGCAATTGCAGAGCTGAACACCTAAACCTCTAACTACCCCGCAAGGGTTGAGGATCGTAAATGTTTCGTCGTTAGTCTTTGTCTTGTATACGTCATATTTAGCTTCAGTTTAGAGACATATTACTTCTTTTAGCGCTGATGTTTGCTCTTATAAATGTATGCATGTGTTATTAGTACGTATGTACGTAGTTTCGAGTAACGAGAGTGGTGGAAATAATAATTTCCGCTCCGACTATGTTTCAGGTAACGCGATCCGAAGCGGAAGGGATTTGCTCCCAGTTTTAATAATAACATTGCCCGCGGGATTCATAGGGTTGTCGTTTCATATCTAGGTTCCATATACTACGTCACACATTAAATTCATACATACATATCATACCACTTTCGCTTCATTGACGCTCACACACCGTCTCGTACACACTCAGCTGTACAAGGTACTTCTAGCATCACTCTTTATTAATGTGACGTTTATCTGACAGTCATATGTTCTATTAGGCCGCCTCCTACGGAACCGCCCTTCAATTCACTCACATAAAAGGTGACACGGCCTACCACCTGTTACACAGAGTACTGACTATCTGGTCAATACGTGACTTCGAGTTTCGCAATTGCGGAGATGGACGCCTGAAACTTTGACTCCACAAGGGTTAATGATCGAGAACGCGTTAGTCGTTTGTCTCAAAAGAGAGATCATAACTTCTATTAGTGTGTTCGCATAGCACAAGTGACACTAGTATAATTCTTGGTAATAAAAAATGAATACCAGATAGAGACATATAAAATCGCAACCCTGTTAAGTCGGCTGGGCGTGGGCAAATTGGCGTGGCCGCGCGCAAGCCAAACGGTTTAATTTCGGCGCCAACAAAGGCCAACTAATGAATTGTCCTTATCTCAACGTTGGCACAACAAAGCGGTGCTTCGCTACGGATCTTTTGCCCAACGTTGGATTGCGGGATCATTACTCCGCTTGCTGAGATTGTTTGTTTTCAAACGGACGATGTTATGAAATTGTGTTATGATGTTCAAGTTATGTGCTTTTACGTTATAAGCTACTTATTTTATCAGAATTTGAGTTAGTTTTTACTTAGCGTCAATTTATCTATACAGAAACACCGTGAAACCGTATTTATCAGAATGCAATTTATTATTATATACCACACTCTTACATATGCATTTAGAATATCAGCAATGATTTCGAATAGAAGGTTCCGAGTTCGATTTCTTGACAGAGCAGCATATATCAATATGATTTTATGTGTATCGAAAGCTTAAACGCCCATTTTCAAACTACAAACACATCAACCGTTCTCTCACCTACGTATTTTTCTAGTTACAACATTAGTTATCGTCCTTACACATTGTCAATAAGCCTAGAAAACCGTCAATATTAGAATGCTTACACGGCAAATTATCTGGGTGGCACTGTCTCCTAACCTAAGCAGACTTAAATCCTAGTTAAGTCAACACAGACCCAGTCGATTGGGCCGGGGCAGCAGACAGTTAAATGCACTTTCCAATAGGCCTGCCATAATGTTCTCTTGATAGAGACACGAATGTTTCCGTTGGGATTATTGCAACAAATGCTGAGCGCTCCGATTGTGTTCGCTCGACGCAAATTATGATACTCGCTAGGGTTGGGTATAGCGGTATGAGATTAAAACTATCGATGATTTGTCGTTTTTAATTTAGTACTCACATTCTATACATAGGTAATGTTGGGTTAATGGGTGATGGTTAAAGAAGCTTGTGACTTTTATAGACATACATATACGCATGTACATCCAAATGCTGTAATAAATATAGTATTTTAATTACATGTATGTCAAAACCATTAAAAATACATATACATGCACGTCCTTTAATCCCTTTAAACACACCGTTCTTAGTTCTTGGTCATTTATTAGCATGTATATTGAGTTTTGAAGTTATATGGAATATTGGTGACAGATTTCTAGCGTATCACCCAAAAGACCATATACCCCTAGTCCCTTAGTCACCTCCTACGACATGTCGGGAAGAACAGCAGCTAGTTAGCACTCTTTATACATCACCGACTAGCGAGGGAAGGGACTTTTAAGAATAGCTAGATCTATATATCATTTGTCAATAATATATAACTTTCTCTAATATATCGTATCAATTAATCGTAATTCAATTCAGATAGCATGTTTTCACGGCAATAATGAATGCCCACTTATCACTTTAGTGTGTCACATGAACCTTTGACTTTTCCTTCAAAGAAAAATAATGGTGAATAAGTGTATATTGTGTTATTACGTCAATTAACCAAATCTTATAATTGTACTGAACACGGTTTCAATAATAAACGTTGACGAGTACTTGTAAATCATCGTAGACTCCTTTTATCAAAAGCAGAAAATGCGGAAAATACGATTAATACAAAAACTTTTTTATAAAATATACGCGGTAAGTCCCGTTTTCTTGTGAAATGCATAAAACCGCAAGTCTCAAAAATATTAAAACAAAAACTGTTACAATTTATGAATAACTAAGTTAACAAATACAAAAAAACATAAACCTAAAATATTCATCCATGCAAACAATAAAACAAAACAAAATCAATATTCAAAAATATAAAATATCCTATTAACCCTACCAACTAACCCCCGCACTCTCACCTCACCAATACAGTATCGACAAGCCGTGCCCACCCCTACTAGAAAGTGGCCCAAGAGCTACAAGCCGAGCCCATTGTCCCTGCCCACCCAGCCTGGCTTTGTGCCTTTGTCAGCCCTTTGTTTCGGCTCAAGCACGCTTTGTCTAGCCTAGGCGAATGGCCTAGGTCATCTAAATTTGCTACAAAGAAAAACTAGGCGCAGCTTGTAATAAATATGCTGTTACCAAGGTTTGATTTCTGGTGTTATGTATTTATTTGCCTTCCTTCTATTATTATAGTTAAGGCATTGTTTGAGGATATACGAGTATAATTATAGGCTGTATTTTAGGAATGGGCAATAATATGTACGCTCTGTTGAGCATAGTAATCCACACTTTAGTAAGTGATACGGAGCACCATTTACCACGTAGAATGTTGACTATCTTGTGATACACAAAACCTGCGTCCGTAGACAAGAGAAAATACTAAGAGTCGTATATGTATCAATATGTATGGGATTGAATAACGCATTTGCAAAATCACGCGATTTATACCAATAGTCGAAAGACCATAATGCAGAGCTAATAGACCAATATTATTATATAGACCAATATTACAGGTAGTAAAAATAGGCATGTAAATTTCTTATAAGACTACAAGTGAAACAAAAAGTCAGCACATATTCTCCATCATTTATTATAAAAAATCGTGACGAACAGAAAAGGCAAAGTCTGAGAGCAACATCGAATAACTGGGGCCTTACTCCACTAATGCATTTTAGGCACAATATTACTTCCGTAGCGATAGACTAATACTTCAGTGGCCGTAATTGGACAATTGGGCACATAGTAGCGTGCCAAAAGTGTCAAATTACGGCCACTGAAGTATAATTGTATCGCTACTGAAGTAATAATGTGCCTACATTGCATTAGTGGAGTAAGGCCCCTGTTCTATGGTGGAATGTTACAAGTAAGCGTCCAGCACGGGGACATGGTTGCAGCAGTATATGTTGGTCACCGTCCGCGTCAGGAACTCGAACACCAGCACGATGATCACCACAACGAGCCCGATCAGGATGACATCTGTCAGCGTGTCGTGCAGGCACTTCCCCAGCTTCATCATAGGTCTGCGTCTCCGCATGGCTGGTCTCTGTCAGCCGCCGTCGACACTAAAGCTGCCCCGGCCTGGGCCACTCTCTCATCTTGAAACACTCCGGAATGGGCGTCCTAACGGGATTCCTTGGATGGATAATACTTTTTTCTCATTTTGTCGTTATAGAGGTGATTCTGCGAATTTATTGATTTTATGTTTTATTGCATGTGTTTAGAGATAAATCAATGGTATTTGTTAATCTGTTTTGACATTTTTGTTTCAATTCAATATCAATTTTGGGATTCTTTTTTTCTTTTTTTATTTATTCTGGGATTTATGCGTTAGGAACATAGAGTTATGGTACCATAGAGTTTTCTTGTTATAATACTATGACTACCCAAGATGGTAATGAATATTTTTAAGACGTCGAAACACATACGTAGATATTCTTCAACCATTTTTGGTATACACAATTATTACTTACATACATAAACTATAACGTCGTTTAATCCTTTTCAGGGTGCACAGAAACCTGAACATTGAATAACTGTTGTCAAATTAATATAGTTTTAGTGATATTATATGAAATATTATTGCGTTTTAAGTTTTAGTGATGTTATATGAAATATTGTTACCATAGACAACTAATGAATGAAACACACTTATCTATGTAGTATTTTAAAGATGTCCGTTTAGCACTAATCATACTCATTTACCTTCACCTTCCCTACGTAACAATACTGCCTATCCCATGTAGCAACGTGTACTTGAAGCCACGATTGGTGGATACAATGAAGCCATCGTTCAGAGGGCCGCTGCCACTTTCGCTGACCTCCCGACCCTCGCCAGATGGCCATTCACACCTCATTCAGTGCTCACGCTGTAGGAGATCGATTCTGCTATCGAGCTGTTGATACGTTTTATGAATGAATTAATAAGTATAGAAATTATAATTATTTTAGCAACAAACAGGTCGATGAAAAGTTAAGCATGTTAGAGGATATTTTTTTCCTTCTGTTTATTGGAGTTATTGTATAGATGTTACGATTCCTAAAAAGAAATAACTAGTGAGGGATGAGAATAAATGCTCACTATTTTATAATTACACAAAATATATTTCTTTTTTCTCAAATATTTATTTAACAATGTTTCATATACAGCATATATTTCTTAGTACCTTTTTATTCTTCGGAGTATCTAATGATCAACGTTGAGAATACCAACTTGGAAAACAGCGAGTAAAATACTATTGATATTTTACTCCGTAAATCTGAATATATATCCGCAAACCTCTGTCTTTCCCGAAAGGTTTCATAATAATAAACCGTAACATTTATATAAACAACTAGTGACCCGCTCCGGCTTCGCACGGGTATAAAATATATAGCCTACTCCACTATTTAATGGATGTTATTATACATATAAACCTTCCTCTTAAATCACTCTATCTATTAATCCGCATCAAAATCCGTTGCGTAGTTTCAAAGATTTAAGCATACAAAGGGACATAGGGACAATAAAAAAGCGAATTTGTTTTATACTATATAGTGATAACTTGTAGAATCGAGCACACCGATACATTGTCAGTCGATATTATCATTAGTGATTGGGTAAGTGCTATCGAATGGCTTTTGATCGATGTAATCGCATCGGACCGTGGCGTAAGCACCGGCCTCAATGCAGCTTTTGTTGGTTTAATACGGGAAAAATGTACTTTATTATGTGTAGGTAAATGTATGGATTTACATATGCGATTGCAGTGTAATAATAGGTTGTTCAGTAATTTGTTCATATACATATTTTCATTGGTTGTTGATAGTTTGGAAAATAATAAATAAATAGAAACCACAAGTAGGAATATCTAGTTCTGTACATCCCTTGAGAGACATAGTTGTGAGTATAAAACTCATAGAAAACGAGCAGTCACAAGAAACAGCTAGTACAAAACAAATTCTTGTCCCCAATTTCCACCTATTAATATTAAATGAATCTAATATTTCAATCTCTTTGTAGGAATAAAAGCTGTATAATTAAAAGTCAATTTGTGATGACCTTAATTAACAGTTCAATTCAATTTACCGAAACCTTCTTGCGACTGCCATGGAATTGAATTGAATAAATTTCCCATTACATTACGCTTGGGCGATAGGTGTTATTACGTATTCCATAATATATTTTAAGACTATGATAATCTCCGCAGTAGGTAAACACAATTATATTAGTTTCAGAAACTTAAGGGGCTATTAGACGCTAGGAGATAATAAAAGATTGAAGGTAGTCACTAGGTTTTAATAAATATATTGTCAACTTATGATAAATGCATATATTGTATGTTTTATTGGAACGGAAATAGAAAATTCACGGAATTTTACAGTTACCAAAGACATAGTATTGACACAGATAATATAATACTACGGTATTGATGTAGAGTACCCGCCACATAAGGTGGCAGTTGGAGGCGTCGCCACAGTCGCGTAATCCAGTGTTGCCAGTAAACACGCCAAAACTAGCACTCACTGTGCCATACGGCTCGATACATTATATTGAGGTTTCATTTGTAACGATCTTTGGTTGCAGAGCTATAAACTCAAATAAAACAAATTAATATACCAAAGTCAAAAGTCAAAATATTTTTATTCAAAATAGGCCCTATCATAAGCTCTCTTTGAAAGTTATTTTATGATCTAAGTACAAATTAAAAAAACTATATATTGACTTAAGGAATATATATGAGTGAAGTGGAAGGGCGGTTACGTAGGGGCCGGCCTAATAAGACATATATGTAACAGTCAGATAGACGCTATATTGAAAAAAGGTGACGTTAGGAGTACCTATAACCGCCGAGAGTGTATTAGAGAATGTATGAATGTCAATGAAGCGAAAGTGGTCTGTCAGGATCGGGACAAATGGGGATCCGTGATCTCTGCCTACCCCTCTACAGGGAATCAGGCGTGATGTGTATGTATGTATGTAAAAAAACTATTTCAAACATGGCACTGAGCATTGTCTTTACATATTTTTACCGAGGTTAGTTCACCAACCATTTCGGCTGCTCAAGATGCCACGTCATGAAGACCACGACCGCTCTGATAAAAGCGTAACGATTGAGAAGAAGAAGTTCAGCGGAGACCCTTGGAGAAGAACTAACAAGAAACTCCAGAAATCAATTTATTATAATCACCCTTAACAAACATAAAAATTACAAAGAGTGGGCAAAAAACACAACGCTGGTAATACTAAATTTACCTTTCATACAAAATAACACGCAATGGCGGAAACGTCAAATTTAGTTCCAAGTTTGGCTACTGCCACCTTATGTGGCGGGTACTCTATATATTGTATTTTTGTCAGTCGCCAATATTCCATATCAGTGGTATCAAAACCTATATCGTTGCAATATTATATTTATTGATAATAAAAATAATTGCCGGCATTCTTTTCGTATACCCTACGTAGAGCAAAGAAAATAAAGCATGTATGAGAAGGTAATAATATAATAAGAAGTAAAAAATGACTCTGAGTGAAGCAAGAAATTTGTCAGAATCCTTCCAGGTGGCGATTAATAGTCTCTGCCTGTACAGTTAAATACGTAGATCTATGAATATTTACGTATGTATTAAATTATCTGTAGCTATGTTAAAGATGACCCTGAACAAGTAAAAAAATAAAACTGACAGAACCTTAATAAAATAGAAATGTCATTAAAGGTCGATAATCTTTAGTCTGTGTTCGGTTTCCTAACACCGTAACCAACATAGTTTTAATATGAAAACATCATTTTATAACCATAAAAGTCTTACGCCCACGTGGTACCGACAGGATAGTATTTGGTTCTAGGTATAAATTAATAGATAATGTTACTTTCTAGGTATTAAATGTACACTGTAATTTAAATATTTGTAAGTAGTGTACATTATATGAGTAAGATGTAGGTACGTTAATGTGTTATAAATTGTATAAAGTTAGGTATAAGGTACTAATAAGCTCGATGACGTTAATTTGGGTCCATGTTTTCAGTGTTTATAAATATATTTTATCATAATTAACATATTGTTTACAATATGTGTTTTTTTATTCGCTTCTATAAATTTGAATATAACCATGCTTTTGAATTTCAAAATGAATTGCCCCAATAATTTTATGAAAACTCCAGACGGCATACAATGTATAATCGACCTTCATATAATCTATTAATTACAAATTCACCCTTCTTCCCTTGCTATCTGTACCTACTACCATATCCATTCGAAAGACAGTATATTATCCGACATTATTATCAACATGTCGTTACAGCCGCGATAACGCCTCGTTATTCAAGCCGTTATGGATGTGCTAATGAATTCAACTTTTATAAGAAGCTTATTTAATGTGAATCTATGGACGAGTGTGAGTGTGGAGGTGTATGGTTGTCTATGAAGTAGTGTTATAGGATGGTAATTAATAGGGATTTGTATAATTTAGATGCGTATAGGTAAATGATAGTAAAGCGTGTATGTATATTATAGGATTGTATCTAGTATAATCAAATTTACTTTTTAGTTCGAGGAACTAAAGTTACGATATTCTTTCTATAGAAACTTCTGTCCGTGCCTTTGGGAAGTATCGCTGTGAGAGTATATATGTTTTCATGTAAACGAAAATAAAATCATAATAAACTTTGATGTATGTATGTACAACAATCAATAACAAAATTATACTGCATACATATGTTCAAAAACCCTAAGTAATCCATCCCAAATCACTCCTTCAAATATTACTTAACAGGAAAGGCAGATTAGTCAATAGTACGTCCACATTTCCCTGCGTCCCACACCTAAGAAAACAGCCAATAAATAAGGCGAGGTATAAACCAGCGAACGACACTAGGCCCCGCGTATTTACATTGTCCAGGAATCAAAGTCTCTTCGCCACTAACGTGTAGGTTGAGGACTGGTGAGCAGAAAAGTGTGTGTAGTTATTAAGGGTTAGGTTTCTTGTGTATATTAGGAATATTGTAATTGAAGAGTATTTAGTCATTTGGTGCTAGATTTATCCTCTAATAGCAGAATTATTCACGGCGGAAATAAATCACAGTATACAGAATTGTATAGAAATACCGAGTTTTGTAATGGTCTTCGATATTATGGTTTCAAATCGATTAACCCAATCTTTTGATTAGAACGTTAGCTAGCTATTTAGATATATGAGAAGGTTCAATTAATTTATAAAGGATTATTACCTACGTTTAAGTTAGGTGAAAGAAAATTGTCAGGTTACTTAAAATGTGCAATCCATCTGCTCATTCCATCGTATCGTAGACACATAAATATGTATTTACAAATGAATAACATCTATTTTCCAAAACAAATCCAATCACTTTAGTGCCCACCATTACTTATAGAGTCGGTACCTGTACTCGCGTTTAATTCACAATGGCTGTCGAATGCAATAAACATTAGCGCATTTCCTTCATTCTGCAGTGCACTAATATTTACCCGTGAAGGCGACGAAAGCTCACTTAATAGCCTGTTTATTTAGCCAATAGCCAAGTGTAAACTCTTGTAAGTCTCGCTTCGATTGGTATGCTTAGTTAAGCTGCGGTTCTACCTAGCTTGCAATAAGCAATATAATAATATGTATATAAATGCACATTCTATATGTCCTTACAGAAATCTTCAGAGATCACGGATCCCCTTTTTATATCCCGATATCTTAATCGTTTTTGCTTCATTGGCATCCAAACATCAACTCTTATTTACATGGCAGTTATAAGTACTTTTACCCTTCCCCTTTTCAATAATGAGTCTGTATGGTACATAATTATACGTCTTCTAGGCTGCCTTTACATAATTAAAATGAGGTTAATATTAAACTACAATCATTCATAATAATATCACAAAATTATCCCTAGCTTGGAATACATTCCCGCAATTCATTTATATCTCTGCCAAGCTCGAATAACTCAAGAGGTTGTGAATGCATGTCTTTATTTTACACTGGTTTACCCACCATAATACCAGCTATAAACCTTATCCTAGTGTGCTTCCTCCATGCTATTCGGGGTTGCCAGCCGAGCGACGCATGAGCTCGCTTTACGACTGCACCTGTGAAACATAACCCTGTGTTGCCATACTTTGCATGTTTGTGCTGCGGTGTAAATGTAGCTTTACATTTTATATTTATAGTCGTATTACAAGTCCTGTGTTGTTCTGGGGTTTTTATATGTTATAAATAGGTACCTGTTTTGTATGAGGAAACTAAGGATTGCATAGATTTTACTAAACGATGCGATGGTAATGTATAATCAATTATAATTAATTTATGGTTACAGTCATGGTGATATTAAGACTCGAAAAGTTATGAAATTATGATTAAATGTTCATTGTACAGAAATTATTCCATGTTTACTTATATCTCACGTCATTGTCTCTCTTATAAAGTGGTCAAAACTCAATATCTCCAAGATATATACGGTTACACAAATATCGATATGGTCATACAATGACTAGTGCTTTGATTTGCTCAATAGGTTACTATTTACCTTAGACTCTTAATACTTTATTACAACATGCAAACAACAAAGACAAAAAGACCATAACAACCCAAAGAAAAATAAAAAAAAACCCAGAATATGGAACAGATTACACGGAATGTATTACTTTGACGATTATGCAGAGCATCTAAACTATTCCTCTAAACACTTCCGTCTAAGCACTCACATGATCAAATAAATATTGCATGAGATGGCCATAATTGTGGGCCGCAGGGGGTACATCAAATGAGATCCAGTGACAGATTGCATTCTTTCACGATCCTCGAGAGATTTAGCTTGCCTCTACACTGCCGCGGGAACGTTTTTGAGTAAATGTGGCGGCATTTTCCGTAAGTAGATCTTCTTCTAAGTATTTAAAGGAGGAAGCTAGTAGTTAGGTGGGTTAGAGTGTGTTCTGTAACAATTAGACTTAAAAACTCGTACACAAATCACGCCTATTTCCCAAAAAAAAAATGGTAAGCGGACTCTTGCATAGGATTTTGATTTATTGATATCAATTCACCTAAGCTTACGTACTCTGCATATCTACGAACATATTTTATATTTCTCATTGCAACACCGGTAGTTATGCTAAAAGTAATTAAGATCATATTCTCAATCTAATTATTAAAATTTATATTTAAGATTTATTCACCTTGAAAAAGATTTAAGAACATGTTTTTATGCATGAATTTCTTCAGAAACTCCCGATTCATATAGTCATCCGCCAAAATTCCGTACGAAATTGGGTAATAAAGGCAGTCATTATCACCTGTCAGTCATCATTGACAAATGACATTGGATGACTCGAATAATTCGGCGGGAAATTGTCAAATCATCGCCCCATCTGACAGTCGCGTGACACTTGTCAATTTATAGGTCGAGTTGTTTTCGAGGACTTATAGAGGACCTACTTGGTGGATTTGAGACCAACCTATTTCGTGTTTTATCTGTGATACATACCTTTGGAGGATTATATTAACCAATACAGGCTTGTCATTCATAAATATATACCTATATAACGTGTAGGGTAGAAAATAGGGCAGAGATTACGGATTCGTATTCGTTAGGATCCCGGCATACGACTTTCGCTTCATAGAAATTGATACCCTCGGTTTGCAATATTTTATTCCATCTACGATATGACGTATGAACACGTTGAATCCCCATTCAACAGCTTGTCAGCACTTGAAGTTACAGTAGCTAAAACGTATCAAAGTGTAAGGGCATTGACTGTTCAATCTTGCAGAATGCAATCGCGTATATAGTTTACTTCAAAAGATGGACAGAAATAAGAACGACAAAGGATCTTTAATAATATGAATCCTCTTTTTAGGAAGTAACATTGAAAGATATTTAACTATCTCATTAATAGTGACCGATACTACGAATTACGAAAAACGCATTATAATGAGTTACAACCAACACTAAACAAAGAAAAATGAACCTGGTTGCAAACTGTACAAGTCCACGGGACTTCTCTGGCGTAATCTCTGAACGTGTTGGTTTGTCTGGGAGCCAAGTGGGTCCCGCTGACCCCATTAATAAGTCCTGGCACAAATCCAGACACGCAATGACTGCCAATCCCTAATCGCCATCGTAATTATGGAAGATTGATGCCTTCCCCGTGACGAGCTGACTATTATTCAAATATTACGAAATAATCCCTTTGTTCAGGTTTGAATAATAAGTATTTGAACGGTTGTGGGTAAACAAGTTTTTTTTTCTTTCGAATGTTAATGTTGGTAGTAATGCTATTAGTTATATTGCGTATAAAATGCGTGAGTACGCATAATTACTGACATCCTATCAATATGTACGTACATTATCTTACTAGACTTTGTACAGCCCATCAGGAATTATTATGAAAGAACCCCTTTCTTAATGACTTTACTAAAAACAGATAACATTTTTATCTCAAATTTTGTAAGCTTTGCTGCATAGGTAAAACATTTTATCTCATCTGTAAAACTGACGCTTGGCTGCCCACTGCACAAAATCCCATTGTTTAGTACAAAACCTTTATCTTATTACGGAGATTCTATTCACTGCATTATAATGCAAAAGATCTTCTTTTTATCCTGTGCGCCATGCAGAAAACCGATGTTCCTTGCCATTCCGAATGACAGATATCCTTTACGTAATAAGTGCTGCCATCTGTCTCGCGGGCAAAGCGAGCAACTGTCATAAATTTCAAAATGGAGTCCAGCGACGCCAACTCGTTTTTAACTTGCATTTTATCATTCCAAAGCAAGCAAGCCGTTTTGCTACAATTTATTATAATGCTATTTTCTTTCCCAGATACTTTTTACTTGCAAGGATTTATGGTGCAGCCGCGCGGGTTATGAAGCAATTATATTTATTGCTAATTACAATTCCGTCGTGAGCACATGATATGTTAGGGGCAAATGTGTTTTAAATTGAGTTTATTTGTAGTTACTGCTAATTGCAACAGTAATTTGCGCTCATTATTTATTGTTGGAATTTATATAATAATAATCGGCGTAGTAAAGTATTTAAGTTTGTGTTGTTTTAATGAATCCGAACGTCAAAGCTTTCCCGTGGGCTTTTCATTCGGAAGGCTAAGCGGTGAACAATAATTATGTATATCAAATACCTTTTGTCCAATGCTGCTGTTCATTATTTTTTCAAATTAATTTGGATAATTGTTTGACTTATTTCAATACATTATCAGGCGACAAATTTGATGAAGTAATCTAATTTCTTTGATCAAAAGTAAATTAATTCAATATATTTGATAAGTGTACCTTAAGGCGGTTAGCTTCTTTAAGGCATAATTAAAACAGTTAGTTTTTGTAATAACAATAAATTAACATAAAATATTTCTGAGACTCTGACTGAGAAATTTTTATTCATTTTACGAGAAAACATGGACTTATCATGTTGACCCATGACCATGGCCATTGCAACATGACCGAAACGTCGGTTAACAAAGGTAATACTTTGTTTATAAAATATTCGCGATAAGTTAATTATTAATTATTTAAAGATCTTAATAATGTAATATTTAATCTATCAACCTGTGATAGTCCTATGCACCATATAGGCCTACCAAATGTATAACCTCAAAACGATATTTTTATTCGCTTTATCTGTTGTTGACAATGTGGTTGTTTAGTTAAAACTGAAATTACATATTTATGAAAGAAACATGATGTAATGTACAAATCTATTCAGTTATAAAATCTTTACTATCACTAGTTGTTTCATTGGAAGTTTTTATTCTATCATCGAGTAAGAACCGAACCAATTGCCCAATATCTTTCATGACCAAAAGGCAGGTAATTAGACATCTACACTGAGGACTATGCTTACTAAGAGCCCGGAACATTTCACAATAGGCTTATTCGTTTATAATAGTCAAAATCACGTGTCAATACACATCCTTCGAAGCTTAATAGCCTTTTGAAACGTTCCTGTCCTTTCAGTGAACACGTGGGAAATGACAATGCTCGAATGAGTAAAGAGAATAAAAATGGTCGTTGATTGCGAACTAAGACTTATTTCACGGCCGATTTATTTAGGTAATTTTACCTAAATAAATCGTAATTTTTTTTTTTTTAATCGTAATATTCGCTTATTTAAGCGAATGTTTATGATAGAAAATACTGTATAGAAACTTGCTAGATATCTAGGAACTCTGCCGGATATTTTATGTGGACAATTTAAAAACAAAGAATAACAGCCATTTTTACAAAGAATTACTGATTCCCGAAATAATTCATTATTCACCCAAATCTATCCCAAAAGTTACTCATCTGTATTAGGTTCTGCCCTTATAAAAGCTCTTAAAATATTATATACAAATGGGTTGACTATTTTTAATATTCTTTATACATATATATGATAGTAAATAATATTACCTGCTTAGGAAGTATATCTGTGGTGTCGATCAGTTACAGTTCTATTAGTTATTTCATCAACTTATAATAAGATTATTTATAAAGAGGTTACTTGTATACATTAATTGGTATTTAGCATCTATATTATTTAGGCCGATGATTTTAGGTTTTTGACCTTATATCCTTCGTTATTATGGTATTTTTTTATCTTTGAGAAATTCTTTTATAATTGCAAATGTACGACAATTAATAAAATTTATGTGATGGATAGGTTTTCTCACGATGTTTTCGCTTACCGTAGAACAGCTGTAATTCTCAAACATACATTCACATCCTCTTATTCCTTTCGGGGTGGACAAAACCCTGGAGCCATGAAAACATGTTGGTCACTTTTTAACATGTATTATGGGGTTTTCATGTCCTATGGAATATTGGTGACAGGTTGCTAGCCTATCATCCAATAGATTCCACATACCCCTAGTCCCTTAGTCGCCTCCTATGACATACCGAGAAGAAAGGCAGCTAGTTCTTCTTCTAGCTAGCTAGCATTCTTGTTACGTCCCAGTTACAAAACCCACACTTATAAACTCGCAAATTTATTACATAAGTATCCATACGTATTCCGTCCCCCTTTTAACCCTTTATCACCACTTTCAGCGTGCAACTGCAACGGCCACGCCAGAAGATGTCGCTTCAACATGGAACTGTACAAGCTGTCGGGGAGGGTCAGTGGAGGCGTGTGCATCGGCTGCCGACACTTCACGGCGGGGAGACACTGCCACTACTGCCGCGAAGGCTACTACAGAGACCCCACGAAACCTATCACGCATAAGAAGGCTTGTAAACGTGAGTATATATGTGTTACAGGCTACACAACTACTACACTAAGACAAACTAGTTTGGCCTAGGCTAAACTAGTTCTTTTGTCCTGAAATCGGGTTTGACCGGTAACATATTAGATTAGGTTACGCTAGTTTTGCCTAGGACAAACTAGTTTGTCCTTAAATCAGGTTTGGCCGGTAACATATGCATATTTATTACCTACGTGGTGTGGGAGAGGAAATTGAAATTATGATTTTCTATAGTACACTCTAAAAGTATCAATGTTATACAGTTTTCGCTGTATTTTGTATTCTGCTTTCTAGATTATTGTAATGCAGTTTTTCTTTTGATCATAGAATTTAATAAATGTACGCTGAAAATCAGTCGGTGAATTGTCATAATTATTGTTAAAATAGCGTTAGCAGTGAGATCTGGTTAGGTCTAGTAAATAATAACAAGCAAACTTCAATAAAAGGTAACTAATACCGTCATCATTTTTAGGTTTTATATACAAAAGCTTATAAGTATTATATTTGTACCTAAAAGTGTAAGCTAATATGAAATAGCTTCCGTTGAAATGCCAAACGTTCTGTCCTTTAGAATATATGGAGGTATGCTAATATATGTATGCAAAATAACATTGACCAAAAAGTAACCGTAAAGATCACTCAAACGTTTGTTTCGTTGACAATCCGTATTCTTAAACAAAAGCATTGAACATTGAAATTCAGTTGCCTTATTCAAGCCAAAATAAAAAAAAAGTTTCTTTTTAAATTTCGGCTGACCACGGCAACTGCGAGGGATGCCCATAAAACCGATTCCCAGTATCGAAAGTTCGCAATCGATTCGCCGACTCGATTGCTCTCTTGGGTCCGATTCTGTAGTTTGCACTTTATCGGTGAACCTAATATTGTTAGCCGCGGGGCCGCTTTATGGGCCATAAAGACATTGCCAACTCTTAGACGAAGGGAATAGGATAAAAATAAAAATGGGTCAAAGAATTTCTGTTGCATGAAATTTAAGCTTTTGGTGGGATTATGTAAATGGTATAAACTATTAAGTTTTTACAGTCTATCAAACATTTAAAGAAACTTGTTTTATATTACATAGTTAAAGATAATGTTTGAGTAACCATTTGAATTTGAACACTGTAGAATAATTATTTAATAGGTACTTAACATATATGACTAACACCACAACAAATAAATAAAGAAAAAGTAATTTAACAAAAACAAATAAATTTAAATAGAAACCGTAACTTTCGAATTAAATATCAAATCTTCGAAAACAAAAGAACACTATAAATGAAAAATAAAAATTTCAGAAAACAATGTAAAAAGAATTTTAGATTGGAACCGAAATGTTATATCTAAAATGTAGCTAAAATACCTTGTACTTGCCTAGTAAACAATTTTATTCAGGAGTCGTCGTCGGAATAATTGAGTGGTGACCCGTTGGATCGGCGATCGCCTGTCCCCAGCCAATTGGCTACGACGGGCAAAGGAAAAAGTTAAAAAAGGATTCACAATCCGAGACTCGAAAAAAATCGAATCGAAAAAGTAAAAGGAATCGAATTTGTTGGCTGAATAGAAGGGATTCACTGCTCAACTGTAAAAGTTTAGTGATTTGGAGGCAAATTCTAGGTTTCTTTATTTTCTAGACGTAGAAGTTTGTAATACATTCTCATAACCTTCAATCTCTATTGACTTCTATGAAACTTGTAAGGTCATATATTATTGTTAAGCTTCAGAAAATTAACGGGATTTCTTTCAATTTGCCGTCAGCCCCTAGTTACTATTTAATACATGACGTGTTGTAAGCAGAAAGTTTACAGTATATTCATGAGAAATCATTAACAAATAATCCCGAAAGGGGTAAAATGACGTGAATGTATATGTGTGCATTTGCGATATCTTATCAGAAAAGAAAAGCGTCATTCTTGGCGCTGCCTCCCCCGGGACTCGAACCGGAGACGATTAGCGTTCCGTTGGTTAACCGTACTAATATTGTAGGTTAATAAAATACACCACTTAAGTGCAGTTTGCTTAGCCACGATATATTATAAGAACATAATTTATAACCCTGTAACTCCTAACTAACCTCTTCGTCCCCCCAGCGTGCGACTGCCACCCAGTGGGCGCGAGTGGCAAGACCTGCAACCAGACGAGCGGCCAGTGCCCCTGCAAGGACGGCGTCACCGGCACCACCTGCAACCGCTGCGCCAAGGGCTTCCAGCAGTCGCGCAGCCACATCGCGCCCTGCATACGTGAGTACTAACATACTGGTGTACTGGCCAATATATATATATATATTTAATTCTTTATTAAGCCATTCACCACTAAGGTTATGTCGGCTCAAGTACAAACACTGATGCCACGGCGTTTGAACTTCTTGTTATTCAGTCGTCATGGTTACACGAACGCCGCCAGCCGCTACAACCGAAGAAAAACGAAATCGAAGCTCCAATTCTTCTCTTCCTTGTTCTTCGGTTCGTTCCAGTTGAGGATCCAAATATAATTCCAAAGCAAACATATTAGTCAATTTGGCATCACAACTGGCTAAATATGCAGCCGAAAATAATTATTTGTATTTTCAACTTTCACTGAGCTGCTGACTTTGTTGACGCACCATAGACGACTGACTGGCTAATATTAATTCTACATAAGTAGAACGACATCTTAAACGATCCCGGGCCCCTAGGTTAGTGGATTACGGCTTACAGTAAGTGACAGTAGACTATAATTTTCAAAAGAATGTGTGTAAGGTAAAAAGGTTCCTGTACGTTGAATACCAGCTTTTACATCAGTTGCAAAATAATTGTAAGCTAATAATCATAAACGGGGTAGTATTAAAACAATAATAAAAAGAATTGAATCCAATAGGTGGGAGATATTTCCCGATCATCAAACATCGAAATGAATTATGACGATTCTTTCTCACATCAATTGGCAGTCAGTATATTTAGTCGGTGAAAGCATCACTACCTCTGTGACATATGACTGTGTTTAATCCACGTACTATAGCGTCGAATATAGTCTTTGAAAACCTTCGTAGCGACCACAATATTCAATCAAGCACAGTTTTGAATAACTCGTTTACGTATCTTTGTTACATAAAAAGATTTACCAGTTACGTGCCTATTACCGACTTTCATATATATTCACGCCTCTACGTCCCCAACGGGATAGGCAAAGACTATCGATCTCCACCTGGAACGGGTGACCAATCTATCTTGCTTCACTCACACCCATTAACTTTCTCATACATACTCTTCTGTTCTTCACCCTATTATAGACATACTACTCCTATACTACGGTGAGGGAAAACATCGTGAGGAAACCTACCTGTTCCCCGAACAGGTAATAGTTAGAGCTTGTAAATGGCGAGATGGCTAACCATCTGTCACATTGAGTACTGACTATCTGGTCAACACGTGGGTTTGAGGTGGCCATAGAATTACTACCTTCGCAATTACGGAGATGGACACCTGACCTGGACTACCCCGCAAGGGTTAATGGTCGTGAATGCGTTCGTTTGTTTTTGTTACTCCTATATTGAACCTCATATATGATGTGTTTCTGTGTTTATAGGTATTCCCAGGGTGGTGACTGCGGTGCAGGCGATGGAGGCTGCGGCGGGCGAGAGGGGCCGCGGTAAGTAGTAAGTTATCATGCACCTCTCATCAACGCTTGCTTCGATCGAGACTCATACAGGTTTTTTTTTAATTCTTTATTAAGCCATTCACCACTAAGGTTATGTCGGCTGAAGTAGAAACACTGATGCCACGGCGTTTGAACTTCTTTATTCCATCGTCATGGTTACACCAACGCCGCCAGCCATACAGGATTCAAATGTTAAAATAATGTTGAAGAAAGAAGTCAATGTTTAGTTATCGAATAGTTTACTATGCTAGGTATTCACAGTAACATTTAGATGCTGAAGTTCTTTAATATTTAAAAGGTTTATAAGGATATGATGGTAGTCGAGTATTTATGTGGCAGACACACAAAGCACTAATAAAATGCAAAAGTAACTATAACAGAAATTCTACAAAACCTGGCTTCAAAATAAAGAAACCACTAGTAATACTATCCAAACGAGTATCAAAGTATAAAGTGCAAATATTTATTATCAGAAATTTTAAATTTTGGTTTTTTTCTCATACATACTATTGTTTTAAATAGTGTAAATCTGAGAAAACCATTAGAAATTCTAAATTCATTGGTAAATCAGAAATTTTATGTATCGGTAATCATGTCACACATACTTTTCCTGTATGAGTCTTGATCATGTAGTTGTTAGCTTAACCGATTGAGGAATAATTGCTGAAAACAAATTGATGTTCAAATTGACTGGTAATGATTTAAATTATACTATAGCTACATAACTTATGCAATTATTCCTATAGTTATTATTTGCATGCATGCTGTTATTCAGATTCAATTGGATTCCAAATACGTAATTTATTAATATGTAGATACATATATTCATAGTGTCTACCTAAAAACGATTCTTAATACATATTATTATATTATATATAAACTTCATCCTGTCTAAAGCAAGAGGGATAATATTAGATCAAAAGATGATGCTTATATTTAATATTAACTAATCATTCCACCTTGTGAAAATGTATTATACCTTTATTTTCATCAACATATTTTTATTTTAACTTTCATACATACGTGTCACATATTACGTGTGGCTTTTTAGATTGTTATGCTTAATTTTATTTTTTGGCTAGTCATTGTTTTAAATTACATTTGTCAATGTTCTTGCTACAAATCATAGCACCTCACATTTTACATATCTGTTGTTCGTTTTACGTTTATTTGTTGTTGTTTCGTGAGTAGAATTATATATAATGTATTGACCTACTTTTTACTTTAAGTTTGGATGAATCCTTAAACATTACCTATTACCCTTTGGTGTAGACACTACCTCAAAGACAGTAAATGTATTTCCTTGGTTACCTATTAAATAGGTACCTTATAAAGTAAATTTATCTAGGACAGAGTATGTAGAATTGACTAATTATTTCTTGAGATTTAACTCAAAAAATAAACTTAATCTCAAAGGTATTAATAATATAATATTAATATTAATAATATAAGGTCTGTACTTGTAGTTATTATAAATACTTTAACTTTCAATCGAGTTCTAAATCTTAAAGTAAACGGTTTGATAAATTTATTATTTTAATATACGTTAGCGTAAAATGTTATGATTCTGATAAAAAATAGTAATTCATTAAATAGTTTAACAATTGAAAATTAAATAAACAGTAGTTTTGAAATCTGCACAAGTGTGACTTGGCGACTGATTAGGAATATACTTCAAACACCTGTAGACTTGCATTAGCTGATAATAATCATAAAACTTAAGAATGTAACAATTAAATTGTATAGTGTATTGTTATTTCATACATGTATACGCTTAATTAACTATGAAATAATCAAACATATCATAGCTTTTGAAAAGCAAGTTCAGTGACATAAATCATCGGTATATGATTTATGTCGCGATCATCGATGTTGATTATATTACGCCGAATCTTTGATTATATTCACCATGAATGAAAAGAATTTCTTAATAAATAAGTCACAAAACACTGTATCATAACTGCATTTAATACAACCTTTAAGGATGTAGTTGTACTTCAATGAATATTTGTGTTGGCAGCAGCGGCCGCGGATCAGTGCGGAAAATGTCGCGCCGGCGCCAAAACGCTAAACCTGAACAAGTTCTGCAGCCGAGATTACGGTAAGAACCACCTAAGAATTAAAGTTCTGTAATACCATGATTATCCTATAGGATTTATATACCTCCTCTTCATATGATTCATAGAATGCTTATTTACCCAGAACTAAACCCGTTGGAACTTTAACATCACAACCCTTTCTCTTTTATAATATTTTTCTGTAATTACGCGTAGTGTCCTATTAAATAATACATGTAATCGTACATGTAACTTCAGTTCTTCTTTCCCTTTCGAGATATATAAAACTTCAGAGAATATAAGTTTATTCCTCTCATTTCATATGTCATACCTGGAACATAGGCATCAACATTGTATTACCCATAAATACACACTGCTATAATTTCGTAGGCATAAAAACAAAACAGCTAGTCAACGCTCTATTATCTAAGCACACGACGAACTCTGTGGTTCTATGACAACCTGAACAGTAATCAGGAGGTACCGATTTCGAGTTCCTGTGGAGCAAGAGTTAAGAACTACGAATTTCTTCTGCTTTCCATTCTTCTCGTAGATTATATATATTTATTTATCTACAAAATAACATGTATATATTTGCTAAATATACACTGACTAGTCCTTCACACAAGTCTTAAATGCACTATCAAATACCAACTTCATATCATCAAATATTATTCCACTCTACTAACTGTTAACCCTTCCGCTGCGGCAGCCATAATGGCGCGGGTGGTGGGACGCGAGGCGGGCGGCGGCGAGTGGTCGCGGCTGCAGCTGAGCGTGCAGGCGGTGTACAAGCGCGCGCCCAGGAGCCGCCTGCGCCGGGGGCCCGCTACGCTGCACGCGCGCACCGCACTCCTCGCCTGCAAGTGCCCCAAGATCAAGATTAACAAGTGAGTATCACATAGGACAAGAAGTTTAGGTTTCCCCTTGAGGGGAAGTAGAGACTTGCGTGGCCATAGTATTACGTAAGGCGAGGAATTTCAAGAATTCTTGAGAGTATTTTGCGAAGGTAGTAATTCTATGGCCACCTCGAACCTACGTATTAACCAGATAGTCTACTCGATGTGAAGCTGTGAGGCTGTTTACCAGCACGGACGAATTACATGTTCCGAGGAATACACGACATGTATTCCAGCTTAGTTGGTGCATTTTGGAAACGTATTTTTTATACAGTAAAAGTGTAATTTCATTTGAAAACTACACTTCCATAGGTACATATTTCCAGGATCTCATCCCTCTTTATTCAGAGCCCAACCTTTGAAGTCTGAACTATACCAAACTTAAACTTAGGCTTCAGTTTCAATGCCATACTTTCTGCAGGTCCTACCTGATCCTGGGCGTGGAGAAGGAGGGCGCGTCCACCGGTCTGCCAGGCCTGGTCGTCGGAGACCGGACCCTGGTCCTGGAGTGGCGCGACGAGTGGCACCGAAGGGTTAGGCGGCTACAACGACGAGCAGTCAATTGCAATTAAGAGGCTCTCCATTCATAGCTTGGTTCTACAATCGTAGCTGGGTTCACCAAAACGCTGCTGGGTTCGACCAAATTGTAGCTGGGTTTGACCAAAACTAGCTTGGTTTGGTTCGTCTTCAACTAACTTGGATCCAGTGGCATTACCTGTTGACTTGGGTGAAATGCATTCTTAGAACTTTTAACTTATATTTTTGATGTTTTTCTATAGCGTTTAGATGGTATAGACATTTTTGTTACTGGTTCAGAGATTCCAAAATAAGCTGAGCATTTTTTCATTAAACTGTAACTTACTTGCCAAATATAGAGTTTTGTATGTCTACTCATGTTAAGTTAATGTATCCATAATGTAACAAATTAGTATTGTAATTTCTAATAAATTGACGTTTATACATAATAATGTCCATTTTGAATAGAGACCGATAAATACGAGAATGGCGTAGGTGTCATAATAGAACGATTAGGGTGACTATCCACTGTGAAGTAGCCCAACAATAAATCATACAACGCATTTAGTACAATATTTTGGTACCAAAATATTACTAAGCTAAGACTAGTTTTTAGAATCATAAAGGTTACCTATTTGCAATCATCAATGAAACAGCAACATTAATGAAAATACAACAATGCACAAAATAAACATTGGACAAAGATAAAGTTCAGTTGGACAGTCATTATTATCTTTATTTCACTAATGACTACTTTCTATATATTGTAGATAATACATTCTGTTTCTATTCTCATTTGAAGCTATGAGAATTGTTTAACAGAACTATTATAAGTGCAATACAGCAGAATTATTTCATATATTATTTGGAATTTCATTCATTCAAATTAATGTTTTAAATAAAACATCTTCAATGGCAGTTTAACAAAATGTTGCTTCGATGGTCACCCTAATTTTCATAATACACACTTTTAATTCCAATGTACAATATACTTAATATTTATTTATTACGAAATAGATTTAGTGTATAATTTAGCCTGTACTTCATTTTGCTGAAGGCATTTTGTACAATTTTATTGTTAATTTTCATGTAAGGTAACTATATAGTTTTGTTTTTTAAGTACAAAACCAAGTATTTAACATTATTAAAGTTCTGAAAACTACGTTTATTAATATCGACTAAGATATTATTATACTTTTTATAATATTTTGCAAAGAATTGTAAACCATGACAAATTATTTCAAAGTCTGATCTGGTCTTGATTAATGAATGCATACAGACGTTATGTAACATTACATTATTTTGGCCTAAAATTGTCAATTTAAAAATAGTTTTATAAAAATACCGTTTCAAGGTATACTTTTCCTGATTATATATCTATATGAAAGAGCTACATACATTGTAATAAAAATATTCATGACATTACTTTATCTGACATAATATAAGGAGGGAGTTTTTTCACACTTCTCTTTTCTCATTTATTTAACCTTAACATGAAGGTACAGTGTCTAATTTTTGTGTACAGTATTACTAGATTTACGACATAACTTTATCATAAATATACTTATAAATGTGTAGTAGTGTGTAAAGTTGTTTGTTTGGGAAATATTGCATAATACGAGTATTTTTCTCAAAAATAAAACCAATTGTTTATCTTGCATTTTTCTTGAAACCTAATCTGTATCTTGGTTTCTTTTACGTCTATAGGTACATGATATCTAAATAACTTTTTTCATAGAGAACATCACAAATCTAAAGCTTTAACGATAAACTTACCAAAGTGTTTCATTTGGCTTATATTTCAATAATTTCCTTTAACATACAGAACCTAACCTAAAGTTGAAACTAAAGCAATCATAGTTTATAATATGGATCGTCTATAAGCTGGGATCTTAAAAAAATAAATAAAAAAGATTATATATGTTCCCCTGTTCTGTATTTTTAATATCTGAAGATGTTGTACCAAACAAATTGCTTAATTGTATAAAAAACGTGTATTTAGCAGTAGAAAACTGTAGCGTAAGTACATAAACTTTATACTTAACTTTGTAACTTAAAGATGTTTCTAGATTATGCATATCGTGAATGTTTGTGATTTGATCGAAAGTTTTTCATTATTAGAGAGAGATGTTTTTTGTATTTGTTGACCATTTATAAAACATTTCTGCATCAGTCAAGCATGGGAATTTTAAATAATATTCAGGCTAAAGTACTACATAAAATTATTGTGTAAAGAAAAAACATTTTCCATAGAATTTTTAATACCATTTTTGTCACAATGGATTTATCTATATAAATAATATTACAATTTAAAGGGAAATATACAAATTCATATATTTCCATGCTTGACAAACCTTGTGTCAATTCTTTTTTTAACAAAATTCAATATAAAACCTTGTAAGTAACTATGAGCAATTTATAACTTGGTGGGTGTAAGACACAAATTTTATTTGTAAGCAAATAAGCCTATTCATAATGAAATTTATACGATATTCAATTTTATAGATCCTCTAAGTACTTTTTTTTTGCAATTACTATAAGATACTAAGGTAATAAGGTATACTTTTTTCATTACAAAAAAAGATTCAGTATTATAAAACTTTAATTATAACCCAAACAAGCATAGTCATATGTATTGACAGTTCCCAAATTAAATGAAGTTTAACACAGTTCAAACGTACATAAATTTGCACAGATTCCAACCTAGCTATTTCTATAATAAATTGCAAACCCAAATGAATGTCCATTCATCAAAATATGAACTCAAATATCTACATGTGACATTAACTGAAATTATTCATCCAAAATCATCAGAACAATTTCCAAACGGTTGAAAATATCGAATCAATTCCATTATGAAGCAGGCTTATACTACGGAATGTCGTAGCAATTAAATTCACCTTACTGTATTAGTTGTGTAAGAGTATTAATATATTCTAACTTTAGTAGACCCGATAAAGCTTTTAAGGAATTGTGTTCGTATGATGCCCGCTCCTGTGATGTATTAAATGTTATTGGTTATATTTATTTAAATAAAATACATTAATATGCCTAGTTGACTAGTTTTATTGTTTAGTTTTATGTTATAGACTATGAACGGAAATTGTTACTATTTAAAGAATTGAAAAAGAGAGTGAAAGAGATCGTGAAACGAAAGAAGTTAGAAGTAAAAGAGAGGACTGAAAGGAAGTTCTCCGAGAGTTTCCATCATAGATAGATAGAATCGGGCGTGATGTGTATGTATGTATTATTCATTAATTTAAAGATTTCTTATCATTCATTGTTCAAACGAGGCGTAGAACGTACCCTTGGACAGATGACCAAAAAGGGTCACAAGTGATCGTGTTTTGTGGCGTACACTTGGGCAGGATTGATAGGTTGATTATTCATTGCACAGCCAAGTGTTAGGAAAAACTGCTAAAACTCACGTAGTTTGAAAACACTTCTGATTTAGTCATATTTGATATTAAATTCAAGTGGAATGGAATATTTCCAAAATTAATTAGTATTACAAGCTCGAAAATTTCCATTCTTTGTTTGTTTTATCACTTCAGTTTCCTCAATTCACTTACATCAAGTACTCATTATATATTCTACATATACATTTACCTAATTGAATCCCTTTCGGGTTGCACAGAACCTTAGAGAAACAATATCTCATAGGTCACTTTTTAGCATGAATATTACGGTCGCGATGTCGTAATTGAACCTTTGGTGACAAGTTGCTAGCCTATCGCCCAATAAATTTTATATACCCCTAGTACTTTAGTCGCCTCTTACGACATGCCCGAAAGAACGGCAGCTAGTTAGCATTCTTTTTACATCCCAGCTATAACGGGATTACATATTCATAGGTGTGTATATAAAATTTCGTCTATTTTACCTCTTTGTTACCTCCTTCAGCGTGCTTTTTATGTCCCAGCTTGCACAGGACTGTCATTATATTTTCTAAGTAACAATATTATTTAGTTGTAAAAGGTTGGTACTCTTAGGTGTCCAATATTCTTTCTTTTTACAAACCCAATAATCTTAGGGTCCATACAACACTCCATACTTGAACTCCTATAAATTAAGATACACATCCCTTCTAAGTATCCCTTACTCAATAGCACTCGCTTGCCCCTGGGAAATCAGCAAAGTTTTTGCATGTAACGCCAAGGGTTGTAGCCATTATATGGATTACACCTGCTTAGAATGTAGATCGAGTGTTTATAAACGACGAGCGTGTGTGTGGAGGGTTAAGGATGTGAATGATATGAAAATGAAAGCGATTATTGGAATCCAAAAGCTGTGTTTTTTCAGTAAGTTATATTGTAGAGAATTTTTGTTAACATGTTGTGTAGTTAATGTATTAATCCGAAATAATAAAATACCGCCTTTAACAAGTAACTCAGCATTCAATTTGTTATTTTTGGATTTATAATTTCTATGTAATTAATATAGCATGCTATGATTCTAATATATTATATTTGTTCAAAAGTAAAAAAGATATTCCGCCGACCCTACCATCCATTAATTTACTTCTAAAGAAATTAGTACTTAGCTAATGAAAACACAAATTACAAAGAAGGTTTCTGTTCAACAACCTTTTTCTCAAGGAGGCTCTCTGGAGACCATAAATCTTGTACGCCATGATTAATGTCATCCCGTTGTTAACGCCTTACGCCAATTAAAGAGCAATTTGTTGATTCATCGCCCAATGAGCAATTGCTAACCTTGTTTTTGCAGGAGTAGAAATTCTACGCTTCACAGCTTTATCACAAGAAACTTCTCACTTAAATTACTCCTTACGTTATATTTTTGGATTTTTATATACACATACATTAATTTCAAGGGAGCAGACACTATCGATCGCCACCTAAAACGATCCTGACAAATCTCTAATGCTTCACTGACTGCTCTGCTCTGCTCTTCTGTTCTTCACGCTACGTCTTGAGAAGAATGTCACTTATTTGATCAGTATAAGTTCTACGCTGCCTACCCCGTCTAAATCTACCTTTCACCTTGACTCTATAATTTATATTATTTATAAATTATATATTATACGATTCTTACAGTATATACATTTTACTAAACAATCCTTACAATTTTATGCGAAACTTATTGTATTGCATATTGTACTTTAATTGATATCACAACATTAATTGAACAAAGTTTGCATTATTTCATTACTTTTATTTCAGGTGCCTATTTTTAAATCCTTTACCCTTAATCTCCTATACAAATGGGAAGAAAACAAGCTATTGTCATTGTATTTTTTGCCCCAAACTTTCTCTCATACATAATATATAGTACAACCTGTACAGGATTCTTATATATCTGGCATTTCTAAACTATCCTACACAATATGATCTTTAAATCTAAACCCAACAAAACACAAGATATAACAATTGAATAACAACCGTAAATCATGCCGAAGATTTCCTGCCCAACATTAATCTCATTTTAAAGCGACAATATCAAAATGCGATTCGTAAACAAAGATGTCCTAAGCTGAATAGTATATTTAAGTTGGCTTCTTTGTTCAGGCTTGCATTGTCTCATTGTTTCTCTGACATTTTAAATTATAGGATTAGGTTATCTAAATCTAGAAGCAGATTTAATGGGCGTTCAGTTTAAAGTTCTTATATATATAACATCATACATGTATATTTACTTTTGCTCTTTACATGCATATTCACTTTTATATAAATATATACACATCACGTCCGTTTTCCTGTAGTGGATTAAGCAGAGATCACGGTACACTATTTGTCTCGATCCTGACAAATCACTTTAACTTCATTGTCACTCATACACCTCATAATTTTTACTTTAACATGCATATTAATATTTAGCAAAAGTTTAAACAAAAGTTTTTATATGGTTTTTGAGCATAAAATGAAAGAAATTTAGAAATATTTATTCACACTTAAATAACTTTAAAAACTCGGTTTTTTCCTTGTTAGTTTAGAAATGAAGTCTAATAAGGAAATATAATCCATAACTAACATGTCGAACATCTTAATGATACGTAATTGCTGCCGATATAAATCCCAGAGCACGAAAAATAACTATTTTTAAATACTCTATAACAACTGACACATTCCCATTCAGACCAATACACGTAGATCTCTGAACCAATACCATTTATATACAATCGAGAGCTCATTGTAACTGGTCATTACATTTTAGCAACGATGTATAACCTAAGGCGATTGGAAAGTTACAAGATTCTGCACTTTCAAAATGAACGTTACTGTATTAAACATATACATATAAATTCACGTCCTTCAATCCCTTTTGGGGTGGACAGAACCTCGGAGACTTAGTATCTCCTATGTCACGTTTTAGGATAAATATAGAGGTTGCGATGTCAGATGGAACTTTGGTGACAGGTTGCTAGTCCTCAACTAATTGTTTAAATTTACCCATAGTCCCTTAATTGCGTCCTAGGATATGGAAGAAGAATGGCAGCTAGTTAGCATTCTTTATGCTTCATAGACGAGCATTATTGAATGTACTCCTTTATTAGTCTAGGACGAAATGTAACCAGCTGTTTTTACATCAGCAATGCGAAAAAGATGATGCAAAGTTCATTTGGTTATGTGACCATTTAATCTGCAATAGTCGGAATATATAGTCTTGGTTTTATGATTTTCTCATTAACTTAACATTCCCTTATATAAGTTATAAAGGTTTAGTAGGAATAAAATATTAAGGAAAGAATTATAAGAGAATTGGATAAGCAGGGAAATAACTAGAATCCTTAATATCTTGAGTAACTAGGGTCTAATAAGACCCTTGTCTACCAGTTTCAAGATTAAAAACGTGACTCGTAATAATTTTACATTTGCATAATACAAGCATTTATATTTACATAGGTGTACCTACTGATCTATCTAGTATCACTGTCTTCATTTAGATATTAGAATAGTATAGAAAATATTAGACAAAATTATTACATAGACACACATTAGGAAATGCCTATAGAGATAGCTGTAAGTGTTAAATAAATACTCAATTATTGTCCTTTTTAACATTGGTAGAACCTCGGAAACATAATATCTTCTCAATCGCCTTGCATTATGTAAAATTGCTAGCCCATAGCTCAATATACATTAAGTCAATATACATTAAGTCTATCACTTTTTAGTTGACTCCTACGACATTCTAAACAGAAACGTACAACTACCAACGTGACAATATTAGAGAATAATTCTTTAACATTCCACATTGTGAAGAAAATGTTTTTAAATGGAATAGAGCTGAAGCGCCTGAGCCTTAACTGCATGGCAACCTTTAATGGCGACTTTTACTCTTCACAAAGATTGGGCATGCAACTACAAGCGGAAAGCGATAAAGTACAAATCTTGTGATGGTCAGTAATTCAAATTGCGGGGGTGGAAACCTGAACTTCTGGCTACCCCGCTATTGTTTATGGTCATGAACGCAGACGAACGCAACGTCAAACAAAAGAAAAACGCGTTCACGACCATTAACCCTTGAGGGGTAGTCAGAGGTTCAGGTTTCCATATCCGCAACTGCGAAGGTAGTAATTCTATGGCCAGCCACCTCAAACCCACCCGTAGACCAGATAGTCAGTACTCAATGTGACAGGTAAGCCATGTCACCATTTACAAGCACTGACTGTTACCTGTTCGGGGAACAGGTAGGCTTCCTCACGATGTTTTCCCTCACCGTAATATTTGACGCATTTCGTAAATATATTTTTATTATATTGTTTGTCAGGTATACAAAATTAAAACATACACATACCACCTGTGTCTAAAAGTTGGGACAACACACAGATCTTTATCACAGATCTCCATCTGTCCCGATCCTGACACGGCAGTTTTGCTTAATTGGCTCTCATACAACTCCTCATACACACACTGCAAATGCAGATGACGAAAAAATTAGGATAGTTACTAATATTCCATATTATTAAGTTACTAATATTCAAAGTCAAATATTTTTATTTCACATAAGTACAAGTATAGTACATTCATTGAAAGTCAAAACATTTGCCTGACACTGGTTGTCTCTTAGCATTGAAATTATACCGTTGTTTATTCCATATTATTATGTTCAATATTAGTAACCACATAATCGACAGTAAACTGTGAAGAAGTTTAAAAGGCTTAACCTGACCATGTAGTTATTTCCTCCAAAAAGGAATAATGTACTGAGTAAGTATAACCTATCGGCTCAGACGGAGGATCGGCGTCGTGATATTTCCGGTTCCCGACATATGCTGGGCCCTTTCACGACAGCAATACAGCGCGCCTAACAATTACTGTTATTCGTACTATGTGTTTGTACCAATTTTTGTAATGTGTGTTGTATTGTTGTGTTTGTGAATAAACGTTTTTCTATTCTATTCTATTTATTGTATAACTAAAAAGGACCAAAATATATGCCCATCTTTCCGCCAATCTCTCATGTCTGTAAATAAAGGTTGAGCGCTGCTCGTGCAGCTGCGGCGGGGTGGGCTAGCAACCCGGGTATTTCCGATAAATTCCTTTGTAGCTTTGCAGATGGAAATTTAATTTGTTACTGCTAGGCATGTTAGGAAAAGTTTATAAAAGAAACTATTAAGTAGTGGAGGATTTATATTTCTTCATATTTTGTATAGGTTGAGACTTATATATGCGTAGATGTATACATTCAAGTCCGGTTATTACTTTCGGGTTGAACAGAACCTTCAAGTCAATATCACCCACACAGGATATTATCACCAAGATCACTTTTTAACATGAATATTAGGGTTTGCATTTCATAGGGAACATTGATGACACGTTCCTATCCCATCGCCCAATATAGTAATTTACCCCTAGTCTCATAAACATACACACACGCATATATACATATAATTGCTATCAGTCCACTGTTGGACGTATGCCTCTTGCGATTTCCCTCACTAAAGCTATGTTATGCTAGTTGCTATGAAGTTCTTATAATATTAATTGTCATTTTAAAAGCAACCTAGGAGATATTATTATTATCGTGTCTCAAAGGTTATGTCTAAGTCGAAAAATAAGATGTTAATATTTATATAGTCCATATTTGTAATTTCAGTTGCAAGCGACCTTTTACCTCAGCCTGTGACTAAGTAAGTAGGCGCTATGAGAACATTCTTCAGATTTTGGACGTTTTGTAACTGATAATTGTAACAAATAATTATGGATCAATCAATTATGGATAGATCAATGACAATGGATCAATCTGTTCTGTAAACTCTTTGAGAGCTTAGACATATAGCGTACGTACTTATTTTCTCCATACTAAGAGCAATATACTTAGAAACCAATATAAGTTAAGTTACTTCCAATATCCTAAGTCAATATATTGAGCCAAACTTCAATAGTCCGTTGATAGTTAAAATCGATTATTGACAAACAAAGACAAACCTGTTCTTGACTATTGAGCCTTGCGGAGTAGACAGAAGTCTGGTGTCTATCACCGCAATTATACTGCTGTATCTAACGTGTTGACCAGAAAATAAGTACCTAATGTAACAGTTGGTAAGCTGAATATTACCTGGTCGGGGAACGATTACCAACTACATAGGTAATCACTACATAGTATAAAACAAAGTCACTTTGTCTGTCCCTATGTCCCTTTGTATGCTTAAATTTTTGAAACTACGCAACAGATTTTGATGCGCTTTTTTTAATAGATAGAGTGATTCAAGAGGAAGGTTTATATGTATAATAACATCCATTAAATAGTGGAGTAGGCTATATATTTTATACCCGTGCGAAGCAGGAGCGGGTCGCTAGTATACCTATATAACATACATGGCTGTCGATAGTGGGTTAGGCACAGATCCTGTATCCTCATTATATATATATACATGAATGCTTAATAGTGAGCAAGGAGTTAATGTATAAAACTCCTCTGTCACACTGACAATCTATTTAAAGATTTCTGTAAAAAAAAAATACTGTTACATTGCCAAATATCATATAAACACAATCATATACTAATATACTCTAATTCTAATGGGGTGGACAGATATATAATGATACTCGTTACTTTTATTCCGCGACAAGTGTATGGGAATTCCCTGATAGGTTACCAGTACATCACCTAACGACTATAGGTGCTCGGTTTGGTCGGGTCAGCTGTGGACGTTTGAGTAATGGTCGGGTCATCAATCAGACGCCGCGTGGGGTAGACAGCCAGGCAACATTCGGCTTAATCGCTTACCAAATGGCTTGTGTTTGTACATACAAATAATTGGTATGTTTCTTAAAAATGTTTGTAAGTTAGCATGGTTCTAAATGATGTTCATATTGCGTAAACTTTACTCTTTGAAAAGATGGAAAGAAGAACAATAACATACACATCACAAGAATTATTTACATTATTATTTGTCTTTAGGGTGTCAGAAATTATCGGGTCCATCATGTATATAAACATATGCCATCAAATCCACTTTTCACCAGATAATCAATAACCAACATAAGAATATCATACGGCTAGCACAGACATTGACTATTTATTGCCTATCTTGAGTAGTAGGGTATTGCCCCAAAATATTTACCTTCAATATGTAATACATATATTACATATTGAAGGTAAATATGTACAAAACCTGTTGCAGATAAACCTCGACAGTATGGACAGAACATCTAGTTTAAGTAATATCAATTCGGCTTAACCTATTTATACATAGTGCAAAACTCGTTGTCTTATTCTATGTAGCAACACAGTGGGACAGATGCAACACACAGGTGCTGATCGGGGATTCTAAAAAAGGTAACTAACTTCCCGTGTTCTCGACTTGCTAAGAGAACAAAAATGCGAGATATCAATCAACATTAGCTGAGACAAATCCTATTCACACTTGCGCGGTGTTGCCATGTGCACTTGGTTCTATAAATGTAAATTATTGTATAATTAATTCTTTTCGGTATTTGTGTATATGCTGCGTCTAGTGTGAATAAAAGGAATTTTATTTTATTCTTTATAGATATATATCCCTAGTCACATTTAACTAGCCAAAGTTCGTGTCTATAAACTTTTGACACGTAGCAGACAGCTTTCAGCAGACTACGGGTCACGTAGACTCGTAGCACGCGTCACGTAGTCGCCACGTAGTACAAATGAGCCTATTAGCTGCCCTCCCATTTATCTTGCTACGTGTTTGGAGGTTTGAAAGGAAATTGTTTAGGCAAAGGGAGGTTAAGTATTGGTAAATATAGGGGAGGCTTAAGGGGAGCGAAAATTAGGTACATGCCTAGGTTGGGAGGTTTATATCTATAAGAAAACGAGACTAAAACATAATGGAATAATAATTGGTAAGTATTGCCTTCGTTGATATACGAGTATAATATTGAAATAACAAGAAACATAAATATATACTGTCCGGGAATTGTAGTTGGAAATTATGTATTGTAAATTACCATTACAGGCTTCAAATATGTACTATTCTATAAATACATATACTATGTTTCTTATTAGGCACTACAAACTCCGTAAAGATTTAAACCATTACGCGGACTCATGTTTATCCTGACAACTTATTCACCTTGACGGTTATCTTTCTGAGGTTTTATTAAGTTTGTCTACGTCGTGTTTAGAGGATAAGTTCACGCGACATACCCGTGGGGGGCAGCAGACAGACAAATATCCGCGGTGGCCCACCAGGCAAATTGGTGGGGCCAGGAAAACTTCACTTATATTAATACTGTAACAATAATACAACTGGCTAAGACGAATTTCTGCACAACACACATACATACTTATGAGTAAACATAGGATGGCTTGTGGTGTCCAAAAAAATTCTTTACTGGGTTGTTATGTTTGGCACCCTGTTTTTTTTTTAAATAGTCAATCACTTTTCATTTTTCGAAGTCATCGTTCAATGTCGTTTAGGTAAATTGCACTTATACACATAATGTAGGTATTGACCACATTGACTGAGTCTTATACTGTCCCTAAAATAAATTTATTAATAAGTTTAGTACCTATGTCTATCTTTCTTTATAGGACACTTTACAAAATGTTAATTTCGTGATGCCAGTCTTTATAAGAATAAGAACAACAGCGTTTCTCGTATATTTCTGACTGCATTCGCTTTGTTAATAGCCGTACGAATCGAAGGAAATTCATTGCGATCGAAATCCACGAATGGGCGGGGTCCTCTTAAGGATATTTCGTTTGCATTCCGCCTGGGACCCTCAGGAAATGAAGAACTGCTTCTCAGAAGCCTTTGCAAGGATCCAAACACAACACGGCACGATTTAATTTAGATTAAGTATCTTTCAAACTACTAGTTTACTTTTTACTAGTGAATGGGAATAAAAAGGAGTAAAAGAAGCTAGGAAATGTACATTTCTGTCAGGATTGGCTAAATTGGATACAGCGTTCGACTTACCTTTAGATTAGACGTTGACTATGGTCTTTTCTCAATCGAATTTTGTGCTTTAAAAAGACAGTTTGCACAGTGATATTATATAGTCTCTAAATTCATTAACTCTGACAAAACACAGCAGTGTTTAAGCATTGCTTAAACTTCTGAGCAAGTACATCGCGTCTAAATCCCCGATAGTTGTGATAGAAAAGCATACATTCATAATAATAGTTATTTTTAAACACTCGCGTTTTATACTCATTTTATTAATTATCTGAGACCGGGTCTAAACACGATAAATTTATAAAGATATGTGATTACCTTTATTTTTGCCCGACGTTTCGACCCAGTTGCATAGGCCGTGGTCGCGGGAAGACTAGCCAGCAAGCTAGACTGGCGGGAAGTCCGTCACAGCTAAAATGTCTGTCTACCCTCACAATTGGAATTTTTGTTAATTCATAGCACGACACACTACACTCACACTATCCGAAGACACATCCGCAGTTACGCCACGCGAATATAATCTCATGATTACTGGTTCCCATGTTTCTGACAGCCTAAAACCATCCTCACGATTGAAATTATTGGGATGTTTTTTAATTTCAATAGCCTCACGAACAACTCTGGGATAATAATGTTGTTCCGTGGAGATGATTTGAGGCTGATGTAATTCAATCCAATGGTTTGAACCAGACATCAGGTGTTCCGCTATCGCTGACTTTTGTGGTTGCCTATTCTTTACAGCTGCTATGTGTTCCTTGACCCGTTCCTGGACACTTCTTTTTGTTTGGCCAATGTAAACTTTACCGCAACTGCATTGAATTTTATAAACACCCGGGTTTTGTCGTCCTATGTGAAAGATTCACGTCACTTTGTTGGAATGATAAGAAACACACGACTGGAACCAGGTGAGGTATTGGTGAGTTTCGATGTCGAGTCGTTGTTTACCAATGTTCCAGTGGACGAGTGTTTGGCAGTCATAAAAGACAAGTTTAGGCAGAGAGACGTATCAGATAGATACATCACGTTGTTAGAGCACTGCTTGAAGGGAAGCTACTTTTTGTACCAAGGCCAGTATTTCCTTCAGATCGATGGTGTGGCAATGGGCAGCCCTGTGGCGCCGGTACTTGCCAATATCTGGATGGAACATTTTGAAGAAAGGGCTTTAAATGGTGGACCTTCAAGTATTAGACTTTGGAAGAGATACGTGGATGACATCTTTTGTATCATTGGAGGAGGTGAAAATAGTGCGAGAGAATATGCCAGTTACCTAAACTCCATCCATCCAAAAGTCAAGTTCACCGTTGAGGTTGAAGAGGATCGAACGTTGGCCTTTTTAGACGTAAAAGTAATGGTCAGATCGGATGGAACCTTGGCGCATTCTGTGCACAGGAAACCTACACACACGGATAGATACCTGCACGCCACGTCACATCACCACCCACGTCATACGCAGTCTGTTGTGAGGACTTTAGTAAACCGGGCATATGATCTGTGTGACCCTGACCATTTAAGCGGAGAACTGGCTCACATCCAGGAGGTGCTGAAGAAAAATGGTTACAAAACGACAGGTCTCACGGTGAAACCAAAGAGGGATAAACATCCAATTGTACGCAGACAACCGGCATTTCTACCATATGTGAAAGGAATAACGGACAAAATAGGTGCAATCTTAAAACAGTACTCGATTGACACCGTTTTTAAACCAGTATTCAAAGTAGCAAGCAAATTACGGAGCGCGAAGGATGTTATCCCTTTTCAAAACCCGGGTGTTTATAAAATTCAATGCAGTTGCGGTAAAGTTTACATTGGCCAAACAAAAAGAAGTGTCCAGGAACGGGTCAAGGAACACATAGCAGCTGTAAAGAATAGGCAACCACAAAAGTCAGCGATAGCGGAACACCTGATGTCTGGTTCAAACCATTGGATTGAATTACATCAGCCTCAAATCATCTCCACGGAACAACATTATTATCCCAGAGTTGTTCGTGAGGCTATTGAAATTAAAAAACATCCCAATAATTTCAATCGTGAGGATGGTTTTAGGCTGTCAGAAACATGGGAACCAGTAATCATGGGATTATATTCGCGTGGCGTAACTGCGGATGTGTCTTCGGATAGTGTGAGTGTAGTGTGTCGTGCTATGAATTAACAAAAATTCCAATTGTGAGGGTAGACAGACATTTTAGCTGTGACGGACTTCCCGCCAGTCTAGCTTGCTGGCTAGTCTTCCCGCGACCACGGCCTATGCAACTGGGTCGAAACGTCGGGCAAAAATAAAGGTAATCACATATCTTTATAAATTTATCGTGTTTAGACCCGGTCTCAGATAATTAATTCATAATAATCTTACATTATTTTCTAAAATACTCCATAAAGTCATAAAATTGACAATGACATAGCAAAAATGGTGGCTGTGTTGGCGGGAAAACTAATCAGAAAGTCTCTCATACGATTTTCCAATCCATTTTTTTAAATAGACGCGGAGCTAAGGAAATAGACATTGTTACAGCCGAACTCCGATGATTTGGGAATATTCTGCCAGACTATGTTTTACGGTCTACAGATTGCAATAAGAAGACAAATGGTAGTAAGAATCTTAAGGAGGTTTCCAAATAAACGATTGATATTGGCTATTTTAAAATAATTTTCATTCATATATTTTAATTTTCATTCCTTGTGCCTAGAACTATAATATAACCATGTTCCTCTTCCCAGTGCTACGATATTTGCATAACTCATATTAATTTCATGTGCATAGCTTAATTTTTAGTTTGTTTCTATTTTTCATTATCAAGTATTTACATCTTAATATGACAATAAGATTTCTTACATCTTGAAAAAAGCATTTTTTAACTCAAAGCTATATTGTAAACAAAGAAACATTGTTACGACTTTCCATGAACAATCATATTTATGATATTTCATTTCTGTAGTCGTTAATACACTTATGATATATTTTTACCATCTGTATACCAGCCTCAAAGTCTTCGACACCCTAAAACTCGATATCCACTATCATCCGAGTCAGTGAGTCGCTAACTCTTCTTATTCGAATGCGAGTCGCTCGGCTGACTGGGCGCGGGTAAGTGTCACGTTGCCATGACAACGGAAAACACACAAGAGTAATGACATTTGCTCTCAGTTTGGTTCTCAGTTACATACATATGCCTCCGTTAATCTCGTTCGGGGTGGACAAAACCTTGGAGGTATGAAAACGTCTCCTTGGTCGTCTTGGTTATTAGCTGGAATATTGGGGTTGTGATGACGTATGGAAAATTGGAGACCGGTTGCTAGCCCATCGCCCAATAGATTTCATATACCCCTATTATCTCAGTGACCTCTTACGACATGTCGGGAACAACGGCAGCTAGTTAGCATTCTTTTTCGTCCCAGCTAGTATGGGACAAACAAGGGGCAGACTTTATTACACCAATTGAACTAGCTCCTTGGTAAGTTCATTTAAGACTTCTGTTAAGGGTGCTAGTGGATATATATTTAATAAATATATACTAGTAGATTGATAGATAGATAAATACACATATAGTATTTAATATTAGCGGCTGTAGCCCAGTGGGTAAGACCTCGGACTTCGTATGAGAAAGGTCCTAGATTCGACTCCCGACTCTGGCATGTACCAATGAATGAAATTTAAATATGTGTTTTTCATTTACGTACATAATTTACAGTCGCTAACGGTGAGGGAAAACATTGTTGTTATTTAATATAATTAAGACGATAGATATTGCAGTTCTTATTTCTTCCTCCACCGGGAATCGAACCTGCGATTACTGTTCAGGTGAAATATATTACTATGTATAAATTTATATGTAAGTTTAGTTTTCCGATCCCCTTTTGGTTCAACGGAAAATGGAGGTTAATTTATTCCATAATTTACAATATAACATGATAAGAATTGTCTAAAAATTCTACTTTTCCCTAATTTAAGATTGTCCTAAATTTAAGATTTTTATATATTTTAAGTCCTATGTCTAATATATGTATACTAATTTTAATATTAATAATACAATAATACATTAGTGTAAGAATATGTTAGCAATGTCATAAGAAATAATAATATATACTTAATAATTCTATTATTCAAAAAGTCGAAAATAGGACGTGTTTTATGTTTTGTTAGTTTTAATTCCAATGCTATATTAAAATATTTCGGCAATTCTATTTCAAAACATAGCAAGTCCACTTTTTGTGAGAATCGCTGTTTTTGCTAATTTCAACTTTATTCACCTATATACACATGCACAAAACTTTACCTTAAAACACCCATTTTTCTACTACTTTTCCATAAAAAAAAAATCAAGTCGAGGTTTTTTGATAGAAATATTGTAACTTCTATATAAATTCTATTTCATAACATAGCATGTCAGGATTTCAATTTGAAAACACAGCAAGTAAAATGACTTGCTATGTTATGAAATAGAATTTATATAGAAGTTACAATATTTCTATCAAAAAACCTCGACTTGATATTTTTTTTATGGAAAAGTAGTAGAAAAATGGGTGTTTTAAGGACTTGTATGAGATCATGTAGATCAGGGGTGTCCAAACTAGATGGGACCTAGGGCCAATAAAAAAGACTAAATACATTGGTGGGCCGCATCGCACCGCAAAATCTGAATAATAATTGCTTTCATACAAAAGATGATAAGAAATAAATAAAACTAAGTTAAAGCTATTATTAATTAAAATAAAGTATTATTATATGCACTGGGTACAGATCTCTTTATAGTCGGTGTACCCGAACCAACTTTTTTTTTGAGTCGGTTAAAAAGGTTCAATGGGCCGCAGTAATCTGGCAGTGGTTTGGACAGCCCTGATGTAGATCATAACATAGTAATTCAACTTACTAAGTTTCGAAATTGAAAATTGAATGTGATTTCTTATAAACAAACCATATATTTTTCAGTAAGTCCTATAAAACAAAAACAATAAAATATTCCTTAACTGAGAGTATAAGGGATGAAAGTCAAGGATATTGCGCACCTTTTCATGTAAAAATCATTTCTCTAGCTATCATAGTTTTTGAAGGGATGGGTTCGCAAGTTGGCAACCTGTTTTTCTGCTCTCCTGTAAAATTTGTAAAAATGGACTTGCTATGTTTTGCTGTAGAACAGCCGATTTGTACGCCAGAAGAGGCAGCCTATGCTGACACTAATTTTAAGATAATTATGCTTGTGTCACAAATAAAGTTCCTTTCTTTCTTTCCCACATGAAGACAGGAAAGCTGAAATTCAAGGTACAGTCAACGCTAAAAGTGCAGTCCCAGTAACTTTTTACAAGGTTTACGTTTATAAGAACAAAAACCAATATTTTTCATTTCGAAGCCCGCGAACGTATAGTGGCCTCAATGCATAGGTGGCGCCAGTTTCAAAATGTAAATTATTGTCTTTTGTCCTCATAAACTTACACCTTATAAAAAGATACTGGGACTGCACTTTCAGTGACTTTACCTAACAAAAGTTCTATTCAAATCTCAAACTAACACGGCCTTGTTATAGAACAAAGAAATAGCCCAATCCATCCGGATAGAAAAACTCCTAAGCGTAGATTGTATCGAATGAGGAGGGATCTATTTCCAATTTGCCTGACGCGGCACCGATGACTCGGCTTTAAACTTGGATTGGACTTCTTCCCAACACCTCTGTGTTTGGGAATATGTTTCTATGTGTACATACACATATATATGAGAGGAAATGTACGTATGCTTCGGAATAAAGAATAGTTGTAACACTATCTAAGGTATAAGGTAAAGTAAGGATCGGGTGTTGTTTGTCAGGAAAAATAGCTTATCTCGTATTTTAACTTTGGCCAAGCAGTCTGGATTATATTAAAGATTATTGGGGTTGCTAACTCATAGCTCTGAATAATAAAATAAAAAGTTAATTTACGGTTACAAAATGAGACATAATAATACAAAACGTTTTACTAATTAAAATTAAAACTTATCAACTAGGGGATAAAGCTTATGCATGTTATTAAATAACATTGTTTTAATAACATAATAGCAATGTTATTCAATAAAATGAATATAATGTATAATTTTTTCTTCTTATTCCTTTAACTATGTAATTAAGGGACTCGGGATGTTTATACATTCTATAACGAGCTATCGCCTTTACAGTCCTCCCGTGACTAAATTCATTGCAACATTGGGTAACACAGGTAATACTTAGTTTAAAAAAGTCCCTTTTTCTTATATTTAAATCTAAATTTGTTGGTCACTTAACTGTATATGTAAACCCTATACGTATATTAACCCTACGAGTGGCAAGTGCCAGGGAGCAAGCCATTCATTCGGGTGCAGTTTAATGAAGTGGAGCGAGGGACGCCGCAATTAGTCCCCAACTTCCGCCATTTGCATGTTATGGGAAAAGTTGGTCGCGACTGGCAACACTGGACTCTGGCTTCGAGGTTATCCAGGTCTAGTCTACTAATTTAATAAAAAATAAAGCTATATTTGACTTAACGTCCAGTACATAGAGGATCTATGATCACATTCTAAAGACAGACGCGTTCACGACCATTAACCCTTGCGTGGTAGCCAAGGTTCAGGTGTCCATCCCGCAATTGCGAAGGTAATAATTCTATGGCCACCTCAAACCCACGTAGTGGCCAGTTTATAAATAATTATCAGTACTCAATGTAAAAGGTGATAAGCCATGTCGCCATAAAAATATATTATAAAAAAAGTAGTCTTAATAATTTTGAATAATAATTTGTAAAATGCTATTAAGGAGCTCTGCATACATAACAAATGCTTTAAAACTTGTGCATATAGACTCCCTTTTTATTGTGGCGGAGTATTCAGGAGTTTCAGTGGGTCACTCAAAGTCCACATTTCACTAAATAGACAACACCCAACGTGATAAGTATTGACCCGTTATAAATTCTCAAATGCCTTGTTGGTTGCAAACAAAGGGAATAGAAAATAACCCCTCAAACCATGCGAATAAAACATTCAAAGTATTTGTCACATCTTATTTTATGAACGTATAAAATTGCAGTATATTTAACCGGAAATAAATTATAAAATTTTAATTCTTTCATTGCCTTTTTTTAAGTTTTGCATTGTACAAAGTTAATACTTTGTAACAGGATAACAAAGGTAACACTCAAATTTGGAACCAAAATGTAAGTTATTTTCAACCCGTATTTATTGACATCGATTTGTAAAAGACAAGCATTCACTTGGTGAACGCATTCCCTCGCTGACTAAAAACCATCTCCGTGGTCACATTACTGTTTTTTATGTCATGTATAAATGGAAAATATATCTAAATAATACGGTGAGGGAAAACATCGTGAGGAAACCTACCTGTTTCCGGAACAGGTAACAGTTAGTGGTTGTAAATGGCGACATGGCTTACCACCTGTCACATTGAGTACTGACTTTCTGGTGCCTTACTCCACTAACTTTGACAGCCACACAACTGCGTCTCGGCTATAAAAGTGTCACTCTGCTAATATTTTGATCTGCTACAGTTGTACCTCAATAGGGAGTCAGTAGTGCTTCAGTGATGTTCAGTGGCAACTCAAAGTACAGAAATGTCAATAGTGAAGTACCAAATGTAAAGCTATTGAACTGACATTGACGGACGTTTGATTAGTGGTGTAGTTTTTTTGTACTTTAGACGCAGAAGTACATCAGATGTAGATCGATAGCGCTTCAGTGGCCTAAATTTGTTAGTGGAGTGTCAAATTACGGCTACTGAAGTATTACTGTATCGCTACTGAAGTAATATTGTGGCTAAAATGCATTAGTGGAGTAAGTGCCCTGGTCAATACGCGGGTCCGAGGTGTCCATAGAATTACTACCTTCGCAATTGTGGAGATGAACACCTGAACCTCTGACTACCCCGCAAGGGTCAATGGTCGTGAACGCGTTTGTCTTTTTATTTCTATCCCGTACTCAAAGTAGAATAGAGCTACAGTAATTACTTTTCCAGTTTCTCGTGTGACTTGTTCACGCCAACGTTTATCTTATAATTATATTATTTTCGTGGCTAAGCTAGCAAATATATTCACCAACTATTATTCTGTATTTTCAAATAATTTATATGCAAGCTGCAATGGTACAATAAAGGGTTTTTACGGAAATTACAACACACTTCTAGAGTGAAGTGCAACATCGTTAGAAAACCAGCGTAATCTTCAGAATAGTCAATAGTCAGCGGTTATTTTATGATGTCATATAACATTAACATTGGGTGCTGATCATGCTATATACTATCTGAAAAAAAGGGTTCTATGTAGTCAACGTACCTTGCAATTTAAGAATAGCATACTCTTCCATATGTAATATGTGACAAAGTTTTCATGACCCTACTCGTTCGCTAATAATTATATTGCATCGTAACATACTAAGTATGTTTCTGTAGATACATATAATAACAATAAAGCGCCACGTTATAAAGAGTTACTATTAAACGAATAGTTTGCAAATTGTTGACACTCATTGTATGTAATAACCATCATTATATTTCATAAGCTATTTATAGCCAAAGAATATTATGCTCAAAGTTGTATGAATAGATAGAGTAAGAAAAACAGTAGTAGTAGTACTTAGTGTATTAAATAGTTATATAGAGTTATTCTTGTTAAGAATATAAGAACGTAAAAATATAAGAACAAATTAATATGCATTGTTGTCTCACTTTTACCATTTTCACGAAAGTTGTAAAGTAACTTCATACATGGACATCTATTTTTGACGTTTGGCTTTGTCAAAAGTGTCTGCAACCGTCACAGCTGACATCTAGTACAGAATGACATAGTAAAACTTTTTGACGGACGGCAAATGTCCATTCGTGCGATGCAGATGTTTTGATCGCGTTGCAAATAAACTATTACATTTCCTCAACCGCATCATTTATAAAGATTTTAAGGTCATATTGTGAATCTAGTTTGTTCCAGTGATGTCGGCTGATCTAAATAAATTCGTGCAAACAAGTTCGGCCAGTTCAGATAGGTAAACAGTGTGATCAATAAATGCCTGACTTTGTTTTGCTAATACTTCGTGTGCAATATCTAACTGTGTGAGCAATTTAGTTCCAATTAGAGGCTCAAGTTCGTCGGCGTGTCGTGTCACAGCATAGGTGGCGAGTGACCGAACATTAGAAGGCTAATTAGCTCTCATTTCAGTGGTGTACATAACCTATACACAGACACGTTGTGTTTATTTTTAGCCTATCATTAATTTCCACATCCTCGAATCGAGGGCGGGACGTGGCACGTGTTTTTCTGTAGTACCAGGAAGGCTTCCCGCCCACGCGATGGACGCCGGGGAACCGGGGCCGCTGATATTCGCAAATCCGTAAGACCTCACTCATTATCCTTATAACAGCTACACCATCCATGTTTTGCATCGCCCTCAGTTTCCTTATTTGCTTAATCGCATGTTGTTGTGCTCATCAAGTTCTCGAAAGTTTGTTTTCATTGTGACCTAACACAATCTTGAGGCATTTTTATCTAATCAGATCATATCATTCGCCTGCCTACTCATTGTTTTTTGCACGCACAATCTGAGATAACGGCATATATTTAAGGAAGAGTTATCTTCCAATTACTGTCTGCAGCATATCTTTTCATCTGGAATTGCATAAGCAAGTGATAATGCCTAAACTATTATCTGAAACCAGCTTGTTAAAAATGAAACATATGGAATCAGAAACTTAGGCAACAGTGATAATATATTATTTTAACTTTTCCAATCATTTTGCCAAACTACATGTTTAACTGTTAGAGTTAGAATTTCTTATAGTTTTCTTTTATAATTCCAACAAGTCAGTTATAGTGAAGCTTTAAAACAGATACACAAACATAGTCATCAAGCCTATATCCCTGTAGAAGTGACACAATATAAAAGCCAAAACTTTTAATTTGTTTTATTCTATTTATAACCTTAACCTTGATAGGATAGAATTGTAATATAAGCGCTACTATCAATATAGTAGAATTGTATATTGTTATCTATTAGTATTAATAATGCTTATTTATGTTTGACCAACATACTGAGATAAAATTGTAAACAAAACATTCCACATAATCAATATAAAGTATTTTTTACAAGTATATGTAAAATGCCACAAGATTAGACATAAAAAGAGAAAATATATATATTGCTTTTACACCTTTACTTAATATACAATATTATGTACATATACACTCATCCATATTCTCAAAACAGATGGGCAGAACAAAGATTTCTACAAACCTTTTGTTTTCATATTATTTGGGATGGAATGATATAAATTCAATGTCCTGAATTGAATGTTTTGTTATTCACACATGTTCCATTCACATCTTAGAATCAATAACACTTCTCTATTATTGTATAGAAATAAATAGAAAGGTGTTATGAATTTGGCCTCTATAGAAATGACCAAGTTATAAGACATAGTTTATTAAAACAATCATAGGCACTATAGCTTTTAGAGATTCGCGATTTATACTCATGATTAATAATTAACAGGACTTATCGCGTAAGTTTTTTATATAATAAATTACCTTTATTAACTCGACGTTTCGGTCACGGGCAGACTGACGATTCATATTTCTTCGCCTCCACCAATAAAAACTTACGCAATAAGTACCGTTAATTATTAATAATAGGCACTATAGTTAACACTTTGTAATATATAATTTGATACATAGAAAATGACTCAAATAGGTAACATACTGAAAAGAGGTGAAGTATGTATTGTCTTCCTACTAAACTAGGTTTGTTAATGGATATATTGGTCCATATACAACCGCAATATTCATGCTAATAAATTATCAAAATTTTCCATGTTTTCAAGGTTCTGTCCAGCCCAAAAGGGTAAAGAAACGATGTATGAATATAATAAAGTTTTTATGTGTTATACACATATAAAGGTGTTGTTAAACCCTTCAAATTATTACCTATTATATTAATAGCAGGATGCATTACTATGGAATATTCTTAAATGCATCTTTCATACTTACTAATTGAGCCAATTACTTTAATTACTTGTGTAGATGACATTTATATGAAGGGAATGGATTTACAACATCCTTATTGAATAACTAATACATTAGTTGTGCAATCACTTATATAAACAAACATTTTCATGAATAGCATTCCTAGGGGTTAGTCAGAGTTTGAGTCTGCATATTAGTAGTTTTTATGTCAATCAATGCAGTAAGGGATTGTAGAACCCTTTCAAACCAACATTTCACCAGAAAAAACCCAGGGCTTTTACGTAGGGACCAGCCCAATAAGACACATGACAGTCAGATAGGCATCATATTGAAAAAGGGTGCCATTAGAATTACTGATCACCACCGAGTGTGTATGAGGAGGTGTATGAGTGTCAATGAAGCGAAAGTGGTTTGTCAGGGACAAATGGGGATCATGATCTCTGCCTACCCCTCTACAGGGAAACGGGCATGATATCTAAAAGATGACTGAGTACCTTTTTTACCTCAGGCTTACCTGGCACAATTAGTTATTTTCCCTAAATAGCTTATAGCTTAGTCCCAAATAGATAATTATGAAATGTTTTTTTAAAGCATATTGTTCTGTTTACCTAAAGGGCATAATTTTAATTTTGCTTCTGTTTTCATAACCTTGGAAAACGTGTCCGCCAAGTTATCATTCTTTTGATGTCACATCCTTAATTGTTAGCATAAATATTTGTTATTAATGTAAATTGGTTAGGAAAAGGTTCAAGTTGACAATTATCACATCCATTATCCTCAAGGTGTTGGCAGAATGGTCCTGTTATACATACATATTCTCACATTCCGTCAGTATTATAGAACAGGGATGGATCTTCATTTTTGTTACTTTACAGGTACTTAATTGAAGCATTTCAATGCTCTCTCATTGAAGTTTTTCAATTAGGTTTTTAAACATATCTCCAATCTAAATATTATAATAAAGTAGCTAATATGAAGCAAAAATATTGTAAACTGAATAATTAACATAATCATAATTTTACGCTTATTTATGCAATAAAAAACAGATCTCAAAAATCAAAACCATCAGTGTTCTACGAATGTGATGATTCATTCCAATCCATTTACCTGTAGTCCCTTAGTCACCTTCTACCATACCAAGAACTAAGGCAACATTCTATTTACATTGTAGACTAGTATAGACAGATGGAAAGTCAGTCACTGTCAGTTAGTTTTTATTTTAGCAGTGGAGTAACTTTCCACAGGCACTGATTAATCACTAAGATTTTTATGTAGTAATATTGTAAACAATTTAGATGTTTTTGTGTAGGAAATACATACAACAAAAACATTATGCTTTTAGGATAGTCAGAAGTTGATGGATTAATGGTTTTAAATGCTTTTGTCAATGTCACCTATCATTTCTTGTATGCTTTTGTATCCAAATTTATTGTATATCATATTTTGTGTCTTATATTACAATGTTTCTCATAGATTCATATACAATTTTAATCCCATTTGGGGGTAATCACAACCCAGGTGATAAAATCTTCTTGTTCTAGCATTCATGATGGAGTTGTAATGGAATTTATATGGAACATTAGTAACAGGACCTAGCCCATCACCCAATAGAATAGTTAGACTGTATTGATTCATTGTCACTTAAGAACCTCCTATAACATACCAGATAGAACCGTAGCTAGTTATCATTACTCTTCCTCCCTGACTAACACAGTTCCCTAGTATATTACATACATACATACATACACATCACGCCTGATTTCCTGTAGAGGGGTAGGCAGAGATCACGGATCCCCATCGGTCCCGATCCTGGCAGACCACTTTCGCTTCATTGACACTCATACATCTTCTCATACACTCTCGGCGGTTATAGGTACCCCTAACGTCACCTTTTTTCAATATATCTATCTGACTGTTATATGTCTTATTAGGCCGGCCCCTATGTAACTGCCCTTCCACTTCACTCATATATATTCCTTTTGTAATTTTTTTCCCTAGTATAATATACTCATATATGTTTCCCTATTCCAGCGACACAACAGACCTAGCTCTAGACTTTGCGGAGCCAGTGTTCCTGGAGGACGATGACTTCTCCAGCCGAGCACCCGCCTCACCCACCACCGTGCCCAACATCAGACCATGCAGACCGCCCTCTGCCGGTAAGTGCATACTTATAGGATATTCGCATTAAGAAAATAGTGACGTCATCATGACTCCACGATTTGACCAATGAGACGTGACCACGAATGTCCGCCATTGGTCGAAGAGACTTGTTTTCTCATTATCTAAAGTCTTATTGGTCAGTTTACTTTTGTAAATCATGACGTCACTATTTACTTAACTCGAATAGACTATAGCTAGATTGACATTTGATTAATAATTATGTTTACCTCATAAACATATACATTAATGAGTTTTAACCGCTTTCGGAGTGGACAGAACCTTGGAGATGATTATAACTCAAAGGTCATTTTTAACTCATATAGAATAATAGTGAGGGGTTGCTATCCCATCGCCCCGTATTTTTATTCACCCCGAGATTCTTAGTCGCGTCCTCCGATATGCCAGCTTTATTTTATCATTTGATTTTATTCAAGTATGTTTTTAATTCATACTAAAACCACAGATAATATAATACTATCTAAAACTGATTTAGTAGATATCGTGTCACCGAGGGTCTGTCCACTCTCAAAGGGATGAAAGGTCATGAATGTATGTGATATTGGATTATATGTATAATTAAAGTCCCTGATAATATTCTATCAGTTATATTCAGTTTGGATTGGAACAGGGGCAGGGGTAACAGGGAAAGTGTCAAATTTCACCACTAAAGTCGGCATAAGTGTCAAATTTCGCTTACAAAATGGCGAAATTATCACTTTTTCTAATCCAATTCCAACCTTCACGCTTTATTTTTATTATTTGGTATTGATGGCATATTGTTGACAGCATATAGCCTGTAATAAAATACAGATTTCTTATAGTTATAGTGTCCTATGATATGACAAAAAAGACGAACATGTTCACGACCATTGACCCTTGCGGGGTAGTTAAAAGTTCAGGTGCCCACAATTGCGAAGGTAGTAATTCTATGGCCACCTCAAACCCACGTATCATATACTGACAAAAAAGTTCAGTTAGTTTCTATTCTTTAGTTTGTATTCACGTCCCCTTTACATATTCAACTACTGAATATTTCTTTCTAAAACATATATTATCTATACTTCTAAGGTAAAACAAAAAGACGTAAGTTTATTGAAGGAATCCAATATGTATTTATGTAATAGAACAATGGATTTAAAATACTGTAAGAATGATTTATATAAAACAATAATATAAAAGGAATTTATTAATTACAATCATGAGAATATTGAATAGATAGAGGTAATATACACAGATAAGCGTCACAACCGATGATCTTTTTTAAGGAGGGGCAAAAACAATAAACCGTATTGTAAAATTCATCACAAAATACAAATATAAATGCCTCTATGTCCCTAAGGCCATAGGCAGAGACTATCAATCGCCACCTGGAACGATCCTGACAAATCTCTCTTGCTTCACCCATACCCATTAACCATCTCTTACAATATGCTCTTCTGTTCTTCATGCTACGTACGCCTTGAGAAGAATGTCTCCTATTTGATCTGTATATGTTCTACGCGGCCTACCCCTTCCAACTCTACACTCTACTTTGGCTTTATAGATTCCTTTCGTAACCCTTCTTTCATCCATTCGCTCTATGTGTACTTTCGCTTTATTGACGTACATACATTCAGACAGAACCTAATAAAACACATTACAGTCAGGTAGACGCTATATTGAAAAAAGGTGACGTTAGGAGTACCTATAACCTCCTACCTACCTATAACCTAAGTGTGTATGAGAAGATGTATGAGAGTCAATGAAACGAAAGTGGTCTGTCAGGATCGGGACCAATGGGGATCCGTGATCTCTGCCTACCACTCTACAGGGAATCAGGCGTGATGTGTATTCAGACAGAACCTCGGAGACACAATAACGTCTCCCATGCCACTTTTAGCATAAACAGGGTTGCGGTTACTTATGGAGCATTGGTGAAAGATTTCTAGCCAGTCTCCCAATAAATTCCATTTACCCCTATTCCTTTAATCGCCTTCTACTAAGTGCCAGAAAGAATGGCAGTTAATAAGCCTTTTTACGCCCCAGGCTAACACGAGGCTCGACTGGAGTTTTAATTGTGGATATTACCTAAATGCGATATTAACATTTTTATTAGTCTACAAATGTTACTACCTTAATGAGTTGTTTTAAAGGCTATTTCATTATTGTTGTGTAGTTAGTGTATTGTGTGAAGGTAATCTTTCTTACTTAGTACAACATTACAGTATTAACTGTCCCTTTACTTAACTAAAGTGTACCCTTTACGGTAAGGGAAAACATCGTGAGGAAACCTACCTGTTCCCCGAACAGGTAATAGTCAGAGCTTGTAAATGGCGAGATGGCTTACCACCTGTCACATTTAGTACTGACTGATCAACACGTGGGTTCGAGGTGGCCATAGAATTACTACCTTCGCTTTTGCGGGGATGGAAACCTGAACCTCTGACTACCCCGCAAGGGTTAACGGTCGTAAACACTTTTGTCTTTGATTGTCTTTGTCCTTTTAAACTATATCTCTACATAGTATTATATTATCTGTGTCTCTACGTTGTGTTCCAGGCTCCAACATAGTAAAATCTCCGCGTGCGCGGCGTGTGCGCACGGCGTCCATGACGCAGTCCACGAAGCGCACGGCCGAGAGCATCTTAAGGGCAGACAGGAGGACCATATACACCGCCGGCCGCCCGCCTTGGTACAACTGCACGGGAGGGCAAGAGGTGGAACCTTTTCTAATAGGTAAAAAACTTTAGCATTACTTATATGTAAGGTATTATTCTCAACGCAGTGTGCATAACGTTAGAGTAATGCGAAACTTAATGGGACATTTGTCATGATCGTTCATGGTAGTTGGTTTAATTCTTCCGACCATATCATTAGTGTAAACATTCTTGAGTAAAATGCACTTAAAGTTTCAAAATTTTTGTTATTACTCTGTAGCACAATATTTGCACAGGTCCTGAAATTTTGCACATTTATACTCGAATGTCAGTACTTTGTAACGATATGACAATTGTAAATCTCTTTTTCTGAAGCAGAATATGTAAAAAACCCAATTTGGTCAAAAAGTTGAGTTATTGCACTCATGATTCGGAGGCAGAATTGTCTCTAGGTATTCTGTTAGGGACGTTACGTATTACAAAAACAAAAGACAAACCCGTTCACGACCATTAACCCTTGCAGGGTAGTCAGAGGTTCAGGTGTCCATATCCGCAATTCTATGGCGAACTTTAACCCACGTGTTGACCAGATATTCTGTACTCAATGTAAGCCGTGGCGCCATTTACAAGCACTAACCTGTTCGGGGAACAGATATGTTTCCCCACGATGTTTTCCCTCACCGTAGTATTCAACGTATATCGTAAATGGTTTTTTATTACGTATTACAATACTGTTGCAATGCGTGTAACTAATGCCGTTATTCGTCAGGCATTTGCGGCGCGAGTGCTTCAGGCAAGTCGACGGTAGCGGCGAAGATTATAGAGGCCCTCAACATGCCATGGGTCACTGTCGTCAGTATGGACTCCTTCTACAAGGTAGGTTAGGGTATATCAGTGACTTAGGGGTCTCTTGGTATAGATTTTATATTTTATCTTTATGTCATTTCAACGAACATCAAAACCTACTAAAATTCACACCTTAAATAATGAATTAAGCACGCTAGTAATAAATCGAACTTTCGTTGCACGTTTAGCTATAGTTTTGGTGTACATTTCAGTATTTTTCATGTGCATTTAATTATTTTTATATGCAATAACAACTGTACACCGAAAGTTTTAAGGTTGAATCAAATCAAAGTACCGAAACTAAGAAAGTCTAGATCTTGATAATCATGTAGCCTTTAGAATGTAGTTAAGTACTTTCCACCACCACCTATATAACTAAATTCATCACGACCATTGGTTTAATTTACAAAAAGTTAAGACAACCAAAGGTCTAAGGATAATTGATAAGCGATGATCTAGCAACTTTTAACTAAACTACATATATCAAAACCGATACTAACGTTATAATAACCAAAACGATATATCTTAAATGCTCTCTCAACTACAAAATGGACTAAATTTATATTTCTAACCCTAATACACACCCAATTTTAATCCCTTTCTGGGTGAACAAAACCAAAAGACGATAATATTTCCCAGGTCACTTTTTAGCATAAATATTGGGGTTTTGAAATTATATCTAACATTGGTAACAGGACAACCTACATAATGTTATATAGAACAATGTTGACAGGACAGCCCATTGCTCAACAGATTCCATTGACCCCTAGTCCGCTAGTCGCCTCCTGTGACATGCCAGGAAGAACGGCAGCTAGTTAGCATTCTTTTTACGTCCCAGGCTAGCACAAGACAATTTTAATTTATAACATATGAATTAATCAATATGTAACATCCCCAGCTGAGTTAGAACCTTTTTGCTGCGACAGTAACATGCACAAACTATACCCCCTTGTTTGTAAGTTTGATTTGTAAAATATTTGTATTGTATGTGTTTTTGTGGCTGTAAATAAATGCTTTATTATTATTAATTACTAATTTACCATCACCAGGTTCTGAATGAGAAGCAGCATGCCCTAGCGGTTCGCAACGAATACAATTTCGACCACCCAGACGCCTTTGACATGGACCTCCTGGCCACCACGCTTAGACGACTGAGGGAGGGCAGAAAAGTCGAAGTGCCCATTTACAACTACGTCACGCATTCACGGGAGAACCGGACTGTGAGTTTGTCTAAATAATACTTCTGTATACATATTTATTCGGTATTTCCTTACAACTAGAAACTTTTATTAAAGGAATATACAAAAAGCTAGAAGCGGCTGTAGCCCGTGACTAATACCTTTCACTCCTTATTAGAGTTCTTAGGTTCGAATCCAGGATCTGGCATGTACAAATCTTTTAAAAAAACGCTAACAGTGAGGAAAAACATAGAAAAAAAGAATCCTAAAAGACAGCAACCTATTACCAATGATCCATATTTATATCATAACAACCCTGATACTATTCTTAAAGTGACCTAGCTGATATTATCGTGTCTTCAAGGTTCTATCTACCAGAAAAGGGATGAAAAGACATAAATACATGTATGTGATTCCAGAAAACGATGTACGGTGCGAACGTGATAATCTTCGAGGGCATCCTGGCGTTCTACAGCGCGGAGGTGCTCAAGTTACTGGACATGAAGGTGTTCGTGGACACCGACGCCGACGTGCGCCTGGCCAGGAGACTCAAAAGGTAATATAGGCATAGCCTTTACATTCATACACGTATTTGCTCCTCTGCTTCGCTAATGATATAGGCAGGGGTTATCGATCGCCACCTTAAACCAAGTATAATATGTTTAAGGTTTAATTGTAAAAAAGTAAAAATAATATGTCTTTTGCGTCTTCTGTTTTTCATGCTATTATTATTTATTTTTAATTCAATATACAAAAAAAAAGTAAAAACGTTTATTCAGTAAAAACTATAAACTATACAAAACGATTATAAAATATAAAAAGTAAAATATAGAATGACAGGACATTGTAACTTAGATATATTACCTTAACTACATTTAACTGACTTAATAGATATGTTTCTAATGAACTATTGGTTTTGCTGCGGACATCTAACTTTAATTACATAAGTTTGTTACATGACATAACTTACACTGGTAGCATACGATAGTTATATCATGTGTCACTAACCATACACTGAATATCACTCCTCACTTAAGACACTAGTGTACTCAACCCCCTGTCCACCCCAGGGACATAGTGCAGCGCGGGCGCGACCTGGAGGGCGTGCTGAAGCAGTACCTGCGCCACGTGAAGCCCTCCTACCAGAACTACATCGCGCCGCTCATGGCCCACGCGGATATCATCGTGCCACGCGGCGGAGAGAACAAGGTCAGTGCGGGTAGTTGGAAAAAAGGAAAACAGCTGTGAAGTCCGCCATGTTGGATAGCGAAAACTACTTTTTATCTAATAATTAGATTTTTTCATTTTTGTTTGCGTCGATGTCGGTCTTGTGTCTTTGTAAATTATTTTTTTAAAAGAAAAGAAACATTTTCTTTACTGTTAACCGTTTAGTTTGGTATTCAATATGGCGGACAGTAGAAGCGGCTGTTTTAGATGTGAATATAAAGGATGAATTCCCGGAATGTCGTAGGAGGCGACTGAAGAACTAGTGGTCAATGGAATCTATTGGGCGAAGGGCTAGCAACCTTCACACAGATCAGTAAAACTCTGATATTCATTCTAATAATTGACCTAGGATATATCGTGTCGCCGAGGTTATGTCCACCTAGAAAGGGCTAAAAAGACGTGAATGTATATATACTTATGTATAGCTGTAAGATTTGTGGAGAACTGTAAATTTTGTCTGTCTTCAATAATTATATTATAGATGTGATTTTGTAGCTATCATTATAATTAACCATTCATTCTCTTTGCAGGTGGCGATACATTTAATAGTTCAACACGTGCACAAGCAACTACAATTGGTTAGTGTTATATTATTTGTACTACACGTAATTATTTTATTAGAGAAAGTTAACTCGGTTAATACTAGCGATTGATCTATATGATCATGTTATGTAAAGGTTATTCTGAAAGAACTATTATTCTACTCTGGACAAGTATATTTTTATTTGAAAAAATCAATTATGTTTGTATCACTACATAGTATAAAACAAAGTCGCTTTCTCTGTCCCTAGGCCCCTTTATTTTCTTAAATCTTTGAAACTACGCAATGGGTTATGATTTTAATAGATAGAATGATTCAAGAGGAAGGTTTATATGTTTAGTAACACCCATTAAATAGTGGAGTAGGCCATATATTTTATACCCGTGCGATGCCGGAGCGGGTCACTAGTTTATTATATATTAATACATATATTTAGTTAAATATGCTCTATGTAACAAACCCGTCTAACAAATGAATATTTTCCTCTTTGTTTTAGCGTGGCTTCAAAGTGCGAGAGAAGTTAGCGGTGGCCCACACGAACCAGCCGCTGCCAGAGTCACTCTTCCTTCTCAAGGAAACGCCACAGGTATGTGCAGTACTACCCTAGAGTATGGCCAAGACAAACTAATTTATGAATGTTCTACCGCATTGGGTTAAAGTTAGAGGTCTCTAAAGATAGAGTTGTAACGTATGATATAAATAAATTTACCACTACTTCATGCATCTTACATAACTACCCTTCCGGAACATTTACTGTACCCCACAGAGTTTTGATTATTCATATCCGCAATTACGACGGGAGAAAACATCATTGGGAATGTTGCCAGCCACTTGTCTTAGCCAATGCCTACTCAATTATACGTTGATATGAATCATTACTGTTATTAACTGAGACCTCGTGTTATTTGGTCTGCGTTCAGAAAAGTGAAAAACCCTACCAGAGGCCCAAGTCCATTAAAGCATTCCGCAAATCGATAGTGTCAAAGTTCTTGTGAAAATGAGTTTAGAATTAGACTCAATGATCTTGACTTCAGATCGATAGTCATCAACGTTGAAGCATTCTGAAATGCAAAGTACTTACTGATAATAAATATTTATTCAATACATTCAAGTATTCATAATATTGTTTCATATTATGTTTCGTATTTACGGCGATACGTCTCACGTTAGCTGCTGTCTATCTAGTGAAACGCGGTCTTTGAGTGGCTCCAACCTAACATACCTTCCAAATTTCGTACATTGACACTCAAGCCTCTATTTACCCTACTACAATACATGTCATATGTAACTTACATGCATCATCCGTGGCAGGTGAAAGGGCTGCACACGTTCATCCGCAACAAGGACACGCCCCGCGACGAGTTCATCTTTTACTCGAAGCGGCTGATGCGGCTGGTGATCGAGTACGCGCTCTCCCTTCTACCGCACTCCGACTGCGCTGTTGATACGCCGCAGGGCTTCCCCTATACTGGTAAGGGGGCGGTATAAGTACCTATGGAGGTAGAGAGTAGATGTTTTGAGTGTTCTAGAGGTAGTAAATTTAAATAGCCTGTACATTGTTCAATGGAATGTACGTGAAATCACCGTGTAAGTTAAGTCCACCGTGATCATGACTACTTCGCAATTGTGTAAATGGAATCGTAAACCTCGTAGAGAGTGTAGATATTTTGAGTTACGTTAATGAGTAAAGTTAGTCTGCCTAGCCTGTACACAGTTAAATTGATTGGATGGTTAAGTTACGGTAAAATTCTAGTCGAATGTGATCATGACTGACTACTTCGCAATTGTGAATATAAAATTGTAAACTTTGAACGGGACTATCTCGCATGGGATAAAGGTGAAAATAGAAAGAGAAAAGGACATGTTATACAGTTGAATTAGTCAAGTAAGGGAAGGTATATAGATATTAGGTTACCAATAATCATCCTAATAAGACTTCTAACGATCAAATAGACTACAATATGAACAAAAGTCACATTATATTCCACCGAGTGTGTATGTAGAAATTGTACGTATATGTGACGTATATAAGAAATGCGTACGCACTTTCAGGGCGTAAATGCGACGTGGCGAAGATCTGCGGCGTGTCGATTTTACGCGCCGGCGAGACCATGGAGCAGGCCATCTGCGACGTGTGCAAGGACATCCGCATCGGCAAGATCCTCATCCAGACCAACCAGGAGACGGACGAGCCAGAGGTAGGGAAGGGGGGTGTGGTGAAATATTGGTTATGTAAACTACGTCTTTTACGAATTGGTTTTGAATCTTGTAGACGTATAAATGCATGTACTTATAACCCATACCTCTAATTTTTAGTTTTATTAATTTTATTTGATTTATTTTAATAATTAGTGTATAATATTAATGACATATTTTTTTATAAAAAATGTTTTTTTTTACTTTCAATAAGTGATTTTATGATCCTTATATTGAATAAAAACATTGTCATTTCATAAATTATAGTTTAGATCGCCACCTGAACGATCCGGATAAATCTCTTTTGCCGCACTCATTAACCTTGAGTGCATATCAATTTGACCAGTCACATACATTTAATACAGTTACTCCTTACAGGGTCCTCAAAATCAACTATTCACCTTTTCATCTCATTTATACCATACTATCTTAACTCCCCAGCTCTACTACCTCCGCCTGCCCAAGGACATAAAGGACTACCACGTGTTCCTGCTAGACGCGACGGTGGCCACGGGGGCGGCGGCCATGATGGCGGTCAGGGTGCTGCTGGACCACGACGTGCCGGAGCGCAGGATCGGCCTCGTCTCCCTGCTCATGGCTGAGAGCGGGGTCCATTCCATCGCGTATGCCTTTCCAGAGGTAAGGGGGGGTGTAGTGTTTTCTTTAGCAGTGTGGTTTAAGTCTTGATTAATAACTAACTTATTGCGTAAGTTTTATATAATAAAGGTATCTTTTATCGACTTTTCGGCTACGTTGCAATAGCCATGGTCACGGGCAGGCAATCATGAATATATGTATATGCAAAAAACGAAAACAGAATTAATGTGGTACAAGATTTGATCGAATTGGAGGCATATGTGTATAAACGTGTATGGCTGTGAGGGTGTAGTAAGTGTACTTTTACATCGTTTTCTCGTATTGGAAGATTCAGAAACTTGAAAAAAGTTAAATTACTTCACTTTTGCGCTGTCAATAAGTTGGCTTATTAAATTGACTTTTTTCTATCCCGAATACTACAGCGAGGGAAAACATCGTGACGAAACGTTATTTTTATATCGTTTTTAAATTTTCTATTTACCATTACTGTCATACGTCTAAACTATGTCTGTTTGCAGGTAAAAATAGTGACGTCAGCTCTTGATCCCGAGATCAACGAGAAGTTCTACGTGTTACCGGGAATCGGTAACTTTGGGGACCGGTATTTCGGTACCGAGCCCTGCGATGACGAATGAGGCTGAAGGACGAATCTGAATATGTTAGGTGATATGTAGACCCATAGTCTCTGCCTGTCCCGTTCAAGGTAGAGGCGTGAGTATATGTTTAGTGATAGGAGTGTAACGGGCTGTTACGTGTATATATGGCCACGAGAAATGTGTTTTCAATGGAAATTTATTATATGTGTAATTTGAGATACAAAAGAGCAAATGTAAGTCATATAAAATTGAAGAGTTGCAAAAAAGGTACAGAAGTACTAAGAAATTTTATATCATACTTTGTTATCATACTATGAAATCTGAATTAGATTCTTTTCAAACCTTAAAATATGGTGTTTTATAATAGTAAAAAAACATTTGCAGTTTGAACGAAAAATTACATTTTTGATACACAATTAACAGAGACTCAGTGAAACGAGTTATATAACCCTTTTGTTATACACATCCTCAATTAGATAAACTTAATGATATATCTCATATTATATGACTTTAAAAATGTTGACAGTGAAATTATTATATGGTGTTTCGTCTTGTAATTAAATTACTTTCTATATTGTATAAAATTGTACTTAAATTGTTGTATAAAATGACGAATACATGTGTACGAGCTATTTTTAAGAATATGATACTTAAGTTGTTTAAGGTTAATGTTGTATACGCGAAAGATATGTAGTGCTAAGTCTAGTCTTTTCAACGTTTATTCCTTATTCCAGTGATTTTATGAGTTTTTATTCAATTTGACATGTATTATAATATTGTATACATATGTTGTTTGTGTTTTTAGTACACACAATTACTAATTATTTCCGAAATTTGTAAAGAATTCTATTGCAAGGCTAATATATAAATTATTAATTGTATAATGTTTTATAATATACAACTTCTTTAGTCTAACGATGAATTTGACATATATAGGTATATGTCATATCAACATGACTAATAAATATATGATAATTATGTATTAAACATAAATGTAATCATGAAATTCCTGATGAATTTGACCTATATATGTACGTCATCATATACATTATACTACACACATATTGTTTAATACTACATACATATATGTTTTCATTACATACATATATACTAAAGAATTTTTGGTTCGCATTAGTCATAGGAAACCAAAGAGCCAATGGCTATCGTCCGTGTAATACTAACAATAGTTATCTATTTAACAACGTGAGACTTAACTAGATATTCCATAGATATTTTAACAGTGTGAACGTGTGAAGATGGTCTTTTTTGCAGTTAGTGGTCAGTGAATATAAAAAAAACTTTATATACCTTAAAAACTGACTTATGGTTATGAAAATTGCCTTTGGCTATAAAATATTCCTATTATTGTATTATGTATATTCATACTTAGGTTATACAATGAATAACCTAACAAGAATCTAAACTCTAGGGTAACCTAGGGTTAGGAATCGTAAGAATCTGTTTATAATAATTATTCAAAGTATAATTCACTGAACCATTGACTGCAATAATAGACATTCTAAACTAACCTAATTAGTTCCTATACTTAAAATCTAAATAAACTAAGTATGAAAGAATGTAACCAGCCACCTTAGTATGTATTGAGAGGGTAAATAGGTGATGGGCTGGTTAACCTTCACGGATTGTAATTTAAACGTCAAATTGTGACTGAGGGTATTATGCCCCAAGTTTTTTCAACTCTGAGGAGATTAAGGATAATATATGACTGTGTATGATAATTATGTAAAATTTATCTAATGTTACTGCCGCTAATATTATCGCAAACATTTTTAAGGGTGCAATTTGTAATTGCTGTGACAATATATTTCAACATTTCTGAAATTATCCATTCCAAATTTGCCTTTCTTAAAAGGTCTTAACATTCTGTTCTTTCGTACAGCCTAAATAATAATGTTTGTCAAATTATACTTTTAATTTAACATTTCGAAGGCAGCTGCCACATTAGACTTTGAAATAAACCTAAGGGTTTTATATTAGTAACTGCCATTTAGACAGAAAGAAATAATATTACTTCTTAGTATTTATCTGTCAACAACGGTTCGAATATTTTACTTAAAGACGATCTTAATACATTTTACTAAGTCCATTTTATTAACAAAAAAGTACTAAAGTTTTTGCTGCATTGCTATAGGTCCACGTAATTCGTGTAACCAAAATCCACCAATAAGAACAAAGCCGTAAGACACGCCCCTAACAACAACAAATCAAATCTATTTATGAATTGTGCATTGATGAATCTAATACAATAAATTGATTTAAAATTAATTTAAAATTATATATGTATATGTGGTATATAGAAAATATGATAGGATCTAACTAAAGCCCCAATTGAATGTAAACATTAAATATATTCAATAGAATTAAGACGTGTTTTAAAATTGAACATATTTGTACTTGGAAGACTGTAAATAATGCTTTTGGACAGTTTTTTCTCATATTACCTCAGAATTTGACTTTAAAATATGTTAAATAAATAAAAATATTACCCTAACAATTTGTATAAAAACTTTTTGTTTTTATATAAATTAAATGATTGTATCAATATAATTGATTATTTAAATGTATATGACTTTTCAATAAATTATTATACGACGTTTAATTCAATTAAACTACACAGCACCATTGTAAACCACTTCTTAGATGTGATCTTAAATCTATTTTATACAACAAAAAGAAATCTTCTATTTTATCGTATATAAATGAATTAACTGACTGTATGTGTTTCTCATATTGTTAAAATCAACAAAAAAAACAAACAAACAAAAATGGATTAATTAATTTAATTTAATTAATTGTTAAATTCAAAATGGATTAATTTACACATACATAATTATACTACATTATAGATATAATAAACGGCTAAAATCTTAACCTTTTACAATTTATACATGGAAAATAATGCACTGTAACATTACTGAAAAATATATACGTACAAACACGTAAGGAAATGTTCTTTGTTTCAACAAATACGCTTTTATCTACTTATTTAAATTTTGGATTGATTTTCGCTCAAATACTTTCATACGATGAAATAATACAGTGACATCTATGTTTTCACTTGTAATTGTATATAAACGCTTATTTATTAAGTGAACTGTACTGAAAATTAACTGGGGCCTTACTCCACTAATGCATTGTAGGCACAATATTACACAATACACATAGTGAAGTGCTAAATGTGTCAAATTACGGCCACTGAAGTATAACTGTATCGATACTGAAGTAATATTAAGGCTACATTGCATTAGTGGATTAAGGCCCCTGTACTCTAACTGTTGTAATTGATGTACTTTTAAAGTATGATTACATATAGTGTTAAGTTTTTGTTTTAACTTCAAGTAGTACTACTAGTCCCTTGCTAATCTGGGACGTAAATTGATGGTAGCTAGCTGCTTTTCTTTCCTTATGTTGTAGGAGGTGATTAAGTGAATAGGGGTCAATGGAATCTATAGGGTGATGAGCTAACAACTTGTCACAATTTTTCCATAATACACTCCGATAGATGATGACCGATTAGATACTATATTTCCGAGGTTCTGTCTACCCCGAAAGGGACTAAAGAATGTGAATGTGTATGTATTTTGACTAGGACATTTGACTTACTGTAGGTTAAGTTATATTTATGTATTTAATAGCTATACGTGTTAGGGAGAAATCAAAGATTTTGTATAAAATATTGTATGAAGATTGAATTTTAGTTAAGGCAAAAAAATAAATGTGTATTAAAATTAAAAGATACGAAGATAGTGTAAGAAATTTTAAATATGGCAATTATAAACGTCATTGGCAAAATAGTTACTTGTTTTTTTTCTAAAATACCTTATACCTATATCAAGTCTCAAACTACCTTATTTTCTCATAACGAATTGGGAAAATTAATAGAGAAAATTAACTGACTGCGTGGTTCTCAATTGAGGAAGAATTTAAAATAAAACACTTGAATGGTAATATTTTCGTTTATTTTTATTACAAGATATAAATTGTAAATATAGAATTTGTAACATGAACAATAAGGAGAAATCTCTCTTCCATTATTTTAGAAATCCATTCGTTTAAAAATCAGTCATATCCATAAACCTCTGCAACATTAAGTCCAAATACTCACTCTTCGTCACTGGATGTTCATTGTGTTGATTCTTTCTGAAATAATAAAATTATTTATACATATATTAAATATTGTTATATATAAATCATTAAATATTTTTATTTAGATAAATAAAAATATTAGTCCCATGCTAGACTGACACGAAAAAAAGAATGTTAGCTAGCCGCCGTTCTTCCCGATATGTCGTAGAAGACGAATAAAGGATTAGGGTTCAATGGAACCTATTGGGCGATAAACTAGCAACCGGTCACCTATAAAGAGTGACCTAGAAGTTATTGTATTTCCAGGATTCTATCAACCCCGAAAGGGTTTAAAGGACGTGAATGTATATGTATGTAAATAAATATTATCAGTCTAATAATAAGGCTTGCAACGAAAGGTTAGACGTTAGTTAAAAAATCGAGTAATATATCTACTTACTTGAAATATTCATCGCAGTCCTCCAGCGTAACATCTCCGTTGAGCATTCGTCCGCCGAAACCACTCAAGTATGACACGTAGCGTTGCTAAAACAAATTTGAAATAACGGTCAAAATAAAATGATTATTGACTACCCCCAAAATTACTAAGCAGTGTGCTTTTTTATTTTAAAGCGGATGGTCAACTATTGTCTGACACTAATGGTCTGGATTAAATATATTTCTTAAAACCAGATTATTCTTTGCAAATCGTAACTGATAAATTATTAATCGTCAACCCAAATTTTTAGTAACTCAAGGGTTTGATTCAGCCAATATTAGGATGTTTAGCTACATAATCGGCGAAGTTGGTGCCTTAACTTAGACACGTTAAAACATCTTTAAATTTTCGACAAGCCAAACAAAACTACACCGAATTACTTGCCTAAACATAAAACTATCTAAATATAAGTTTTACTTACCTGCATATATTTGGCAAATATCTGTTCGGAGACCAAATGGGAAGCTATACGTAATCCCTTTGCGAAACCATCGATGTACTTCAGGTACAAAGCCACCAAGTCCCTCAGTTCAGGACAACGCCTGTCTTGCAAGAGCTTTAGGTTTATGCCTCCGATGGGTATTGAACCCTGAAAATAAGTTATATAATACTAGTAACAGTAGTAGTAGACATAATAACAGTCAGATAGACGCTATATTGAAAAAAGGTGACGTTAGGTGTACCTACCTATAACCGCCGAGAGTGTATGAGAAGATGTATGAATGTCAATGAAGCGAAAGTGGTCTGTCAGGATCGGGACAATTGGGGATCCGTGATCTCTGCCTACCCCTCTACAGGGAATCAGGCGTTGTGTGTATGTATGTATAATACGAGTAATTATGGAGGTGAAATCTAAGAAGAATAATCTCTTCTTCGCTACTTTTAGCATAATAACTAGAATTGTCTTTTATAAATTAGCTATGATATCGCCCAAGAGGTGTGGCTTTGTTTCATAACCGCCCTTTAATATAAAGCATAGAAAAATTATACTAATACTATTCCAAGAAATTGAACTTTTGCTTCAATAAGATTCGCATTCAACGGCTACATTCACTTATCATGCTACCCTTTCTTGAACTAGGCTACACATAGGCAGTCATTCTAAGAAATTATTTATTATTAATCGGCATTTAACATAACACCTACAAAGTACGTCTTAAAAATTACCCTGCAATTTTAAGTTTACCTGTTCCATGAAGCATTTCATCATGAGAACCACCTTCTTAGTATCAAACTCCTTCCGATTGCTTATTGATATGCCACCTAGCATATTATACCTATACAGAGAAAATATACGTTAAGTTTTCTAATATTATTGAAGTCTCTAACCAATATAAGTTATAATACTTACACATTAGTCAAAAACAACTCACGTCCATAACCGGAAACGACCTTGTAATAACGTTCCAAATTGTAGAACTTTAAAAAGCTCACACAACTTATTTCATCATGCAGGTAGTTCCTTACTTTTTCGTAACTACCCTCCATTTTTCCTTGATGCGGCAGGATCAACATTTGGCATTTATAGTTCAGCCGATCTCTGTAGTCAGCTGCCATTTTGAGAAGTTTAGCGAATATCTTTATCTCTTTCGCTATATCAGTTTTTAAGGGAGTGTATCCATCTCTTTGAGGATGTATTAAGAATATCTCGCAGTGGAGCTTTTGGGAGATCTCCAAGCATTTTTTTATTTGCGATGCTGCTCGTGTGAATGTTGTTATGTCGTGATTGGTTAGGGAGCCTGCTGCATATCTGTGAATAGGAGAGAATAATTAAGTCATAAATAGAAATAGATATTAACACCTCTTTTTATCGCCACCTATAACGATAAATCTCATCTAGTCACATCCATTAATTCTCATGTGTAAAAAACAGTTTTAAATTGATCCGTATATCCTTAGACTTTCTGGAGGGGTAAATATTTTTACTACTACTGATCCGTACATTTTCTTCCTTTATTGACCCTACCATCTATCCTGGCTTTATAAATTACTTTCAAGATCTCATCCATTCGGCCTCTTAAAATAATAATAATATACACAGTAACTTACAAATACTTTAAAATCTAACCAACAATAACTTACCTAGGACTCGAATGCAGGTCTGGTGCTATCCATAGAGGCCTAACATTCGTTCTCTGCACATTCTCCTGAATAAATTCATAAATTTCATCCCAATTACTCTTGTACTCCTCATAGGAATCGCTAGATGGTAGTAGGTCACTCTCAAAAGCCGTCCAGTATTTAACGCCAAGTTTGGAGCAAAATTCGAAACAAGCTTTTATAGACCTTTTGTAGTTGTCCAAAGATTTGGTGACGTCGTTCCAAGGTCTTTGCAGGGTTGGGGTACCGGTGTGGTCTGAACCTGGAAAGGTTATAAAGTTGAACTAACTAGCTGACCACAAATGTTGAATGATAGGTATTCTAACGATTACTGATAGGATGCATCTATTTAGCATGCAATATATGGTAGTTTCAGATGCGCATAAGTATTAATCAGTATAAAATTAACTTGAGATACTACCAATCTTCAACGGTGTTACTGTGGTATGTAACTTGTAGATACATGTCAGATGTATGTTATCAAGAAGGTATTATATATCCGAGAATTTAACCGAATGGCAAGTTGTGATAACTTACCGTTATACCTGAATTCGGTCATCGAAACGGAGAGTTTCAGCCAGTCCTCCATGGTCTTGCCATTGATCCTCTCCGCGCCGTTGTAGTAGCGATAACATAGAGCCTCCACCGAGGCACACATGCTGTTGTATTCCAGCTTTTCTATGCCTACATACATACAAAATATCAAAACAACCAGTAAATTCCGTAAGATTATATTACAGATAATATAATACACAGATTATATTATAGACAGACACTTCAAGATTATTAGCGTGTATCACCCGCCTTAAGTTGTATTAAAAATAATAATAGTAGGTAGTAAATCATAATGAAAGATTATTTTAATAATATATTTAAACGTTACTTAAGATTTCCATTGCCGTTTGGTAACGTGTTGCCATTTACCCTTAGTAACCTCTTACGAATTATCGGTGAGAAACTGGGCTAGTCATCATCATATTTACATCTTGATTTACGTTTAACAAACCTTGAAAATACTCGTTACAATCAAAGAAGCGGCCATCTCGAACCTTCTGCCGCTTTGGCGCGCATTGCACAGCTGACATTTTTATTTACGTTAACCTGGATACTACGCTATTCAGCTTTTCAGCCAAAAACTGCAGCTAAGCAAAGGAAACTCAACTAAATACTAAAACTACTTAACATAACACCTTTATTTATATGAATGTATGAATAGAATCACCAAAGCGTCAAATGTATTGTTTTGTGTAATCTAATATGATGCGAAGTGTTGGTATTACCTTCAACAAAACCAAGGGCAAGAGAACTTTTATTACATATCTACACACGACCTTTTATCCCTTTCGGAGTAGACAGAACGTCGAAGGTGAACCACCTTTGTCAGTAAGGGTTATAAAGTTATTACCACGAGATATAGGTAAGAGATTTACCCATTACCTTATATTCAAAGTACCACAGTTCCTAAGTCACCTCTTACAACAATCCAAGAAGGAAGACAGCTAGTTTGTATCCTATTTACGTTTATATATTCCAGGGTACTCTCATACCAAAAACTCACTAAATGATTTCTTGCCTCTGTATTTCCGGAGGTATTTAATCCACAGATGTTCAAAACTAGGGTGCTTAGACATTTTCTGGGCAATCTCGCTACATCTTAGACTCTGTCTGTCGCCTCCTTTGAGGTGTAAACAGGGTCAAGAGTGAACCCATTTCAGTAAAAAAAAAAAGAATGAAAGCTTTTAAAATAAAAAAGCTCATATTATTTTAACTTTATATTTTATTTACTATTAAACAATATCCACAGTATTCTGACGAATACAGCAACAAATAGCACCCACAAGGACTTTGGTATCTTCATTTTCTTCGCCTCTATCAATCCTGGAAAGAAATTTAGTCTTTAAGTATACTAGTCTAGGGTTATAGTACTTTATTAGACTCTTGAAAGGTCTAATAAAATAAATATTGTTACAATCGTTCGAAATTGAAATTGACGTAGAAGCATGAACATAATGTATAACTAAACCATATCATTTAAACCTGTATCTTAATATTTGTTTGTCACACTCGACAAAATTTCCAGCCGCAGAACTACATGTATGTACATTTATATCTCATTATATAACTGACAGATTATCTATTTAAATTAATTATAACAATTTATTTTTCGATGAGATTTCATTAACTTAAATTTCAACTAATAATCATACATTCTAACAACAGTACTCAATGTGACTGGTGACAAGCCATGTCACCATTTACAAGCACTAACTATTACCTGTACGGGGAACATAGGTTTCCTCATGATGTTTTCCCTTATCGTAAAACTCTATACATTTCGTAAATATCTGACTATCTGGTCAACACGTGGGTTCGAAGTAGCCATATAATTACTACCTTCGCAATTGCGGAGATGGAAACCTGAACCTCTGTCTGTTAATGGTCCTGAACTTGTTTGTTGTCTTTTGTCACCAGAATGGTAATAGTAGAAATGGTAAAAGATACGGTATGCCAGTTACGTAGGGGCCGGCCTAATAAGACATATAACAGTCAGATAGACGCTATATTGAATAAAGGTGACGTTAGGTGCACCTATAACCGCCGAGAGTGTATAAGATGTATAAATGTCAATGAAGCGAAAGTGGTCTGTCAGGATCGGGACAAATGGGGATCCGTGATCTCTGCCTACTCTACAGGGAATCAGGCGTGATGTGTATGTATGTATCGCACCTTGGCGACCAAACTCGCACTTATGCAACAAACCTAATTTTACAGGAGAGCGATTTTTCACTCTAAAATTCTCTTTCAATTACGCGTAATGACATAACATACTCCCCCGCCTCACCGCTTCATTTTTCAAAGGATTTTAAAACTTCTTGCTGTGTATATAAAGTCGATTATCGCGGTTAATTCTGTATACTTAAGTCATTTTCGTAAAAAGTTGCACAAGTGCGAGTTAGGTCCCGAAGTTGCGGTATGGTAAAAGATACTCACCAGAAACCTGTCCCTTCTTGAGCGGTCCCGTCAACCCTGGCCTCACCACCTTATCATCCACCACCCTCCCCATCATACTAAACTTGGTCACTCCCACTATTTCAACCGTGACCATCTTGCCCATATAATGCTCATTCTTCGCCACTAGCACCTGTTCGTAGAATTCGTTGTGCGCCACATAGTATTGTTTGTCGTGGGATATATCCGTTACTAGTACTTGCTGAATCTCGCCCATTTTGTGGGTGTACGGTTCGTAGGAACGGAAGAATTCTGAGAGAATCTTGGTACGGCGTTTCACTTCTTGTCCCGGTACCTAAAAGGAATTGTGAAAGGTGTATGCGTTAATGGTAGAATGAAATGCTTTTTATTCAACGTAAGGATCATAAAATGACGACCTCCGTGGCGCGATCGGTTAGACGCCTGAACGCTAATCGTCAGGTCCCGGGTTCGATTCCCGGTGGAGGCAGAGTTAAGAACTACGCTTTTCTTCTGCTTTTCAGTCTGGTCGTTGACTATATATGCTATATAAGTATTTATCTATATATAATATGTATGTATTTCTTAAATATACGTTGACTAGTACCCTTAACACAAGTCTTAAATGTACTTACCAAGGGGCTAGTTCAATTGGTGTAATAACGTCCTACAATATTATTATTATTAAAATGACTTATCAAAAGTAAAAAAAAATATTCACGTGAAAAATTTACATTAAAATTAGATAATCTTAAGAAAATAAAATAAATCTAAGTAAACTATTGGCATTTCGTAAAGGAAAATCCTGCAGACAAAATTTAACATAAATTCAGTTAAATAATCCATCAGAAGTGACTGCAGCCTAAACAGCAACCATACGAATACTCTAAGCAGCAACTTAAGGAGGTCCCAATAAAAACATGTATTATAGAACCCAATAAGAACAAGTATTTATGAGGTAATGGACTGATAACCTGTTTCTAATATGAAAATAATCAGTAGAGAAGATATTATTTTAGAGGTTTTTACAACACCTGGGGCCCAATCTACTAATGCGTTTTAGCTCAATATCAGACCAGTGAAAGTGTGAAGTTGGTAGTGGATTAGCAAAAGTGTCAAATTTCGCTTTAACAATGGCAAAATTTGTCTGATCTGAGATCGAACTGTTATTTTGCAAAAAGCATTAGTTGACTAAAATTCCTGGACGTATGGATGTCATTTTTTACGTTATACTAAAGTTACTATTGCTATTTATTGATCATATGTTATGTAACAAGTGATTGGACCAATGTCCTTTTGGTCTTTCTTTGTATTGTTAATATACGTATGTATAAATGTAATAAGGATAACGTAAAAACTATCCTTATTACATTTATACATACGTATAACAACACAAAGAAACACTAAAAGGACATTGGATCACCTGTTACATAACATATGACCAACAAATACCCAACTACTTTAATGTCTTAACCCATTCTTCCTCACCTTGGGCATGGCAGCAGCCGGGGTCCCGGGCCGGGGGAAGAACTGGTTGATGAAGAGGCTGGGGAACCGGTGCTTCTGGCACAGGGCCAGCGTGTCCTCGAAGTCTCGCTCCGTCTCCGTGGGGAAGCCGCAGATGATGTCTGTCGCTATCGTGATGCCTGGGACCCTGGTAGGTGGAAATGGAATTATATATATATATTATATTTGTTAAATATACGTTGACTAGTACCCTTAACACAAGTCTTAAATGTACTTACCAAGGGGCTAGTTCAATTGGTGTAATATTGCGTTTTCTCCTTTTTATGTATGTATTAAAGCATTGTTGCACGCATAAATATATGCAAGATGTATGTTTCGCTCTGTACCACTGGAGTAACATTGGATGGCAACGAAAAACACAAACAAAAGATGAATGTTTTGACGTCTTCAAATCTTTTTCGGGGTGAACAGAACCTTGAAGAAATAATATCCTCTAGGTCACTTTTTAGCATGAACGAGGCTTGTGATGTCTATTGGTACATTGGTGACAGGAAGCTAGCCCATCGCATCAGATTCCATTGACCTCTAGTCTCTTAGTCGCCTCCGACAAGCTGAGACATTCTTTAAACGTCGCAGTTGGCACGGGATTAAAATAAATATTAATAAATTTACATGAATTACGCTTTACTCTGCATCAGTTAGTACAGGGTTCAAACCTCGAAGCATAATATACCAAAAGAAATGAAATTTTCTGATATCGTACGTACAATTTCGTAATAAATATACATTTGGTACAGGTAATAGTCAGTTCTAGTGAATGGCGACAGTGCCTACCACCTCTCACATTGAGTACTGACTATCTAGTCAACACGTAGTGGCCATAGAATTATTACCTTAACAATTGTGAAGACAGATACCTAAACCTCTGACCTCTCCGCAAGGGTTAGTAGTCTTTTGTATTTTTGAACGACGATTTTGAATGAATGAATGAACTAAAATGAATTAGTTGTCTTCGGTCCCAGGTAGGTTGTTAACTATCTTAGTACCCAGACACCATAAGCCTTATAAATACGTATTTCCACTCACTTCTCCCGCAAGTATTCGACGACGTATTCAAATTCCTTTCTGGAATACTCCCTCTTCATGTCGGCCAGCACTTGGTCACTGCCAGACTGCACTGGCACATGCAGGAACCTAATAATAATATTTGGATATTACACCAATTGAACTAGCCCCTTGGTAAGTTCATTTAAGACTTGTGTTAAGGTTACTAGTCAACGTATATTTAAGAAATACGTAGATAAATACATATATAATCAACGACCAGACTGCAAAGCAGTAGAAAAGCCTAGTTCTTATCTCTGCCTCCACCGGGAATCAAACCCGGGACCTCACGATTAGCGTTCCGGCGATTAACCGATCGCGCCACGGAGGTCGTCAAACACAGATTGATACAGTGAGCATTCAGTGACGTAAACTTTGAATGGATGGATAGTAACTTAGATACCCTATTCCTTAAGTAGTAACATGATATACGCTTCACTGCTTGTGTATGCACACTACCTTTTTTATTCGTTTGGACAGTTGAGTTGTCGAGTGTTGATCATGGAGTAATTAATAAGTGGAGTGGGCCTCACGCAATATTTGTATGGAAACTAGCGTGCCACTACGCGGGGTGAAACGAGGTACGCGGGATGGAGGGGAGATATTACAACCAATTAAAACACGGCATTTTGTGAGACATAGGTATCAACTTTCTACTACTCATTTTTAGACACCGCACCAATTACAACACGCCATTTGGACTCCGCACCGCGTAACGGGGACCGCTATTTTCGCCGGATCCTCTTTATATTTGGTTCGTGGTGTTGCTATATGAATATTTACCTTTAATTATTACATCTGAATGAATGAAAACAACTCAGCCACATTCATTCTTTATCATAGTCAAAGTTTAAATGGAAGACTTCTCTTAGGTTTGTTTCAAAGGTGAATAAGAGGTCAAAGTCCACTAATGCGTTTTAGCACAACCACAGTTCAATATCAGATCAGTAATAGTGTGAAGTTGCTAGAGGATGACCAAATGTGTCAAACTTCACCATTGATATGAGCAAAAGTCTCAAATTTCGCTTTAAAAATCCACTAGCAACTTCACACTATTACTGATCTGATATTTAGCAAAAAGCGTTAGTGGATTAGTGGATTTGGTATGTATAAAAGTGCCAGCCTGTCATCCATACTTCATATTAAACCCACAACAATTCTTCAGCGAAAGATTATCCGAATAATAAATTTTAAAATATATCACTAAGTGCTGGCCACTCCGAAAGGGATTGAAGGAAGCTCTAAACTTTACTATTCACTATAATTGGGTAAAAGTACGTTACATAATATTTCATTCAACTCACTTATACACGCGTGGATGGTTCATGATCTCTGCCACCCTCGGCAGGTGTTCCATGATGTAAGGGGGATTGGTCATGCCGAGACGCAGTCTACACCCCGCGGGAATCACTTCTACTAGCCGCGACAGCAGCTCCGGGAGCGAGGTTCCTATATCTCTGCCGTATGTACCTGGAAATATATAATTGAATATATAATATACTAGCGACCCGCTCCGGCTTCGCACGGGTATAAAATATGTATATAGCCTACTCCACTATTTAATGGATGTTATTATACATATAAGCCTTCCTCTTGAATCACTCTATCTATTAAAAATAACCGCATCAAAATCCGTTGCGTAGTTTCAAAGATTTAAGCATACAAAGGGACATAGGGACAGAGAAAGCGACTTTGTTTTATACTATGTAGTGATACATTAACGTCCTTTAATACCTTTCGGGGTGAGAAGAACCACGGAGATTGAATCTCCTTGGTTACTTTTTCTATTCTTATTGGGTTCGTCATTAGTTATCTTAATTTGAAATATTTGTAAAAGGTTGTTAGCCCATCGCCATTGACACCAAGTTCCTTAGTCGCCTTATATGATATACTGGGACAAACAAAAGCTACTTAGCGATATTTTTACGTCCCTGACAAGCACGAGAGTATGAGTACTTATTTCGATACTTTGTCGCAGTTATATCAAAATGTTGAAAGTCAAAAAGGCGATAATCAGAAGATGTAAAAAACAAGTTTATTTTTAAAATCATATAAGTTAAAATATTTGAAATAAATTCGACGGCAAAGTTAATTCGACGTCGCTCAGTTAATTTCGACGTAGCTCAGTTAACTCGACGTAGCTCAGTTGTTTGGGGCTTGACTCTGTATCGAGGGTACAGGGTTCAAATCCCACTTGAGCGTACCAATGGAAATGAAGTTTAATGAATTTCTATGTACATTTTTGTAATAAAAATACATTTACGAAATGCATCGAATTATACGGTGAGGGAAAACATCGTGAGGAAACCTACCTGTTCGTCGAACAGATAATAGTTAGTGCTTGTAAATGGCGACATGGCTGACCATCTATCTGGTTACCTAACTATATGGTTAACACGTCGATTCGAGATGTCCATAGCATTACTACCTTCGCAATTGCGGAGATGGACACCTGAACCTCTGACTACCCCGCAAGGGTTAATGGTGGTGAATGCTATGTGTTAATATATGTAATAAAAAAACAAGTAATACTTACCCGTATCCTCGCTAGTGAGCCATATCTCGCAGACGCCCTCTTGAAAGGACTGCTTGGCCCTCTCCACTATCTCCTCGGGAGGGTAGCTGCCCAACTGGCCTCTCGCATGCCTCGTCTTGCAGTATGTACACTGGTTCAGGCAGCCTTTAATAGAGTAACAACATTTGTTAGCCACCTGAACGCTAATCGTGAGGTTCGATTTCCGGTGGAGGCAGAGTTAGGAACTACGGTTTTCTTTTGCTTTCCAGTCTGGTCGATCATTATATATGCTATATATGAATTTATCCATGTATAATACTTATTTTGTATAATTTCTTAAATATACGTTAACTAGTACCCTTAACACAAGTCTTAAATGTACTTAGCTTAGGCTAATTCAATTGGTGTAATGTCCAAATATTATTATTATATTATTTAATAAACAAGTTCGATAACTTAATATGCAATTTATATATACAAACATAACATACAGATCAAATTGGAGACATTCTTCTGAACGCGGATATACGTTGCGTAAAGAACATGTATGAGAAGGTTAATGGGTTAGAATGAATCAAGAGAGATTTGTCAGGTTCGGTAGCGATCGTTAGACTCTGCCTATCCCCTTGGGGACATAGAGTCGTAATATATGTATGTAATTGAACATTGGATAGTTCATTGTATTATTTGTGCTCCAAGAAAGCAGCTTAGATAGCCTGGTATCCATACTATAACATTTATTCCGTAATAAGTGAATATCTGTTTTATCAACAATTGACAGGGAAACTTACCTGTATTAATAGCAATAATTTCAATGAGAGGGTTCTTCCGCACTTTGGGCAGCAGAAGAGAGGCCCCGCCTGCCTTCCGGCCATCCGCCGTCTTCTTCTGGCCAAACAGCCTCACCGTGTGACCTGGAAGTAGTAATAAAGTTATTGCTTTGAGCTATTGATACATATATACATATTACAACTGATTACGTGTAGAGAGGTAGGCAGATAACACGGATCCTTATCTGTCCCGATCTTGACAAACCACTCTCTTCGTTGACACTCATACAACTCCTTGTACACACTCCGTATGATTCATTAATTCGTGTTGCAACTATATCATGTACAAGCTATATCCCGTTGTTTACAAACATACATATATTCACGCCTCTACGTCCCTAAGGGGATAGGCAGAGACTATCAATTGCCACTTGTAATGATCCTGACAAATCTCTCTTGCTTCACTCACACCCATTAACTTTCTCATACGCTCTTTTGTTATTACCTTCTTATTTGTAAATTTTAATCACAAACATCTTGTATTGTGTATGATATTGTGGCTGTTAATAAATGCTTTATTTTATCAATTATCTATACAATGTGGTATGCATTGGTGTAGTGACTCATTAATTAAAACATACTGTGAATTGTTTCTTACAAATGCTTTTGAGACTTCAATTACACACACATAATTCATGCCTTTACCTCCCTAAGCGTATAGGCAGAGACTATCGATCACCACCTGTAACAATCCTAAAATCTCTCTTGCTTCACTCACACCCTCATTTTCATTCATGCTCCTTTTCAATAAGTTCAATTAACTTAATGATTTATCGACTTATAGTCCTAACTTAGTGTATACAAAAAGTCTCATTATCTTAATCTCATAATTTGCAACTTCTTACAGCCTGCTTTGACTTGCCTTGCTTTGGCTTCATAGATTCAAATTCCTTACTGACACAGGTCATCATACATACACCAAAACGCTTATTATATCATCTTATTACATCAAATTTCCTATGATTTCATTTAAGTATGATAACCATGTAGTCATACAAGTATAGTAACCACCAACCTTTCAAAGTCTCCTCCACCACCTCCACAATTCTGTCAATCTGCTGCACACCCACTATGCTGAGGCCTTGCAAGTACTGGGCCTTCGGAGCGCCCTGCGGCACGCAACCAGCCACCACTACATGGATACCACGGTTCCTACCTTGGTCTATTTCATTCCTGGAACAAAATTGATACTATGGTGTAATAGACATATATGGTATAGTCGCGAATGGTGAGGGAAAACATTGTGTGGAAACCTGTCTATCCCTCAGGATACGTTATAGCCAGTGTCTTTATATGGGGAAATTGTTCTCTACCTATCACATTGGGTGCTGTCTATATAGTGAAACACGGGCTTTAAGTGACCCATACTTAACATGCCATTGAAATTTTGGAGATTAGCACTCAAGAGTCTGACTACCTCACCACAATAAAAAATGGAATGTGTATACAAGAGTTGTGAAGTGTACGTTTTAGTTTGCATAATAGACTTAAGCTAACTAAGAAAATTCTGCTTTATACAACTTTATTTCCGCATAATACACATAAGCCAGTTTCTACACGGGTAGAAAAACTTGATGAGGTCTTGATTTGATTGTGAGCCTAAATTGTCCGGGATTTAAATAGGACATCTCAAATTACACATTTGAAAAACATAGGATATAAGTAATTTTTTTAAGTTTGTATATTACTACAGAAATAATAATACTGTTTGGTCACAATAATGACTACCCCAAATGGGCAAGCTCATGATATTCTCCACTATTTTGTAGTATAACTATACCAACCTAAAATGTTCCTCTGCTGGATTTTTCACAGTACAAGAATTGAGAAGCCACAACTGCGCACTCCACTTATCTTCTGTGATGGGGTAGCCATGGGCTGCGAGGAGACCAGCCATGTACTCGGAATCTGAGTTGTTGTGGGCACATCCCCATGTCTTCACATAGATACTTTGGGTGCCTGGAAAATATATATTAAACATATTAAGCCTATGTCATAAATATAGTTTATATAATAAATATAGTTAACATTAGAAAAGTCGTCTGCTATCTCTATTAAATATTATATATGACCAAAATAGTTCAATGATAAGTGATTAAGGACCTATTAAATTTAATCATATTGGCCATTTAAGTACTGGTGCTATATTAGTGTTTGTTTGCTAACTTGAAACCTATGACACAAATAAACTAAAAACTTATGATAGATTTAGTTCAAGAATTTATATTTTATGAATATTAAGTCGTTTAATTAATAACCTTCTCCATTTCATAATTTTAGAGTGTATTTATATCTATTTTGAGTACTCAAAACAAATCGTATAGGTTATAATACCTGGCACAACACTTTCTAATATTATCTTTTCAGCAGGTTCCACATTTTTC